>OZ010578.1:51817322-52129822 GCA_963932145.1 Acanthosepion lycidas | reverse complement strand
TGTTTTCGAGCTTAAAAGCTACGGTTTCAAATACTGATTTTTCTTAGCAGGCCCTTCCCACCGCTTGTTGCCTAAAAAATAAAAATCTAAAAGATTTGGGATTCATTTTTTTTAGCCCAGAAATAACGTGAGTGAACGAGATGCCTTGTCATCATTATTAATACGAAACAAATTTTCTAGTTTTTTGGGTTTTTTTTCTCAACCTTTCTTTCTTTCTTTCTTTCTTTCTTTCTTTCTTTCGTTCTTTCTTTCTTTCTTTCTTTCTTTCTTTCTTTCTTCTATCTATCTATCTATCTATCTATCTATCTATCTATCTATCTATCTATCTATCTCCCATGTACTGACCATTCTCTCTCTTGAATGTTTAGCAAACAAATACGAAAAGAAACATCTAACTACATTTTTGCGAATGTATGTTTTGTTTGCACATTGTATCTATTATTTTATTTGTGTACATGTATGCAGATAGATAGATAGATAGATAGATAGATAGATAGATAGATAGATAGATAGATAGATAGACATACATACATACATACATACATACATACATACAGGATAGTAAAGAATCAAACCAAATGAAGTAATTTAAAATTTTAAACAAATACTCTATCTTGGAGAAGTCATGAACTCAAAATTCGCTCCACATCATGTGTTTATATTGTTAATCTAATCATCTTGAAGTATTTTTGGTGACAAGTGCCTGGATATGGGTAAAAATCTGGAGCCAATATGTGCAATAGGATAGTCTATAATCGTGTGTCGAAATTGGTTAATGCAATTGTGTGAAAAATGAGGGCTGTAGACTCGATTGTCAGTTATGACAGCAGATGCAGTTATAAAAATACTTTGTGTGTACGCGCGAAAAAGAAAGCAGTACACTGAAACTGAGAGATCTATCTGTGAAGGCAATAGGAGTAAACAAAAAAAAAATGATAAGTAAAATAAAATGTCTTTTTTTAATTTGTTTGTGTTTGTTTTGGCTACCAATAATTTGTGTGTTTGAAAATGAATAAATATGCGTCCAATCACAGACGAGAACCTCCTGATGTAGATATCAGTGAAGAAATATAGATAGAAGTGGGTCTTCCGAAAGAGTATAATTTTCTGTTTGTTTAAATTAAAAAAATAGATTTCATTTACACAACTTATTAGTTGAAAAATAAAAGATTATGTGAATAAAATAATATAAGAGTGAGAAGATCATATGTAGAGGAAGGGAAATAAAAAAGTGCCTCTTATATTTTCTTTACGCAAAGAAAAGAGAGAAACAAATAGGCAATAAAGACATATTCCAAAGCAGAGAGAAATATATATTTTTGAAGAAATGTTTAATGAATTGAGTATTGAGAAAATACATAGGCACGTCGTGAAGGGGAAAAACAAACAGAATGATGCATATGATATAAGTTAAGATTATTAAAAAAAAAAAAAAAAGGAAAGTTACAGAAAAACAAAGCTAGACATTTTTAAAAGGTAGACATAGTAAAATAAATGGAGAGGAGAAAGTTTCCAGAAAAGGTAACTAGAGAGAAAGTAACTTGACAGGAGAGGAGTGAACAAAGAAAGAGATCGGGAGCAAGGTAAAGGGAGAGAGAGAGAGAGAGAAAGAGAGATGTCAGAAGAAAAGCAATCCGAATGTAAAGAGGGAATGAATAAGTGTAAGAAGTAATCGATCACATGCTACACTATGTGTAGAGAGAGTGATATATATATATATATATATATATATATATATAAGAACAGGTATGCATATTATACACTGTAACACACGTGTTGTACGCGGAGGAGAACGTGCGAACAGGTGTACCTACAATTGGTGAACAAAGTTCTAGAGTGTGTAAAGAAACATTTGATTTCTTTTTCTTTTCTTTTTTTTACCTACTCACAAGAAAAAAACGACGTGATCAGAATTTGTTAGTCACATGCTGAAATATAAACATAAAGTTGTACTTGATATTAAAAAAATGATACTGTATTATGATCTTGATTAATTAACTAAGCTATGTTGTTAAACAACGGTAGTGTATGCCTAGAAAATCAGCATTCAAATCACCAACATTTTTATCACACTTAAACTTAAAAAGTAACGCTACTTCATTTTTCAGCAACAAGGTCGGTATATATCACGTAGGAGCTTAAATTTTTTTTACGTATTATAAATCTCGATCATTCTGTTTTGAGATGATGGCGGTAATAATAATGCTGAGTTATTATTGACGTTTCAAATATTTAACGGTTAGTGTTACCACCTCCATCCAAGCAAGACAATCTAATAATTTGATACACATAAAGGAAAATAGAGCTTACTAGCAGACGACAGACTAAAAAGATGAACAAAAAATGGAAAATGAATAAAGAAAAATATCAGGACCTTACCTAGGAACTAAAAAAAAAAACGTCTGTGAGACATGAAGATCAGGGTCATAAGACTTATTTTGAGGTTGTCTAGATATTGTTAAAGGTGTAGAGATATGAAGTAATTTGGTATCGCTTCCTTAATCTCAGACAGTAACCACCAGACATCTCGTGTGAACAAATACAATTCTGATAACAACGAAAGTGAGTTGTGAAAATTCCTCAGCTGCTGCCAAAGATGTTAAACTGTTATTGTTATGTAATCATTTCATTTTAAAAAGGGGGATTCTTTTTTGGAATGTATATAATATATTCATGTGCATTAATCACTTTTTGGTCCTGCAATGGAATTTGATTGAAAAATAAAAATAAAATAAATATAAAAGTACATGAGGTGTTGAAAAGTTCTCGGCCTAATCCACTGACAAAATGTCCAAATATTAAATTTTTATTTCAAATCCCCTTCCCGCATCAATTCAGTTAAAGTGAGAACTGTATATGATACAAGATAGGATTTTATTTCTAATTTCATCAATTTTTTTCAGTTGCGCATTCTTAGTCATGCTAAGCAATTGCGACGGAGATATCTTTCTACCTTCAGGCGCGATATATACATACATACGTACATGCACACACGCGCGGGCGCGCACACACACACACATATATATATATATATATATATATATATATATATATATATATATGAAATTTGTCACTTAGCTGATTGATGTTACATTCAGCACCCCGACTCCAGTGTTTCGTAGACGGACCATTTTTAATCGCTCTGTCCACTTTTCAGGCCGTCCTGGGTAAGATGATAAACTACGTCCAACAGCAATGCTTCTGATCAGGAGGTTTTGAGGAGCGTGGAACCACCTCTTAATTGCTGGTCTTCCCAGGTCCACCCTGACCCGGGGCGGTAGCACCTGTTAGGGTCCTAACTATGGGTAAATAGTTAGCGCCGAAACTGGGGTCAAACAAAACACTATGTAAATGTAAAAATAATTTTTTTGATGCCAGAAATGCCACATGAGTAAATAGCAGGACAGACTGGGTCCTATAGTCTTGGTTAGCAACCATTCTAGAAGAATTCAACCCACCCCAATATACACCACTGCTGTTGTGGATGCAGTACCTGTGGTGGCCCTACGATTCTAATGGGTTATGGGACTCGTGATCGTCATCACACACATACGCACACATATACATATGTGTGTGTCTGTGTGATTCAGCGATCCAAACATTTAAAAAAATTGATTTATATTTTTGTTTTTGTGTATAAACGTGCCGATTTAAAGCCCTTGAAACCTTTCTGCACATGACGTCATGTATACGATGCACATATATTTAATCTTGAAATGCATCATTCAAAATATGTCATGCCAGGATGTAGTTAATAAAACATTTCTTTATGCTGCTCTCGGCATTAGTATCTGATGATGACCGAAACCTTTGAAGGCCCTCGAACAATGATAAAGTTATTGGTTATATTAGCCGTTTCCTTATAAGGAAACAAAAAAACATTATAAACATTGACCGAGCAGCAGCCAGTTTTGCTGTCGGTTTAGATTAATAAAATCTTTCTTTTGAAACAATTTTTCAGTAAAATAGGTTACAGTAGCTGTTGTCGATCTTCCCAGTACTGATTTTTTTTTTTTCATCCTAACCTTTTATTTGAAATAGTGTGGGACATCAACATCATGATCATCTCATTATTTTCTCTTCGAGTTACATTGCTATCCATTATAGTCGTTGCTACTGTTGAAAGTCCTCAGGTAATGTTTTTTTTTTTTTTTTTTTTGTTATTTAATACGTTTTTTGTTTTTGATTCTGTAGCGTCAATCGACAATGTTCGAAGAAGGATAGTCTTCACCAAGATCCACACACTTCACTCGCTCAAAGCCATTTTTAATGATTGATCTTAGAAAGCAGTTGTATACAGCTGATATTTTGAACGGGTTTAATGCGCGATAAAAAAAAAAACCATTTTGCTTCTGATTTCAGGCTTCCTTCATTGAATTTAGAAACCTTCATTGAATTTAGGGAGAAAGTAAGCTATTTTCAAAAGTTTAGCTTCAATATCACGTGATGCTATATTATTCCTTAGTTTTTTAATAGTTTTCTTAATTTTCTCATCAGTGGGTTCATCATTAATAATTGGATGTACATTGTTATATTTCTTTTTGTACGGGCATCTTTAATTTCGTGTGGTCAGGATTGAAATGTGACTGACAGTGTTTTTGAGATCAGAACTTTGATTAGTTCATTCACAATTTTGATCCAGATGTGCAACAACCTCTTTGAAAATTGGAAAAACAAAGGAAAAGCAATACAACCAGTCCTTGTCGATTGAATTTAATACAGTTAGTTTGGATCAAAAACACACACATATATATATATATATATATATATATATATATATATATATATATATATATATATATATATATATATATGCTAGCTTAAATGCTAGCGGCATTTAAACTAGCTCCTGCGGAGAGCTCTTGATTGGGTCTTCATCATAGTAAGTAGGGAAGAGTAGATGCGATAGGCAACAATAAACTACAGAACTCAAAATTGATTGCTGCATTTAAGTATCGCATTAATATTTAAGCTTACCTTTTAAAAGTTCAACGATAAATTTTCCTGCCGCCACTTAACTGATAGACAATTTGGTATACGTAAGTCCTTACTTTTCGTAAAACAATTATTTTATGAGTGACTTTCGCTGTGATTCGCAATTAATTTCGATTATAACCAAATTTATTTCCAATTATAAAAATTGTTATTGTACAAAATATCACCGCAAAAAATAACGTAAAAAAATCTCTGTAAACAATCGCAGTAATGAAAACTTGGAAATCCAAAATTTCAGGATTGCGGGTCTGGATCCGACCCGGAATGGTTTTAATTTGCTCACGGTGTTGGCCTTATTCCAAAATGCTATGAGGTGTTGGGCTACGGCCTCTAGGACTAAAGTTGAAAACACGGACAATTTTATTTTGGAATGCTATAATTTCATGGTAACTGCTTCATGAATTTAAGCGTTCTATTAGGCTGGCATCTCGCTTACAACCTTTCACTGTCGAAACTGTTAAATGTAGCTGTCTCTTCTACTCCAACAGCTTCATGTCTCGCACCTCTCGCCTGTGGAACTCTCTCCGCTCTTCCTGTTTCCCTGATAGCTATAATCTCCAACTATTCAAATGTAATGTCAATCGTCGTCTCCAGATGCCCTGATCTATCCCCTATCCTTCTCTTCATCCTTTCCTCTACCACTCCTATTTGCTCTCGCTCCAACTCTCTGTAACCTCTTGCGTGCTAGTGGCTTCCTACCTTGCTTGAAAAAAAATTGAAAATTAGAGAGTTGTGTCCGTTAAATTTGAAAAAGTGTGACACACTGACATTCGCATTTATTATATAAATAGCGAGAGAAAGAGAGATAGAGAGAACAGAGAAATCACCATTGCATAGTGACATGTTCAGAAGATTGCTTGAAGTGTGTGAATGACAGTCACTATACCGTGTTAATTTATATATCCACACTGTCTATAACTATAAACGCTCTATCTCTGATATCGAACACTCTTCCCCTATAAATATGGCAAATTTTAAACAATATACATAAGCTAACTACATGACCTAAGATCCTACTTAAGTCTGTTAAACTTGGGGAATAATGGTTTTTACACTGCCAGGTTAGTCCATAACTTGTTGGCGGGGAGCTTGAATTCAGGGTTAGACTTCTAGACTAACTACCCACCTCCAATCTGACCTGCGATTTAAACTGGAGTGGAATGGAGGGAGAGAGAAGAAAGGTCATTAGCGTGAAGTGAACTCCCTCGGCCGGAATTGGAACCCGACCTGCTGATTTCATAGTCCGCAGCCAATAACTGCTATGTCACCTATAAATCCAACCGCAGTGCCGCTTCCGTTGACCGCGCACCGAGCAAGCGTTGACGATGGCGGTGATGGTGAATGCGCTACGCATTTGTCGGGATGGACGATGTCGAGTCATGACAACAGTGCAGTTTTCTATCTATGGGCGATGACAATGCCGCTTGCCGCAGCCAACAACGACTGCGCAAGTATGAAATTTCGCCCGGGGTTGAAGAGGCGTGTTTAATACAAACATCCGGGCGAGCGGGCGTAGTAGGAGTGCTCCAAAAATAATGGTGCCTATTTATTTCCACGGAAACTACAAATACAGGATACATACAAAAATAAATAGCGTTTTATAGAGCTATTTTCCGGCTCCAAAAGGCTATTTGTTCTGTAATCACCACCATTTTAGCCAGTAATGAACTAGAGACTGTGTAAGGCCCTCCAGAATGCCGATTGTTATGCACATCGTTGCCACCTCTGCTAAAACGCATTACCCACTGCATAACCGTGTTCACATCCATTGATTGGTCTCTGTACAGGTTCAGCAATCTTCAATCAATGTCAATTGGTGAAGGGTTTTTTCCCATGACATACATTCGTATGCACTTTTCATGACACACACTATTTCACCATATAGCGGTTCAGCTGGTATCTGTAAGAAAGCATAAAAGGAGATATGGGTCAACTTCTACTGCCGTAGTACCAGCATTTACCACTAACACCATAGGCTAACATAATTAAATATAATACGGCTTTTAATTTCAGTGATATGTTTATCGAATTCATCCCGTCTTAGATAAGGGTCTGTAAAAGACTTTCTAAATAAATTGTTAATCTTCTGAAAGGTTTTTGTCATTTAAAATTTATTAGATATGTTTGACTAAGACCGGTGTAAGGGTCTCGTGTGTCCCATCAATCTATGATACGCCCTCTCACTTTACTAAATCTCAATTTTCATAAAGTAGTATTCATATAAAATACAAATTTTTATTGTAACCTAATGATGTACAATAATTTCAACTAGAAAAATCGAAAATGAATACAATGTATCTAAATACAAATTAGAGACATGTCATAGATCATTCCATCTATAATAAATGCAAATGTCAGTGTATCACTATGTCACACCTTTTAAACTTTACTCCTAGAGGCCGTAGCCTAACATATATCATTTTGGAATCAGGTCGACTCCATGAGCAAATTAAAAACATTCTGGGTCGGATTCAGAACCGCAATCCTGAAACTTTGGACTCCCAGTTTTTATTACAACGATTGTTTTCGGATTCCGCCATCTTGAATTCCTGGCATCTACTGATAAAAAAACAATTAAAGGGACACAACTCTCTAACTTGCAATCGAATGTGTCACCTGAAATTTTGGATTCTTAAATTTTCATTACTGCGATTGTTTCCAGCGATTTTTTTACGAGATTTTTTGCGACGAATTTTTTTGTACGGTAATAATTTTATAACTTGGAAATAAATTTGGGTATAATCGAAATTAATTGCGAAATCCAGCGAAAGTCACCCATGAAATAGAAAATAATTCTTTTTTTACGGAAAGTAAGGACATACGTGCATAAATGCAATGAATAATACTTAAATGCAGCGATCAATTTTGAGTTCTTCTGTAGTTTATTGTTGCCTATCGCATACGGCAGCAGTATGACTCGCAAAAAAAGAAATCTCCGCCAACAGGGGCCCAGATTGCAATCAAATGAATCAAGGTTGCAGCAAGAAAAAGGAAAATCCCACGCAAATGAAAACCCAGATCAAACGGCAGTTAGGAGAGCTTCCAATGCTGAGAATATGCAAAGACTTTGAGACTCTCAAACTCCTGAACAAGCCAAAGGCCCAATCGAAAGGCCCTCTGTAAGAACTAGCTTAAATGCCATCTGATAGGACCGCTTTTAAGCTAGTCTTAAATAAATCAACAACGTTTTGCCGCTTTTGCGGCAATGGTTAACATCAACTTGAAAAGATGAAAACTTTAACACATGGTTAAAAAATAGAGGATTTTATATAGCGTTCTTTCGGAACTTACAATGAGAAAACAAATTCACGGATTTGGTCGTACCCTCCCCTCCAGAATGACGTGAAAATCCTCGAAAATTTTTCATCCGTTAATAGTTGGGCTTAGTTTAATTCGTAACATATGTAAATATAGGTAGAATAAAGCAAATGTTGATAAGATAGCGAGGTCACAATGCACTACCCAGAGCCCCCAATCAGGCTTGCCCCTTCCGGTCGAGTTATTGATGGGTAGTACGCGCCGGCCCTGTGATTGCCTTCTCTAAATATAAGTTAAGGATTTTTGTTGTATTTAAATTATTGTAAAATCTTGGTTTGCTTCATGTAAGAATCATTCAAGTTTATATTATTGGATAAAATAAAAAATAAAATAAAATGATTGGATTATATTTTATTATTTAATTTCTAATCTTGATTTTATATAACATAATAGGTGTTAGTTTACATATCAAAGTCTGTTTTAGGAATTATTTTCTTTTATTTAACAGTTTATCCTTCTTTTTTTTTTTACAGTGAATATTTGGAGTTTTTCTTCAAGCATAATTGGCATTTTACTGATATCAGCGCAACAAGTATGTGCCAGTGGAGATATTTGCCTTTTTTGTTCCCATATGCATTTTGAAAGCCTTGTGTTATTAGCATATCTTTTATTTTCAAAAGACACTTTATGATTATAATGCCTTTCTTTTAGTTTTTCTGTTGCTCCTATATAATTTTTCTTCTGTGTTAATAATGTTTTTACTGTAGCTTTGTGTATAATATTATTGATTAAATATTTATTTTCAGGAGAGCATTTTACTTTATTCCTACAGTTGCATGAAAGAGTAAGTTTATTATCATTATTATTATTATTAATGTTAATTATTTTTTATAATATTTACTATTTTTTCCAACTAATTATCGAGTAGATTTGATACTGGTAGATAAAATGAAGGCATCACATACATATATAAAACAGAAAGGATAATATCATACGATCATATTATAATTCTACTTGGTCCTCTGTTAGTAAGTTAGCATTTGCTTTATGCCTTGCCATTACCTCAGTTAAATAAAGGACCATTCCATTTTAATTGCAAAGAAAGATAAAAGATATATCAGAGACACTGTTTGATTTTAGTAAGAAAAATTGAGCATACATAATAATGGGTGTTCCAATAACTTGAACTGATTTTAAATGTGAATTAAGTTGAAGCGTCTAATGATATTTTTTTCTTTCAGATTTAACAACTTAAGTCTTTGGCAATTTCAACCATGGAAAGATTAACAATCAAACAACATGTTAAATTTATTGAAGCCTATTACGAAAATGGACGTTCAAACAAAAATGCATTTTACGCACTTTGGTCAACATAATCAACCAACCGAGAGTACAATTGGAAACAATGTAATGTTGTTGTGGAGAGGTCCAATTCCTACATACAATGACCAATAGAGGTGCCTGGATTCTCGGCCACATTCTCGTACACTGCAGCAATGTTTTCAGCTGAACGGCGTAAACGAGCACGCAATGGTGTTTTCACATGTGCCACCAACCCAGTTTGTTTGAATTTATGAACAATTTTTCCAATTGCACTCTTGAAAAGTTAACACGTTGTTTGATTGTTAATCTTTCCATGGTTGAAATTGCTAAAGTTGAATCTGAAAGAAAAAGAAAAAAAAAATCATTAGATACTTAAACTTAATTCACATTTAAAATCGGTCTAAGTTATTGGAACACCTTTAGAAAGGAAGAAAGAAAGGAGGATGGAAATAAAGGGAAGAAAGAGGAGGCAATAATACTCTCATGCATTTTAATGTCTGCTTAAGGGGAAATGGAAAACCTTATCAGTTTTGAATATTTTCATTTATACCCTCTCATTACTTTAAATAATGTCCTGTATCCATATTTATGATCGTCATTGCAATATTTCATTAAAATTATTTACTTTGTTTGGATTGTGGTCCTCATTGTTATTGCAATATTCATTATGATTCAGCCATTGTATGCTCTGGCTTTCTTCAGATAATATTTCTTGAAATTTCAAACCAAATCCTTTATTTACTTCACCTGAATAAAGCCAGAGTCAATAATAGCTGAAACATCGTGAATATGGCAATAAAGCTGAGAACAACAATCCAAACAATGTCAATAGTGTAAATAGTTACAATACATCACTTCAGAAATATAGAGAGATGTTCTTTAAAATTGTTAAGCTCAAATATTTAATGATGCAGTAAAGGACTTTCTGCAAGCATTTTGTAGTTGTGGAACTCGCAATGAACTTATTCAGTCATTAACTTAAGAATTATGATTCATGGTAAAATTCAAATAGGAAACATGGGGAATTTTCATGGGTTCTGCTACTGCAAATAATGGTAATAATGCACCAATTAAAATAAGGGTTGATAACAGGAAAAAGTTAATCCAAATACTTTAGATTTCACAAATGCATAAGTTCTCAGCCTCCAACTAGTGACTTATAAGTAGGTTAAAAAACACTTGATAGTTGCAGACCATTTGGATGCCCGTTTTACAAGCTCAAGCAATGGATGTGTTGTAATAATTGGATGACTATTTTAATGTGCGTTATAGGCGCAGAATATTTTGCAAAGCAAAAAAGGTACTAAGACATAAAATGTTACTGAATGTAAAAGAACATAAGAAAAAAACTCTATTAAGGAGAGAGAACAATAAAAGAACAAGAATTAAGAAGACAGAAGATAATAATTAACATTGCAATTAAAGTTTTCAATATCAAACTTGACTGGAAAGCAAGAAGCCAGAAGAGAGTTCCACAAGTGAGAAGTGTGAGAAAAGAAACTGTTGGCATAAAATATTACAGTTATATCTAGCCATTTCAACTGTAAAATAATGCAATCATGCTGCCAATTTAATAAAGTGTTTAAATTCATAAAGTTTAGGTGCCATAGAGGAAAGTAATATTTATTTTGATAATTCAAAATGTGGTACAAGGCCAAAAGGGGGGATGGAGGAAGGCTGATCTTCAATCTGTCTTATCTTAAACTTAGCTAGCCACGATTACTGACCCAAACATACCACAGTATTCCTTATACCCAAACAACAGATTCTTACTTACTATCCTTAGTACAGTCACCATAATACCTCAAGTCTCTATGAAGTCTTAACTAGTTCCCATATGTAAAATTTGTCTATGGTGGGTGGGGAATAAAAGTAACAACATTAAAAAATGAAACCCCATAGAGGAAAGTTCATCAGAACAATTACCATGAAAGTATTTATAGAAAAGGCATAGAGGAGCTATGTTATGACAGTGGGAAAATGGCTGAAATATAAGAAATAAATACATAGGAACCAACTTAGATAGATAGATAGATAGATAGATAGATAGATAGATAGATAGATAGATAGATAGATCTTTTTTTAATATAATGTCTTTTCAGTATGTAGTGGGTAATGGCTCTCCACAAATTTGTTTTTTTCATTATCTATTAATTGTCATGTATTCTTGGAAAAGACATTGGAGTCAATAAATATGAATAGACAGCAAGAGGCATGGGTCACCTTTTCTGACCTGTTGACTGCATGAGATATGGCTCATCATAAAGTGGGCTGCACTAATATTTTAGTAATACAGATTAGTGCAGATTTTAGTAGTGTAGATTCAAGGTAATTTTTTATTGAAGGTACTTAAGCCATTTTTACTACAAAAGATCATATGTGTAAACATTTACTTTAGAAATATGGAAAAGCTGATTATTTTTTCAATAATTATCTTTTCACTAATTATATTTTTTCAATAATTAAGAAACTGATGTCTTAGTAAAATATTGTAACTGATGTCAGTGTGATTAAAACAAACTGTTGCATGTGATTTGTTTCTAATGTATTTATTTGATATGCAAAAAAGTGTTATATTCCTTATGAAATCAGACATATTCAAAAAATCACTGTTTTCTCATAACTGAGATAGATAGATAGATAGATAGATATGAGCAAACAGTGATTGATATGAACAGACAGTAATAAATAGATAAATAGAGGTGAACAAACAGTATATATATATATATATATATATATATATATATATATCGAAAGAGAGGGAGATAAACAGGTTTTGATAGATGGATGGATAGATAGATAGAATGAGATATGCACAGAATGAAGATTTATATATATATATATAGGTATATATATAGAGAGAGATAGATAGATAGATAGATAGATAGATAGATAGATAGATAGATAGATAGATAGATAGATATGAATAAAATAAGATTGAATAGATAGTGTTGAATAGTTGTAAGTGGAGCATTGTCACTAACACTCAGATGTCATCGCCTACCACTTCTGTGACATTGAATGTTATGACATATAAATGGTCAGCAGTTAAGTGATGATGTCAGTCTCCATTTGGTGAGTCAAGTCAGTCACTGTGATTAAGATATAATGAAAGACAGGAATTGGTTCAAGTAACCAAAAGTGTTTGGTTGCTGTATCTCTTGGAAACAAATAGATTCACTGGCACAAAAGGCTTTCATCTAATGGCAAAAACAATTCATTACTAGCTTCCAAAAATCAAAATACTTGGAAAAAACAGACTGATAGATATGAACAGAATAAATGAAGAGTTTGAGATAGATAGATAGATAGATAGATAGATAGATAGATAGATAGATAGATAGATAGATAGGTCAGAATAGAATGAGATAGATAGGTCAGAAGAAAAATGAGATAGATAGATAGATCAGAATAGAATGAGATAGATAGGTCAGAAGAAAAATTAGATAGATAGATAGATAGATAGATAGATCAGAATAGAATGAGATAGATAGATAGATAGATAGGTCAGAAGAAAAATGAGATAGATAGATAGATAGATAGATAGATAGATAGATAGATCAGAATAGAATGAGATAGATAGATAGATAGATCAGAATAGAATGAGATAGATAGATAGATAGATAGATAGATAGATAGATAGATAGATAGATAGGTCAGAAGAAAAATGAGATAGATAGATAGATAGATAGATCAGAATAGAATGAGATAGATAGATAGATAGATAGATAGATAGATAGATAGATAGATAGATCAGAATAGAATGAGATAGATAGATAGATAGATAGATAAATAGATAGATAGATAGATAGATAGGTCAGAAGAAAAATGAGATAGATAGATAGATAGATAGATAGATAGATAGATAGATAGATAGATAGATAGATCAGAATAGAATGAGACAGAAAAATAGATAGATATATCAGAATAGAATGAGATAGAGAGATTAGAATAGAATGAGATAGATATATAGACAGATTGAGAATAGATTGAGGTAGAGAAAGAGAGACAAACAGAGAGAATAATACAGAAAGAGTAAGAAACAGAGAGAGAGAGAGTAGAGTGTGTGAGAGAAATATGACTAATGAAATTATCTCCAGGACAGATTGATTGATACAAGTGGATCGAGGTTAAAACATGAATTGTACAGGAATAAATATAGATTTTTAGATAAAATTACCTGAGCAACAAAGGAAATGATTTGGAAAGAAATCACTGGAAATTAATATGTATATCTATATAAATCTACATTTATTTATATGTTTATGGCTCTAATACTGGGCATGTTTGTTAATATTCTCTGAAGTAGTATAAATATTTGTTGCAATTAGTAAAGATTAAAGAAAATACAATTTATGGAATACCCCAAAAGAAACAAAATCAGATACAGTGACGTGTTCATCTAGTTCTGCTACCATAATAGTATTCATATATTTTTATGATAATGTTATGGGATATATAATAGTATTTATATATTTTATGATAATTTATTATGATATTTATGATATAGGATATATAATAGTATTCATATATTTTATGATAATCAATGTTATGCTATATCTAATAGTATTCATATATTTTTATGATAATCTATGTTATGGGATATCTAATAGTATTCATATATTTTTATGATAATCTATGTTATAGGATATATAATAGTATTAATATATTTTTATGATAATCTATGTTATAGGATATATAATAGTATTCATATATTTTTATGATAATCTATGTTATGGGCTATATAATAGTATTCATATATTTTTATGATGATCTATGTTATGGGATATCTAATAGTATTCATATATTTTTATGATAATCTATGTTATGGGATATGTAATAGTATTTATATACATTTTATGATAATCTATGTTATAGGATATATAATAGTATTTATATATTTTTATGATAATCTATGTTATAGGATATATAATAGTATTCATATATTTTTATAATAATCTATGTTATAGGATATATAATAGTATTCATATATTTTTATGATAATCTATGTTATGGGATATGTAATAGTATTCATATATTTTTATGATAATCTATGTTATGGGATATGTAATAGTATTTATATACATTTTATGATAATCTATGTTATGGGATATCTAATAGTATTCATATATATTTTTATCATAATCAGTATTATGGTATATCTAAATTTATTGTTGCCATTTCATCTCAAATTTTGTCTCATTCTGAATGTGTAGGTATATATATTGTCCAATCACACTAACCAACTAGCGTACACACAGTGTGTGTTACTGCTGTGTTTAGGGCAAGATATCCATAGGGAACCTGCCCCTCTTCAGATTGGTTTTTGATGTAATGAATATGCATCGACTTGGGTTCTCCCTCACAGTAATATGATTGGCTGCTGTCAGCCATAAATACAGACTGATGTAGAGGTACAGGGTGGACGCGTATTGGCTACACTATTGTTTTTGCCTATTGCCTACGCCTATTGTCTACACCTATTGCCTACCACTACGGCGAGGGCCAGTCCATTATGGTTACCTGCTAGATTGTCCTACTCAGTTACAGTAGTCCAAAACCACTTTGCTACTTTGAACAAATATATCCCTTTCCGGGACATATCATTTTTGAGTTTTTCTTTTCCTAGGCTGGTTGCCACCCAATGCAAAGAGTCTAGTTTGCTTTCTTATTTAACCCTTAGCAGGAGGAAGCTGGATTCATACCTTTTCAAAGGGCAGTAGTGCAAAGAGAAGGAAACAGAATTGACTGGAATCTGAACTTGGCACTCCGATTTCACTTCCTGTGTTAATTACTGTTACAACATCTGCACATCCGCATTCACGCAGACCACCAAATTCTAATGACATTGTTTTGTTTTATTTTAAAGAAAGGAAGTGCTTATTGGTCAGTCTTTTTTCCTTCTTTTTATTATTATATTTGAGTCTATAAGGATATAATTTGTTTAGGAATAGGTAATATTAATTATTAATATTTGTTAATATTAACAGTTAATAATGTTACATTATTATATTAATATTATTATTATTTTATAATGGTATTTAGAGATTCTTGATAGAGTACAAAGAAAAAATCTGCAATGTTATTGATCCTGACTTGGCATCTCGGCTTCAGTCACTTTCCCATTGTCATAACATAGCTTCCTTGTATGTCTTCTATACATACTTTCATGTAAATTGTTCTTATGAACTTTCCTCTTTAGTAAGTAGACTTTATGAATATAAGCACAAGGTCTCATCATTTTATAACTGGAATGGGTTGATGTAACTGTAAGTTCTATGTTAATAGACACAAGGGGTTACTGAGTATAAGAGAATGCGAGAAAAAAATCAGTATTAAGGAGAAAGAACAATAAAAGGACAGAAATTAAGAAGACAGAAGATAACGATTGACATTGCATTTAAATTTTTGAAGATCAAAGTTGACTGGAAAGTTGGAAGCTGGAAAAAAGTTCCACGAGTGAGAAGTGCAATAGAAGAAACAGTTAGTATTTTACATCAAGCCAATTTAACTGTAAAATTATGAGACCTTGTTGCCAATCTAGTACCGCACTTAAATTCATAAAGTCGAGGTAGCATAAAGGAAAGTACCTCAGAACAATTACCATGAAAATATTTATAGAAAAAGCTACATTACAGCAACGGAAAATTGCCTGAAGCCAAGATGTCAGCTCATGACCAATAACATTGCAGATTCTTCTTTGATTTGTATGTAGAATCTCTAGATATACAGCAGAAGTACCAAACCAGATGTGGCAGCAATATTCAACGCATGGATGATTGGTAGACTTATAAATGTGCAATATAAATTCTTGTTAATACACACACACACACACACATATATATATATATATATATATATAATTCTGAAATTCCTCATCTGAAATAGAGACATAAAATATTCCTTGATAAAAATAAATATTCAATGAACAACATTTGATAAGTGCATGGACTTATTTTTTTCTTCTAAATTAGCTTTCAGCTGACTGAGAATAAAGCATTTATTGATAAATGGATTAAATTTAGAAATCCTCTTAATAAAACTGAAGCTAAGTATTTGAGTGAATGCATTTTACCATTTTCACTGAGCAAATTAAAAGATCCTGAATGAATGAACGTTTTCACATTTCCTCATATTGCAAATATGCTTTATTTAAAACTCTCTACAGACTTAAGTTGTCCAGTTGTTAAGGAGATTCATTTCCATGATTAATTTTTGTCTGGGTTTCCTTTCATTTTATTTTCTTCTGTCTTATCCATGGCATTAACAGTTACAGACTGTAAAAATTACCTCAGCCCTTTTTTCTTTTTAATCATTTCACTCCAAGCAAGGGGGAAATGCCACGAGTATGCAGGGGGTTACAGAGAGTGAAAGTGAGAGAATAAATTGAGTATTGGGAGGATTGAGGAAAGGACAAAAGATGAACAAGATTCAAGAAGTCATAAGATGGCGATTGACATTGCATTTGAACTTTTGAAGATTGTAGTTATCAGGCAAGTAAGTAAATGAAAGGGAGTTCCACAGGTGAGAAGTGCAAGAAAGAAACTGTTGGAGTAGAAATGTTGGTTGCATTTAGCTATTTCAACAGTAAATGGGTGGGGCCAGGATGTCAATCTAGTAGCATGCTTAAATTCATGTTCAATAAAAAAATTATAAGAAACACTAGTCAAAAATTAATAACACCATTTTATCAAAGAAATCCAACCAACTTAAAACTATTATGTCTACTACTACTACTAGATGTAAACAAACAATATGGCATGGTGTACAGTTCAGTAATGAAATATATTACTCTATGGTTAAAGTTGAATGACATTTGCTGATTGTTTTTATAGTTTCTCTCTGAATTTCTGGGATAAGGGGTTATCATTATATTCATTACCTATGTCTGAATTTCTGGGATGAGGAATTGTCATTATTTACACTATTTACATTCAGACTATAGACCTCATCTTTGTTTTTGTTATTATGTTTTGGCTGTTGTGTTCTCAAACCCTCATTAGGTGTATATCAATCTGGGTAACCTACAAGGAATTCCAAACTAAACCCTTTATTTTTATCTACAGGAGTATACTGTTTTTGCTCCACTTCCCATGTCTAAGGATATCTCATCTAGTTTTTATTTTTAATACTCTTCAGTTATTGTTTGCCCTTTTTCCATGAAGTACACACTGTCTGGGACAGGGATTGAACTCACAATTACTACATCACCAAATTCACAGGACAATAGCCTAGTGAATTAAGGAATTGGTTCATGAGTTTCATGAGATTGTGAGTTCTTAACAGACAGTCCTAATCTTTGTTGTTATTATCACAACATTTCTGCTGATGTATTCTGTGGCTTTCATCAGGTGTAGACTGTTCTTGTTCTACCGCACATGTCTAGCGATATCTCGTCTAGTTTTTATTTTTAGTACTGCTCAGTTATTGCTTGCCCTGTTTCCACTTTACATTATTAAACATTCAAACTATTGTCTCAATCTTCTTAATATAACAATATTTCAGCTGTTGTGCCCTCTACCCTTCTTCAGGTGTCTGTCAGTCTAGTTAAAGAGTTTTTTTTTTTAAGCAAATCACCTCAAGCAAGGCGGGAGTGCCACTAGCATGCAAAGGGTTACAGAGATTGAGAGTAAGAGTAAAGAGTGTTTGGGAAAAGGATAAAGAGAAGGGCAGGGATAAGGTCAAGGAATGACATTACATTTGAATATTTGAAGATTATAGCTGTCAGGAAAGCAAGTGATAGGAAGGGAGTTCCACTGGCAGGAGGTATGAGATAAGAAGCTGTTGGAGTAGAAGAGATGGCTATATTTAGTCGTTTCAACAGTGAAATGGTAGGACCGAGATGCCAACCTTGTAGCATGCTTAAATAAATGCAGTTTGGGAACCAGTGAAAGTAGCTCAGAGCAGTTGCCATGAAAATACTTGTAGAAAAGACAGAGGGAAGCCACAGCACGTCTGTGAGATAGTGACTGCAGGTAGGACACAGTTCAAAATTCCTTGAAGATTATCTAGATTGGCAGATAACTTAAAAGGGAGGTAACAATGGGAAGATACAATGAGCACCTAAAATATTGTGACAATAACATTAGTCTGATTGGCAAATCAACCACATGAATTTAAGTGTACTACTAGATTGGCAACTAGGTCTCATTGCTTCACCGTTGAAATAGCTAGATATAGCCATAAGGTCTATTCTAATGGTTTTCTTTTCTTACTTATGGATCTCTCTTCCAGTTTCTTGCTCCCCTGCCCCTTTCATTCTTTAAAAATATAAATGCAACCTCAGTCGCCATCTTCTATCTTCCTGAGTCCTTTTTCTTTTCTGCTCAATAAAGTCATTTTTTTAATTAATTCACCCCAAGCAAGGTGACAATGCCACTACAAAGCAAGAGGCTACTGGGAGTGAAAGAGAATGAAAAGACTAGAAAGAACCAGAAACCCAATCCTAAATCTCATTCTCTTTTGTCCCCAGTAACTCCTTGTATCTTAATGGCATTATTGCCTTACTTGGGGTTAAATTATTAAAGAAAAAGAAGAAATAATGACTGACATCACAAAGGAAGTTTCCTTATCATGATTAATTCATTTTTTACAGCTTATCAACCCATTACTGGTTATTTAAACCCAGAATTTATTTTTAGATTGTAAGAATTTTTTTGAGTTAATAATTATTTAGTGATATAAGTCTTACAAATTAAACGATAGAAATGGAGAGAAGAGGTAGATTCATACATTTCCCAAGGGTATTTGCTCATAAGTGAAAATAACAAATCCAACAAGAATTGGTACTCAGCTCTTAACAATTATCCATTACACCACCTGCACATCCAAGCTTACAGCACCTTATATTCCTTAGCTGTCACCCATCTAGGTAATGACTAAGTTCGACATTGCTTAACTTATTGTATGCCTTCAGATTTTTTTGTTAACACTTTTCACATATTTAAATTTCTGTACATGTTTGATTTTCTCATCTCCCATTAGCAGCTCATATCTTACCCACAATGATACATTCTATCTTCTTAAAATTGATAGTCCTTTCTTCATGCTTTACTTATTACTTTGTCTAGGAGTTCTTGTATTTTTCTTTCTGCACCTATTATCAACACAGTATCATCTGTATATCTTATAAGATTGTACCTACCAATAATAAATCCTGGTGGGAGACCTAGTTCTCTTAGAACTGCCTCAATTCATAGGTTAAAATATCTAGTGTGAAGACACAGCTATGTTTTATGTTACTTTCTGTTTTTCTGTACCCACTCCATTTATTCTCTATCTGTAATGCAAACAATTTGGTAATGGCAATGATAATATTAGCTGTTTCCTTATAAGGAAACATTTGGCATTCATTGACTGAGGAGTCAGTACTAGTTTTGGTTGAAATTTGTAAAATTTTTCTCCTAAAACAATTTTTCAGAAAAATAGGTTTCTCAGGTTGAGGTTTCCAGTATTGCGTGCAGAAGGTTCCTTCTTAATCTTTTGTTTGAAGTAGTGTAGAATGTTGACATCTTGATCATGTCATTATTTTCTCATCGAGTTACAGGTGATATCCATTTTAGTTGTTGCTGCTGTTGGAAGTCCTCAATGCATTTTCTATTGTTTGGTACAGTTCTTTGTGATTCTGTAATGCCAGTTACACAAGGTTTGAAGAACTTGCTCAGAGTCATTTTTAACCATTGATCTGAGAAAGTGGTTGTATACAGCTGAAAGTTTTTATATTTCTGAATGTGGTTGGTGCCATGCATGAGATCCATATGAAAGTCTCAATTTGACGAGGCTATTTAAGAATGTTGGTAGGTGAAATAGGTTGTCTCTCCTTACACAGAAAACCACATGACAGCTATTGAGGATCAGAGAAACAGAGACTGAGACAGAAGACAGACTCTTTCACAAGGACCTGGGATCTGTTCCTAGGCCAAATGACCAAATCAGAACCAGTTCTGATGAAGTGGATACCTGTTATCTGTGTCAACAACAGACCCCTCTGGTAAGTCACACTACACATTCTATATAGGGGAGGACAATGTGTGTATTATCTTTTATAATGATAATAAATACTAATGGGATCCATGAAATTTCCACAGACCAACTAATAGAATATTAAGTAAGCAATAAACTTTTTCTACATATATATATATATGTCTGAAAATAACGCATTGAAGAAGGTGACAATTAAAATCTTTACATATATAATAGAATGAGATATTTAGGCAGCAAATAGTAAAATTTTGTATATTTATACAGGTATATTTACAAATACATAAAGTTTAGCTATTAAATCTATAATTTTTTAACACACAATCCTCATAAGCTGGGTAAATAAACAACACATAGAGATACTTGGAGTGACCATCATGTGTGCAAAGATTACCAATGCCAACCAGTCCTTGGTACTCCCCCCTCCCAACATAGAGCCATGCCAGTTTCCTTCAATATGAATGCAGAAAACAATACATATGTACAAAAGTATATAATACATGACACATAAATAGTTTCCTCTTTTGAAAGATATTCATTTCATATATATATATATATATATATATATATATATATATATATATATATATATATATATAAACCAAGAAAACTATTGTGGCCTTGTTAGGGCCAGAAATAGACACAAGATGAATTGAATTAAACAAATATATTAACAGAAAACAGTAATACAAACATATACAAATGAGAGTGTTACAGCAAGAATGTTCAATCTGACTGTCAGAGCTGACTGTTGGAAACTTCCCTCTCCAAAAGCAGTACCTGCTCCTATTTATAGCTGGGAGAGTCCATGTATGCATGGGTAAACTACCATAACAGAAACATACCTAATACAATCAAGGGTCTCCAGAATTTCTGAAAACACTCCACTCCTTCAAGTCAGTATTTCTCGGAAGACAATCTTCTTAGTAACAGTTCACTCTCTTCTCCTTACTTGTCTGTCTGTCTCCTTCACGTTAATTTTTATATCTGAGAGTTTGTGAGCTCTAGGGTATGCCACATACAATTGTCCATGACTGAACAATGGCTGAGGTAACAACAATCCCACCTTCTCAAATGTCTGAACCTGTGACTTGTTAATAGTCATGGCATATGACAAAAGGACAGGAAACTTGGGTTCTCTCCAAGGTGAATGGCAAGTTAGAGTCACTTGGAGTCAGATTTATTTTGGGGATGAGGACAAGTCTGCCAATTAGTGAGCTTCTAATCAAGGAAGCCTCAATTGAATGTTAATGCATGGCCACCACTTCCAGTTCATTTCTCCCATTTTAAATTGTTCAACATCATTAAGAAAAGCTCTGTTCTGAACTGGCCCATGTCTTCTCACATGCTGTCGCTGCATCTGATGCCTCATTAAATCGTCAATTTCACCAGAATTCATATTTTCAACTCTTTCTCAATATCTTCCCTTTTGGTTTTGCTGATAAATAATCCTGTCATGTCGATTCATGTTCTCTAGTCTTTGCTGAAATAAGTTTCTCTGCTGCTCGTGGTACTTTGCACGCTTTTCCTCATTCATATTTTCCTTCCTCTGCCTCTGCTTTTCCCTTATCCTCTCTCTATAGAGCCTCATTCTCATGTTGCCAGTTCATGATGAATACAGTTTATGAGCACAAAAGTAGGTACCTCCAATTTTCTGTGATACCTAAGGTTTATTTGAAGGGATGATTTTCAAAGCCTGCTGAGACATGATGAAACACAGAAATGAAATGAAAGAATTACAGTCCCAAGAAGTTGTGTGGATTTTCCCAGTAAAAAACATGACCTTTTAACGATAATGTCATTTAGAGGCTACCATAAAAAATTTTCTGAGGCCAATTTAATTTTTCAAAATTTCAGGAAATTAAGTGGGTTGTAATATATGTAAAAAAATTGTTTACTACAATTTTCTGAAAAACAAAGAACACAAAAATAATTTCATTCATTTCTGAATAAGTTCTGAAAGTTTCATTAAAATCTAACAATTATTTGATTTTTTCAAGAATTTTAAAATCAATGTTTTTGTCAACTGAAAAATAGACATAAAAAAACTAATGTAAATACGACCTTTAAAAAACCCCCCAAAAAAACAAGATTTTACCAAAATTTCAAATGTGCTAGAAAGGATTAAAAATTTAATAAAATAATCCAAAAAATTTTGGTCTTTCCTCTTCTTAATAATAAGAAATATTTTGATGATAAAAATTTGTTTTTATTAAGTTTGGGGCCTTTTTCATCATGATATGCTGTTTTTAGATTGTTTTGTTTTCTTTGTAGATGTACATATACAAAAGAAATACAAGATAATATATATACAAAACATGAAAAAAAAAATTGATAAAAATAGACTGTTATAAGCATCGTCCATTGCTGCTCCTCTAACTGCTAGAGTGGGTGAGGGTGTTTCTTTGAAAATTGCCACCAGTGAGATGCCGGATACAGATCAGTACTGAAGATGATAATGGACAGACGAACTAAGTAACTAACTAAGGAAAGAGCAAGCACATTTATAATAAGATTGTTACTGTTGTCACTTGTATCTAAGTCCTTTTCCTTAACCTATACACCCCAACAAGAACATGACTCAAGTTTTCAGGTAAATGTTTTGGTTTTGTGTGAATTTGCACTTTTGGGTGAACTGGATTATTCTAATATCTTTCTCAAAGTGTAAACAAATCATATGTGTATGGTGTACAAACAGATAATGAAGAATATAGTTATATGATTAAATTTGAAAGATATTTGCTGATTGATTTTTATAGCCTAATTTATAGGTCACTCTCCTTATCAAACCGAAAAGAAAATATGAGGTCAAATTTTATCAGAATATATATATATATATATATATATATATATATATTAACACATTATTTTTGATTCTTGCTTCTTAATAGTTATAGAATGTAAAAACAACCTGATAATTACAAAAAGAAGCAGCAAAAATAAGATGAAAGAAAAATTAGTGTAGTATTAATAATTTTGACAGATATTACCATCTTTGCAAAAACAATAAAACCACAAAATGAGTCATTCTAGTATTTTTTAATATTATGAAAAATAATTATTTTTATACTGCATTTAAATGTTAATAGAGAGAATAGAAATTTTGTTAGACAATCTTTCATAGATAGTTGTAGTTGTAAAGATTATTATTTATACAGCTGTTACTATCTATAAAAGACTGTATACAGTGTAACCCGGATATAAGAGAGTTGTCAGAACCGGAGAAGAAGTCTCTTATATCCGGGTTTATCTTTATATCCGGGTTTGGTCTATTTTGTTTAGGTAAGTATGGCTCTAATTTGGGACCAGATAAAATCTCTCTTATATCCGGGTTACACTGTAAAAACAAAATTAATTTGTACTTTCTCTATTAACATTTAAAGACAGTATAAAAAATAACGATTTATACAGATGCTACTATGAAAGACTGTATAACAACAAAATTAATTAATGACTCTTTAGAACATTTGCACTGTCTCTCTTATCTTTTAAAGACTGTATAAAAAACAAAATTAATCATTTGTACATCTGCTACTGAAAGACTGTATATAATCATAAAATTAACGACAGTTGCTTTATTTCATATCAAAAAATTTTATTTCTTCTTTCACTTCTTTTATGATGATGACATTGATGACTAAATTCACTCCCCAATGTGCAGATTCAGGACTATTAGCCTCCAGTTTCAACAAAACTTGCTCTCGTCATCCATTCCCTATCACCTTTTGACTTTGCAAGAGTTATTGGAGGTGAAAGAAAATCAGAGTAGAAGAAAATGCTAATGGTGTGAATGTGATTAAGGCAGACCTCAACTTGCCAGGGAGTGACCCACACAGTTGATTTCATGTCCTTTCTCTGTGGCACATATTGTATGAGTCACACACACACACATGCGTGCACACACACACACATGCGTGCACACACACACACACACACACACACACATGGTTCTAGGACAGTTGCGTAATGGACATTTGTGTCTTGGACAATTGCACACCTTGGCACTTGCATCTCTAAACAAACGTGTCCATGGATAATTGCGTACCTCTGATAATTTTTTGAAGATTTTAAAGGCAATTACCATAAATTTTGAAAAAAAGCATCAGTAGGAATCATAATTTTTTAAAAACGGAATAAAAGGAATAAAATAAAAAAAAGAATTAAAAGTTTATTTTTGTTTAAATTGCAATGATAGATTAACAGTGTCTACTGTAGGAATTCTTGCTCTGCAAGATCGTTCTACACATTGCCAGTATGTTTTTGTTTCATCAGAATTTTTCTTATGATAGTGATAGCTGTAATTTTCCTTATCCACAACTATTTTTCCTCCAGTGTTTGATTTTCGGAACTTAGCCATGGGTTCCAAATAAAAATATAATCTATAAAATCCAGAATCCATTAGATGTTTGTGGTACACTCTGCTGGAGGGAACTGGAACTGCTAGCTTAATTTTCTCTTGGTTTAAAAAAGAAATCTTTTTCTTGTTTTTTTTTTATTTACGATAACTACTTTTCTGCTTATTTAGAGTAATTAAAAGTTGGTTTGCAATTAGCAACTCTTAAGAAAAGAAATTATGGCAACTTCAAAAAATTATCAGAGGTACACAATTATCCAGGGATCCATTTGTCAAGGAACGCAAATGTTCAGGCACACAATTGTCTGGTACGCAATTGTCCATCACACAAATCTCCAGCATGCAACTGTCTGTCCACCAGTAGAGTCAATTGGGTACTGTCTGTGAGAAAAAAAGCTCCATGACGTAATTCATCTGCCAAAGATTTGGAAATGACATGTACTGCTTGGCATTTGTGGCAGACACTCCAATACGAACATTTCAGAGTGTTTGGGTCTCCATCTGAAGATAGTGCAGAGAATTTGGAAAGAGTTGGATGAGTCTAATGGTGATTACGAAGCTGTCTGGAATGATCACTAGTAATGGCAACATTATACCTCCATTTATCTTCCCACAGCACCTCAGACTCAACATGGAGGCCTACATCAAGTGCCTTGACGAGGTAGTGCTTCCCTGGATCAAGAGACTGAAAGACTCTATGTCTGACAACAGGACTCTGACCATGCCACACAAGCAGGAGAATCCAGTCATGATTGTCAGAGAATTTCTGCGGCCACATCAGCCCTTATATCTGGACACCTAACTCCTCAGAACACAACCTCCTTGATTATTATGTGTGGGGCACAGTTGAGCGAGAGACTAACAAAACTCCTTGTAACACCAAAGGTGAACTCAAGGCAAGGATTATGGCAGTATTCACTAACTTAAACAAGGAGACCATCCAAAAGAGATGCAGGAGATTCTGAAGTTGTCTGGAGGCTGTGTTTGAATTCAATGGCTATTTTATTGAATAAACTATTAGTATGTCAAGATATTTTTGTGTAATTTTGGTAAATATAGTGATTTTTCAAGTGTAGCTTAGATGGGGCACAAGGCTGAATGTAGAGGGCACCCAATGAGGATTGAACTCACTACTCAGTCATAATTGTTCTAGCGAGACAAGCTTGCTAACCATTACACTGCCTTTTGGTAAATATATCTGTTAAAATAAAATGTCAGTGTTAATTTCATTTTTGCATAAATTAGACGACAATTTATCCATCGCACCCTGTGTTTGTGTGTATATGTATATATATACACACACACACACATATATATATGAAAACATAGTTTCATATATATATATATATATATATATATATATATATATATATTGTCAAATTAAATATAAGAGACAATGAATGTCTATTACGTCTGATCATGAGCCATTCTAATATTCATATGTTTGCTTTAATTTCAGGTGAAAATAAATACAGAAATTGTCCAATATTTGGATATTTTTTTATTACGCTGGTCCTTGATCTACACTTTCAGCTCACCTGAGACATCTTCAGAGTGGTTATACGGATATTTTAACAAAGATATTCACCATCAAAGATAATATTTATCCAAATGTTGAACAATTTTTGTCTTTATTTTCACCCAAAATTAAAGCAAACATATGAGTGGCTCATGATCAAATGTAAAAGACATTCATTGTCTGTTATATTTAACAATATATGTTTAAATAATGATCTTCTGCCCCGATACACTAATTATATATATATATATATATATATATATATATATATATATATATATATATATGTATGTATGTATGTATATATGTATACACACATACACTCCTACTGGGTATTCCAATAAACTACATCTGGCAACAAGGTCTCTGATTAGTAGATTGGAGTTTTTGAGGAGCATGGAATCAACTCTTAATTGCTTTTGTTCTCAAGACCACCCTGATCTGGGGTGGTAGCACCTGTTAGGGTCCCAGCTATGGGCAAATAGTGAACCCCCAAACTGGAGTTAAAACACTATGAAAATATAAAAATACATTTTTATAGTAAAAATACCAGGAATACATTTTTGAAAAAAAAAATATATTATCAGCAATACATTTTTGTTAAAAAAAAATTACCAGTCGTACATTTTTGTAAAAAAGAAATTCTAAGCTCTCAAGAAAATTAAATTTCGGTATTAAATGACCCATAAGGAGTTGATATGCCGCTAAACAAAATAACAAAAACATATACACCAAACAATCATTTCAGTAATAAAACTTCAGTCGGCAGGAAATATGGATTGTCTCCCTTACACTAATCCTCTTTACTTCTCAAGTAGTCTTTTTCATGACATTTCTCAAGTATAAATATCCCTTGTACTTTCTAGTTTCTTGTGGTCAGAAGAGATGCTTTGTCCTATCTCTATTCAACTGCCTCTTCTCTCTTTCTCTGTATCAAGTTCGCTTTACAACCATCCGAAATAGCCATTTTAATTTTTCCTTTCTTTACAGATTAATATCTCTTGATTAAAATTCTGGTATGTATTTGTACTTGTCTATATATAAACCTACAATGTGTGTCACACTTTCTGTTTTTCCACAAAATGCATTAACCATCTTGTCATAAATTACTTTCTTACCTTATACATGTTATTATTTTGCTCCCACTCACAAGTATCAAGTCCTCCCTCTCAGATAGGTCGATAAAGATCGTTTTTATTGGCCAGTCTTCTAAAGCATATGAGATCAATGCAGATGTGCATTAAGGCTCTCCCTTCAGTCCTACCAACTTTCTGCTTTATATTAACAATCTACCACTGAACATTCTCAGATCATTGGTAAATATATATGCAGATGATGTCACAGTTGGCAAACATGGACCTTCATGCTTGCAAAAGGTCAGCTTTCCCCTTGACACCACTTTTATTTTAACTACTTTCACCCTGTCACCATAATATTGTTTTAAAAATCGATTATTAGAATTTAATAAAACCGAAATATATGAAAGTCAATTTATGCATTGTCTTTGTTCTTGAGAATTTACAACAAAAATAATAAATGATATTTATTTATCAGATTGTTTGTTTACACTTTTTATTTATTATTTATTGGAAAGGTTGGCAAAACATTGGCTAATTGCCAATTGATTCAAACTTTATAAAATGGTAAATAATAAAGATTCCCTTATAGTTGGTTCACACATAATAATTTAGTAAATTTTTATAAATTTATGAATTAAGAAATTCTTTCACATTTATTTCTTTATAAACTGATAAATGATAAATGTTGCATTGTATTAGTTGTAATTAATTGTATTGGTGTCTAGAATGTTTTAAATATAAAAGCATTTTTGTAAATAAACTAATAAATAAATAGTGTTCAATATTTTTGTTGTAAATTCTAAAAGAAATGTATAAATTCACTTTCATCATATTTTCAGGTTTTATTACAATTCTAATCATCGCTTTTTAAAACAATAAACGTTGTTGAAGAGTGAAGATATTAGGTTGGTGCAAAAATAATGTCGTTTTCTCACATATGTTAATATGTGAAAAAACGACATTATTTTTGCTAAACTAATAAATAAATAATGTCGTTTTCTCACATATGTTAATATGTGAAAAAACGACATTATTTTTGCTAAACTAATAAATAAATAATGTCGTTTTCTCACATATGTTAATATGTGAAAAAACGACATTATTTTTGCTAAACTAATAAATAAATAATGTCGTTTTCTCACATATTAACATATGTGAAAAAACGACATTATTTTTGCACCAACCTAATAGTTAAAAAAATAGATCTCATGGGAAAAATTGTACTTTTGGCACTACTGTAATGACAAAAGTACACAGAAAGCTTTATTCAACTGAGAATACAAAGTTCACATATAGTGTTTTTTATAGTCCCAGTAAACAGAAATAGCTTTCTCAATGTAACAAAAAAAGGGGAAACCATTCTTGATTATTCACTACATCTTATTGTGGTCACAAAGGTCCATGTTTGCCAAAGCTTTTATGTTCAAAACCTTTTATTAAATACTAGCAGCATGGCCCGGGTTTGCCCGTGCTTGATTCAAAAATCGTACGACTCATACAGCTATCGCTATCACTTGACTTGAAATATTTTTGCACTTCCTTGCCTTTAAAGGAGTGCCCTTTGCCGTGATGATGTTGCTAAATGCCTTACTTCTTGCCTATCTCACACTGCAATTTTTTTCTAAGATCTATACTAAACATTAATCTGTTACGAAAAAAGAACTAAACAAAATGAACACAAAACAATCAGCTTTAAAAAAAGACTCGTAACTGGAAAAACCGAATAAAAAAAGAATGTTAGCAACAAATACTTTTTCACACCCAACCCAGTTCTGCAGAATCAGAATCAATGTTGAGTTTAAGCAAGCAAATGAGCCAATTGGACTAAAGTGCCATGCAGATTTAAATTTTTCCCACTTATGACAAATGCAGCTATCGATTTTTTTTGCATGCTAGCGTGCTAGTTAATATTCCTGTCAGTCAGCTGTTGGCTCTCACGCTGGCCAATAGAATCTTCCTGCCTATTTGTGGCAGCCATCTATAGGCTCTCACTCTGGCCAGTAGAAAATGGCCGCAAACTACATGAAAACTGCCATAGAAGCATGAAAAAATCGGTTGTTTCCACTATCAATGGGAGTTGGGAAATGCAAAATCAGTCTTGGTCTTCCCACAAACTTGGAGCATGTGCATGTAAATTTTGGTGCAAATCCGTTGAAAATTGCGGCCATGCATACATTACACACACACACACACACACACACACACACACACACATCCTATCCTGCCTTTTATAGATAGAGATAAATTATAAGTACCACTTATGTAGCATGGTCTAATAATAAAAATTAAGGAAAAATATTTTTAGAAAATTTTTTTTTAATTCATTGGACCTTCCTTAAAGTGCCAGAATAAAGAAATATTGATTTTTTTTATCATTTTAGAAGGGGGATGTTTCAGTTTTCGGATTTTTTGGTTTTCAGAAATTCAAACAATATTACAGCAAGAACATATGAATACTCATACCATAAGAGATAATTTAAAAAAAACAAAGCTACAAATATTATTACAGTTTATTTATAGAGTAATATACTGATTAATGAAATAGAGGGAGAATTAAGACCATAAGTAATGAATAAATTTTATTTATTTATTTTAGACAAAAAATGCCTTGTCGAACTTAAAAATGAAAAGCATCAAACAATAAACTAAAAATATCTGCCGTTCTTTTTGACATTTTCACTGAATAAAATCACAAAAATTACAAAAAGAAAAAAAATCAGTGAATAGTACCCTCACATCCGCTCAATACAAGTGCCTGATAACAACTGATGTTTGGCAGGCTCAGGACGCTCAGACAGGTTGTGGGAGTGGTGGGCAGAGTCACATCATACCTAAGTGGCATGGTTCAAGTAGGTAAGCTTTTTGTATGCCAAACTCCACACTAAAAATATTCGGTTTTCAGATATGGGATTGTCAACCTGTATATATTTTTTTTTAAATTAATTGATTATATTCTTAATCCAACATTTTAATTACTTCAGATCATGCTATTTCAGTGGATACTCATGTTTTAATAGATGTTCTGTTTTTTAAACAGTGTGTATGATATTTATCAAACTGCACACTCAAGAAAACGTCCTGTGCCCCCCACCCCTTTGCAGGAGAAACTACCATCTGATCCGGTGTGCTTTAGATCACTTGGCCACAGAGAGTGTCACAGTCCAGTAATTTACCCTTTTAAGAAATGCATATCCTCCTGTTCAGATTTTCTTGAAATATCATTAATACTAAGTGACTTGCAAATTCATTAGTAGAGGTACTAAGTGACTTGCAAATACCACTGAATATATATCACAGAGACACAGACACACACAAATATTTATATATATAAATGCATAGAAAATATTCTGGCCATATCTAGGGCAATTTACATACAAGGAAAGTTTACCTTAAGGGACATGGCATTTTGATTGGATAAACACATGGTGCTATTTTTGGTGGGTAAGAGAACTTGGTGGTGGTTTTGGGGGAATATTTGCTTGTTGAGAAAAATGATAGAATCATCATAAATAAAAATTGGTGACAGAGAGAGTATCCAGATGTAAAAAGAAATATTCACTGTAAGGTATTGAAATCACTAGAGAATCATACAGGCAAAGGCACTAAATACATACAGGCATTAAACACACAATTATTTGCAGGTGAGAGGTTGCCTGATTTACATGTCAAAAGAAGGGGCATTATAAAAGGTTTAATGTAGCAAGGAGGCATGGTGGAGTATTGGATAGCGGCTCAGATTGAGGAATCAGAGAGCCGAGTTCGAATCCCAGTCGAATCCATTACATTCACTTATGTGCTAATATCCTTGGGAAAGGTATGAATCTTCTTCTTCTCCCCCTAGCTATGGGTAAATAGCAGGATAAACTGGGTTCTATAGCATTAGATGGCAACTAGTCTACCACAGAAAGAAATTGCAACCTACTGTGGGAAAAAATCTGCCTCATATATCGAAAGATACATGTTCACCTAAGTGTGTATCACACATGGCACATAAGTGACTGACTGTAGCAAGAGGTGATAGTATTCAAGGTCAAATTAGAAGATGTACTAAATGACTTGGGAATACCACTGAAAACATTTTAATGGATCAAAGTAATCACATTTATTAGTGTTTATTTTTTTTACTCATTAATAAATTTTAATATTCTTTGAAAATTAGCCTAGGCTTATGACCACTTCATGTTGAAACACTGTTTCCCATACGATCACTGAAGTTAAGCAACGTCGAGCCTGGTCAGTACCTTGATGGATGACTGCTTGGGAATACCAGATGCTGTAAGCTTGAATGTCCAGATGATGTAATGGATAATGGCTTGGAATTATTAATCAAGAGAGCCGAGTTCCAATTCCAGTTGGGTTCATTATATTAACTTACGCGTAAATACTTTTGGGAAGTATCAAGTCCTCCCTCTCAGGTAGGTTGATGAAGATCGTTTTTATTGGCCAGTCTTCTAATGAAATAGAAGGATAATTAAGACCATAAGTAATGAATAAATTTTATTTATTTTAGACAAATATTGCACTAGTCTTTTCATTTTTTTTTTAAATTTTTATATCCATCTCTTTTCGTTTCATGATTAGTCAAGTTCTGAATAATCTCTGTCAAGTAACTGCAAAGAGTTTCTGGTTTTAGTCTTAATATTTGTGTGAAATACAAATACCATATACTTAAAATGAATTCCAATTCCATTTGATGTTCGTAATATCCACTTACGCATAACTATTCTTGGGAGAGTTATGAACCCACCTCAACTCCCACAGCTATGGATTAATTAGGAAGACTTGTATCACTAAATCATTATTATCTCCATAAAAAAGAAAAAAATTATTACAATCTAAAAATATTTTCTGGCTTTAAATGATCTGCAATGGGCTGATAAGCCATAAAATATCCCTGAATCAATCAATCAATAAAAATTAGCCTATTGCTGAATCACTCTATGCTTCTTGTACACATACTTTTTTTTTTTTTTTGGTTACTAAGTATGGCATGACTGAGTGGTGATTATATAGGTCATTTAAGATTGATAAGAACTATATCCCATAATGTTAAATTTTTTAACTTTAAAAATTTAAAAACAAATTCAATTGTTCTTTTATTGTTCTCTCTCCTTAATGTTTTTTTTTTATTTTCTCACACTCAGTAACCCTTTGTACCTTAGCAGCTTTCTTGCCTTGCTTGGGGTGTAATAATTAAAAAAAAATAATGTCCCATTTTGTTGATAATTGGATCCATCTGACATAAATTGAGTAAATGGTTGAATGATTACAACCTTTGTTATATATGTATATAGAATATTACATTAAGTATTCATTTACATTTGCCAATTATATACAAAATTGTCCACTTAATTCCCATGACAAACTTATATGTTCATTCGATGTTAGTAGCTTATTTACTTGTGTTCCATGTCAGGAAACAACAGACATCTCTGTTGATGTATCATAGTCATCTATCTCTAAATCATATTGTACTTATTAAATATGCCACCATGTCTGTTGAACACAATTTTCAGTGTGATGTATAGGCAGGAACATATTAGTTTGACAAACATTTCCTATTTGTTCTTTATTCTTTCATTTACATGTATGCAAAATATTGTTGTCCCGACTTTTAGTCAAACTAGTAGTGCCCACAACATTTGACGACTTTAACATACACATACCGCAGCATTTGGTGACCACAATGCAATTTCAACAAGCACCTATTGCACTACTCGTTTCATTTTTTTATTTTTATATTACCAACTGCTGTAGTTAAGTATTCTTCTTGTCCCTTTTAATTTGTGGGACAATGAAATGAAATTGATAAATAAAATTTTCCCATGATGCTAAGAACAAATCAGAAATAGGATTACCTCACTTAGTGTTGCTAAACCCCATTAGGTAGCACTAAAAATTTTCCAAGCCCTCTTTCTTCATTATGTGCCCTTATGTGTCTGTATAAAGAGAGGAAAATTTTCTTTCTCCAAGATGTAGAACCACAGCGTAATTACCTTCCCACTTGGGAATGTTAGTTTCCCTTATCCACTGACAACTGAATTCTCTTTTCAGTTTCGGATGTAAAAACCTTCCAAAAACCTTCACCTGTGAAGTAAATCAAGCTTTCTTGTTGGTTGTTCCAACTCATCACAAGGCTGACTTGAGTGTGACCATTGTAGCAATGCTTATACTTACTTAACCCAACCTCTGGACCAAGAAAAAGAAAACAGACACCTCATAACCATATATAAACCTCCCAGTGATAAAGTAAATACAGTCCTTCTTTGGTAGTTCCAACTTTGCACAAGGCTGACTTGGACTCAACCATTAATACAATGCTTATACTTACTTACCCTAACTCCTGGACCAAAAAGAAAATGGACATACCCAAGAGATGTTTGTTTCCCTACAGTTTCTATGAACAAAAGGAATAAATGTCCTGTAGTAGAAACCCAAGTTTTTGTATGCTTCTTCTTAATTGTTTATATATGAATATGCACCCGCATAAAATATGCACAAACACACAACCTGTTAACATCCATAAATTATGTCTGCTTTTATTACATTAATTAAATTATGTACCTATAATAAGTACAACAATTTAAATATCTGGGAAGCATTTTAACAGAGGATGGGAAGTGCAACACTGTAATCCAAAAGGTACATTGGGGTAGCAGAAGTTGCCTTCTGAAAGCTAAGCAATGTATTAAAAAACAGAAAAATTACATTTGAAACAAAGAAAAGAGTGATGAACTGTAACGTAATATCAATCTTCTGATATGGCAGTAAATGCTGGACAATCTCCTCACAGATGAAGAAGAGACTTGAAGCAAGAGAAATGTTGTTCTAAAGAGCGGTGCTGAGAATACCATGGACTGAACATGTGAGCAATGACAAAGTTTTTGAGAAAATAGCAATAAAAAACAATTAACATTAGAATGAGACAGTTGAAATTTCTAGTGTATGTAATAAGGAAAGAGGGCTTGGAAAATTTGATACTCACAGGACATATTGAAGGCAAGAGTGACAGAGGAAAACAATGCATAACCTACCTAGCGAGCTGGAGTAAATGGATGGCAGAACAAGGTTTAGGAGATATAACAAAAAGACAAAATTTATTACGAGCAACAAAGGACTAGAAAATGTGGAGAGCCATGATCGGTAATGTCCTGAAGAGACACAACATATAAAGAAGAAGATTTGAAATTGATATTTCTCTTGTCATGGAACCAAAAAGGACACATATTCTTAACATCAGAAAGAGACAGTTGAAATTTCAAGGGTACATAATGAGAAAAGCAGGCTTAGAAAATTTGATACTCACGGGACAAATTAAAGGCAAGAGGGATAAAGGAAATGAATAAAATACCTAGTGGGCTTGAGTAAACGGATGCTTCAGGAGAGATAATAAAAAGACAAGATTTATTAAGGAGAGGAAAATGTAGAGAGCTATGATCGCCAATGTCCTGAAGGGATATGGCACATAGAAGTGTGATGATTTACCATGGAGCTCGAAACGTGTGCGAACGTGTTTTGCTTGCATGACAAATCCAAAAGGAAACATGGCTGCTGTCGGAGACGCGATTCGTGCACACCAGTCTCGTCCAAAACGAGATTGTACCAGCACACATGCAAATTTGAGCAGAGTCGGACTAGTATAAAAAGGTGAGGGGCCAGTGGCACAGCAGAAGGCGAGTCATTTCAGCTGACATTGTGGAACAGAGTCGGACGTGCGAATAGACTGGCAGACCAAGAGGCAGTTGAAGTAGGCACATTTGATTTGGGTGTCCGTTTCACGACTGCCCGGTGTAACGGCCACGAAAAGGAGTCTCACAATTCATTTCTTTGAGGCGACCGACGGCGAAGAAGAACAGCTGGTTTGCCGGCAAACCTTCTAGTCACTTTTTTTGTTTCTCTCTCTTCTTTTTGCTACAAGAAGTAGTTCTATAAAAATTGAAGGAAGAAGAAAATATGAAAACTTAAGGAATCAGCAGATATGCTAGGCCAAAGAAATCTCCTAACCAGTAACACAGAGTGCTAGAGAAAAGCAAGAATAACAACAAAATTGCAATATGAGCTCTGGTAAGAAATGATTACTGAGACATTAAGTCCCAAACATTCATACACTGATGACCTCAAGGACACATGGCCCAGTGAATAAAAGCATTGATTGGATTTTAGTGACTTGACCCAAGGAATTGTAAATTTAATATCTGAACAAAAACTTGGAGAGTTGAGTTAAAGGGAGATAACTGAGACATCCCATAAGAGGCATGGCATGTGGAACTAGAACAATCTACCCTGGTGGATGAAATAAAGGGCTCAGTTCAAAATTTAAATCACCTGAAGAAGGCCAGTGCGTACAACATGGCATGGCTATAAGGATGAGGACAACAGTCTGAACAATGTAAATGATAATAAGAAAATTGAAGAAGAGCATGTGCACATACGTCAATGAAATTGTGTTCCAGTAAGAGTAGAATCTCTGCTGCTTTCAGAGCAAAACAGCTGGCAAAAACCTTTATTATAAGACACTTTTTATGCTGGCACAAGTTGTGCTGAGTATCTAAGTGCCAAAAATGAGAATTGAATATTTCATCAAATGCAGATAAGAGAATCTTGAAACTAAGAAAATGAATTGTCACTTAGGCATATCGGCATTTACTTAACCCCTGATGATAAGCAATACAATGTCTATGGTAATGTATCAAAATATCTAGTTTGTCCTACACTTGCAAGTTGTATACATTAGTGATAAGAGTTTAGAATTACAATCTGATATCTAGGAAATATTAGATTTTATTCTCAATGTTGATACCTGCTGATATAACTTCATTAGAAAAAAACAAAATCTCTAATATAAAAGGCTTATGGTCATATCATGTTGAAACATTGGTTCCCATATTATCACCAAAGTTAAGCAACATTGACCCTGGTCAGTTCCTAGATGAGTGACTTCTTGGGAATACCAGGTGCTGTAAGCTTGGAATTGTTAATTGGTAATCAGATAGCAGAGTTCCAATTCCAGTTTGGTTCATTGTATTCACTTATCTGAAAATACCCTTGGGAAAGGTATGAATCCACATCTTCTTCTCCAAGCTATGGGTTAATTAGTAAGACTTGTACCACTAAATCTTTATTATCTAAAAAAAAAAAAATAATTCTTAAAATCTAAAAATTTTTCTTGGCTTTAAATAACCTGCAAAGGGTTGATAAGCCATAGAAAATGAATCAATAAACTAATATAAAAGAAGAACAGATTCCCTGTCTGTCACACTTTGGCTGAGCGTGATTTTATTTGCTTATATATTAAGTTGGTGCAAAAATAATGACGTAATAATGTCGTTTTTTGACGTTAAAAAATACGCCAAAAATGACATTATTATGTCATTATTTTTGCACCAACCTAATAGATTTTTAAGAAATTTTTACAAACCTTAAAATCTTCAATTTAAAATTTAATAAAGCCTTTTTTGTACAAGTAACGGGAAAAATGTTAATTTTTTTTTTGCATAGATTATTTACTGATCACAACTTTGTCTGGCACAAGGATACAACAGAATACACAATGAAAGTCAACATAGGTATCTTCATTAAGCTGAGCACAGCAGAAAAGCACAGGTATCCAATAAGGACCCAAGTCACTGCACTTACCAGATGACCTTGTTAACCATCATACTAGAGGATGTAGGTATACACATTTATTGACGTTATTTACTAACTTCAACTTAGCATGAAGCATCCACTAATAATCAATCTTGCTAAACAAATTGATCTACAAGACAAAATGACTAAATATGGCACTTCAGTAGGCACCCTAAATATTTACATATTTTCCATCCCATAATGACAATCATGGAACAGTAACGAGAAAGAATCATTACATTAGTAAGCAGTAAGATAAACTCCTGAATCATCGAGTTGCGGTCAGCAGTTTTTTTTGTTTTTTTTAAATTAAAACATGATATTATAACAATTATTGGTAAAGAAAGTGAAATAAGTAAGCTGAGTTCAGATCCCAGCCAATTCTAATGCACTCTCTTTTCCACACAAATGCTCTTGAGAAAGGCATGAGCCCATCACTTTCTCTAACCTTGGCTGTGGCAGCAAGTCTAGAACTACTTCAGAATTCAAAACTAAAGAAAAGTTAGCTGGAAAACACTCCACTATCTTTCTCATGTCATCATGGGAATATATTAGGTTGGTGCAAAAGTAACGACGTAATAATGTCGTTTTGACGTTAAAAAATACGTCAAAAAACAACATTATTACGTCATTATTTTTGCACTAACCTAATATAATGCATTTGTGTAAGTCTGTTGTGTGAGAGTGACATACATGTGCTTGTGCCATTTAATATATTCACAAGCACACATATATACACATACACACACATATGCACACATACACATAATTTGACTGAGTTTAAAATAAGACAATGGAACAATACCTTCCTCTCCTACTCTGTCTGTCCACTTCCTCTATGGATCAGGCTGAGCAATAAAATAAAACAATAAAAGTTGGAGACAAGAAAAAAACCTAGATTTTTTAAACTCTAAGGAAAAAAAATTATATAATTATGAGATTTTATTAAATTTTTCAAAAACTATTTATTAATAAATATAATTATTTTTTAAAAATTTTGTAGAAATAAGTTTTAGGTGTGTTATTGAATTAAAATATACATGTACACATGCAAATGTATATACAGACAATTTCAATGAAATTGAAACAGATATCTGTGTCATGATGGTTATTTTCCCTTTCTGTCTAGCAACAACCCCTGGTTAACAGAAAAAGAGTATGAGCCAAAATGTGCAGCTTTCAAAAATCATTTTTGTTGCTTCTTCTGAATTTAAATTGAATATAATTATTTCTAATAAGTGTAGTATTTTAAATGGACAAACAATTTAGATTTGAAATTTGATTATCAATGAATCAACTGGTAAAAGTAATATGAAAAATGAAGAAAGTCTGAAATTAATAATGGCTTTTTCCAAATGTATAATAATGCAGAATGTAAAAAAAAAATTAAGTTTGCGGAATCAAATTGATACAATAGCTAGGTTATATTTTGCAAGAATTACTGCTTTATATGCAACACCAGTTCCATACAATCACCAAAATTAAGCAACATTGAGCCTGATCAGTACCCAGATTGGGAATACCAGTTGCTGTAAGCTTGGATGTGCAGGTGGTGTAATGGATAATGGCTCAGAATTGTTAATCTGAGAGCTGAGTTCCAATTCCCGTTGGGATCATTATATTCACTTACATACAAATACTCTTGGGAGAGGTATGAATCCACCTCTTCTTCCCCCAGCTATGGGTAAATTAGTAAGACTTGTAGCACTAAATCGTTATTGTCTTGAAAAATTTCTTACAATCTAAAAATATTTCCTGGCTTTAAGTAAACTGCAAAAGGTTGATAAGCCATAGAAAATGAATGAATCAAACCTAAAAATCACCATTGAAAAGAAGGAGATTGCAGACTGAGTAAGATTAAGAAGAACGTGATAAAGCAGCTGATGGAAATCCCGATAGAGAGCTTTGTAGGCTGCTTTGCAAAATTAGAAAGGATGTTGAAATCAATATGTCCCATGTGAAGTAGTTTGGTGTTGAGAAAAGTGCCTTTTTCTTTTAAATTTAATTAATAAATGGCTCGGTCATTTCTGGAGAGATCACATATGTAAATTCATAAACTTATATTATTTTAAAGGGCAAATAATGTTTTCTTTTTATTTTATTATTTATCTATAAGACATATAGAATATTTCATGTTCTATTCTTACATGTCATTGATTCGCCACCAAATTTCTCGTTTTTTATCTGTACATCTTGTCTTCACTGCGTCCTTAACATAGATTAGTTTCCTATATAACTTTAGAAAACTGTACAAATGTGAAACAATTTTAAATACAGATCTTGTGGAGATAGTTAAAATAGTGGAGATTAGGAGCGTCTATTAATAGAATCTATTAATGAGTTTTAATTTATTATTTTATTAATTGTATCTCTTCAAGTCCTCCATAATTTTACTTATCGCTGCTGGAGTAAGCGTAATCACCGCTTATCGGTGAAGTGCCTAAAATGTTCCTATCTTATCCGGCGACCGGATACAAGAACGAAAGGGTTGAACTTTGTTTTTAAAGTGTACTTTTCCTCTATTTCTTTTCTGTCCGGTCTTTGCGGACACATAGTAATAAATTCTCCTTTTGCCTGCTCCAAAGAAAGGTTATGTCGTCTGCTACTCCCAATAAGTTCCAATTCGCAATAGATCGAGGTGGCACCTTTACAGACGTGTGGTGTCGTACCCCAAGTGGCAAGATCACAGTCTTGAAACTTCTTTCTGTCGACCCAGATAACTACGACGATGCACCCAGAGAAGGTATACGAAGAATTATCCAACAGGTGAATATTTTTGGTTAATAAAAGTGCATCGTTTTATTTTATTATTTTATTTTTTTTTACTTATATTGCAAACATTTAACTTTCTATTGCAAAAAGGGATACTTGTATCTTTTCTTGGACAGCGTACAATAAAACATATTTTTTACAAGACCCCTAATGAGCTTCAGTGTTTTTGTTAGTATATGGGAGGGTTTCACTGGAAGTCTGGATGTCCACTCACTGGCTCTAAGTTAAAATAATCATATTGTAATAATGTTTAGCAGCTTGCCTTAAAATACGCTCCGCATTTTACGAATTACAGTACACTAGTACACCCACCCCCGTTGTACAACTCATTTGCACCCGAATTGCTCTTTAAAAAAAATCAAACTGCGAATGTTGTCGTAGGTTCGAACCACGGCGAAGTCAATGCTTGATTCTAAATGACATGTCACTTTATGAAATAGTTTGTTTTAAAATAAATAGTAAAACACTAATCCAATAATAATTATAATTTTAATATTGGTTTAGTGACCGGTAACGATTTTTTTTTAAACAGACTAGAGTAGACTAGAGAGAGTCACTAAATGACTACAACTTAAGAAGACTGTTACTGAGTTTAGTTTTATGAATTATGGATATTTTTACTGCTTTTTGTTCATCAAAGGAAGGATTTTTAAATGAAATCTGTAAAAATTAATTTAGAGATTTTTTGATGTTATTAATTAATTAATATACTGTTTTTTTTTTGTTTTGTTTATAAACAGCATTTTTAAATTTTACAAAAATCCTTACCAGTCACACCGAAGATTTTTTTTAATAGGGAAGTGTTGATAAAAAAAACCCCAAAATCTAAGGACACTTCTAAGAAGTCCTGGCGCTATTACACTTTCGTACCCCCGAAACTATCAACCACACTCAGAACTTTGTGGATCCAAAAACAGTTAAAACTGGAGTCACCACGAATCAAGTTGTAGCAATGTGGCAGCGTGCCCAGGCTAAATTTAAGACTATGAATGGCCCCACCAACAGGGGGATGATTTCTGAATATCTAGCGGAATTTATGTGGACTCAAAGGTTTGGTGATTCGCCTTTTTTCAACTTCTGGTATCAAATTGCCACGAAACTTTATCCATTGGCACGGGAAGTGTAATAGCGCCGAAGTCCTAATCTATTTTTCACTCGTAATTACTACGACTATTATAAAAAAAAAAAAAAAACTTATTTCACTTGTCTGATTGCTACATTTTTCTTTTGCTGTATAAACCTAACGAAAGCGTATTTATGTGACTTACGTATTTTTCTTAAAGTCTGAAGCTGTAAGGGAAAAAAAGAAAAAAAAAAGTAATGTTTTAAAAAGTAAGCTGAAGCAGGAACAGTGTGAATTGAAAGTGAAACAGAAAACAAATTCGTGAAATCATTTTTAAGGGTCACTTTTTTTTCTTTTGGCTTCCAATGAATGAACGGTTTTATTTTTTGACGTTTCATTTATTAATGATGCTCTTTCTTCAGTTTGAATAATTTTTATTACTGAATGAATGTTAATCCCCAAGTGGGCCAAGTCTTAGAAGATGTAAAATAAATCGCAATAAATAACAAATACGGGTTTTCACTTTGGTAGGTAAAGTTAAAGATAAAGAATAAGAAAGAACCTAAAGAAAAATTTGCACAATAATAAGGCACTGTGACAAGAAGTTTTTTTTTTTTTTTTGGGGGGGGGGGGTCAAATTATAATTAAAGAAATACTGATGATTTCTGATCGCAATGCCTATATTGATTGATTTCTGTCATTTTTTACGGTTTAGCAACACTTTATTGTGGGTTATTTAAAAAAGCTGAAACATTTCTTCGGGTTGTAGGGGGTTGGCTACAGTTTTTAAACTGATGTTCCCAAGCGGTTTAAACTTTTTAAGGCGAGAAAAAACTAAAAAACTAATAATAGTGAAAAACAATCCGAAATAATAATTAATTAAAAATCTTAACAATAATCACTGTCATAAGTGTCATATTATCACTCACAATTTTTGATAATGGCTAATTGAGGGCAAAAATTCAGTGTTGTTGTTTTTTTTTTTTTTTTTTTTTTTTTTTTTTTTTTTTTAGCATTCAATTTAGCAGACGAAAAAATTACTTGTTTTGAACTAAAATAACTAAATGAACTTAAGAAACGCCTTTTCTAATATTGACCTTAAATCATAATATATTAATCAGGAGTAACAAATGCTAAGTCTCATTAATCTTAATTATTACTATTAATTATTATCAAAGTATTGTCTGTTATACCACTGGCTAACATGGAAGAGTAGGCAGTTGAGTTAAGGATGATTTTTCGGTAATTTTTCTTAAAACAGAAATAGTTCTGTAATTAGCAAGTAATAGACGTAGTTATCTCCCTTGCCCAATAAAAATAACTTTTATATAATAGGAAATTAAAAAAAAAAAAAAATCTCATCACAAAAAATAAGGTCAGTTCATGAGAATGAATTTTTGCCAAGTTCTTATGTCCGCAAAAAGTGTTTAAAAAGGACGTTTTTTTTTCTATTGTCACCGCTATTACAAAATTATAAAAATATGTAAATCATGTAGAATGCGATATTTATTATTTACCATTTTAAAATGATTCATTATTTATCATTTTATAAGGAAATAAATTTGAGAAGAAATTTTTTTTATTCAAAAATTTAAAAACCTACAAAATTTTCAAAGTGTGTTCTTTGGAATGGTTAACAAAACATCGGCGAATTGCTAATTGATTCAAACTTTATAAAATTGTAGATAATAATAATTTCATTGTAGTTGGTTCACATTTTTTATGATTGAGTTAAATTGTTATAAATTTATGAGTAAAAAATTGTTTTCATAATTTATTTCTTTATAAATTGGTAACTGATAAACATTAGTAGTTGGTTCACATTTTTTAGAATGTTGAAAAAAAAAACAATATTATTCTTGTAAATAATCTAATAATTAAATAGTGTTTAAATTTCTGTCATAAATTCTCAAACAACAAAGAAAATGTATAAATTATTAAAAATTCACTTTCATATTTTGTGTGCTCATTTTTACGCTGTTCAGCTGAAAACATTGCTGCAGTGCATGAGACTGTGACCGAAAATCCAGATCTGATACCTATATTTGTTATCATGCACAGGAATTGAACCTCTCCACAACAGTGTTTACAAACTTTACATCATTTCCTTTTGCACTTTTGCTTGGTTGATTATGTTGACCAAAAAAAATATTGCGAAGTGCAGGAAATGCATTTCTGTCTGAACAATGAACATCCATTTTCGTAATAGGCTTCAATAAATTTAATGTTTTTTGATTGTTTATCTTTCCATGGTTGAAATTGCCAAAGACTTAAGTTGTTAAATCTGAAAGAAAAAGAAAAAAAATCATTAAACACTTAAACTTAATTCACATTTAAAATCAGTTCAAGTTTTTGGAACGCCATTTATTTTTGCTGTGGTACAAAATTAAAGCAAATAAAAATGGACAATATTTATAAGGGTAAGGTGAACTATTTGTGTAGTTCTGTGAATGCAACCAGTTCAGCGATAGCTGAACAACTGTTAAAAAAATCCGCTTGTTCTTACAACTAGGATACATTCTCAGTACTGAGGAAGACGAATTCTGAAGGACTGAGAATGCAAATAGATTCCAAATTGGAATCTATTTGCATTCAGTCCTACCAGCTATCTTTCTGTAAGCAGAACAAGTGGGTGTTAGACTTAAATGTAATTAACCTGTAATTGGTATATATTTATTATATAACACTTGGTCTTTTTTGTGTTCATTTTAGTTATTGTGTGCATTTTTCATCGTCAATTGGGTTGAAGAGAGAGAACTGGTAAACCAGTTTAGCTGCTTTTTTGTTACACATATTTCGATATTACCACTTAAGCATAATGTTGCTTTTTTTGGTTGCCTCTTTTTTTATTAAATTTTCTTCATGTTTTAACATGTCCTCTTTTGGGATATATGAACAACATGTGTGTGTTTCAACTTATAACATCTGTCCTTTATTAAAATTATTGATTATTGTTTTTGGATGCAGTCCGGTTTTATTATGTGTACAAACTAAGTGAAGCATGAATATTTGTTTATAAATAAATCTAAAAGGTTTATATTGAAACGTATATTTGATTGACAAAATATTCTATACACCTGAATGACTTATGGGCACAGCAGTTTGAATGTTTGCTTTCTGATCACAAGACCCATCAGGGAGATGATTTCTAGATAATATCAGTCTAGAGAGATGATCCTGGTACGCAGCACCTTTGAAAAGTGCCTGAAAACTATACCACAGGTTGACCCAAGCCTTGCGAGTTGAAGTTGGGTAGACAGAAATTTTTTTTTTTTTTTTTTTTTTTAATCAATTTCACCCTATGCAAGGCAAAAAAACCCACTAAGACACAAGGGGTTACTGGGTGTGGAAGAATTAGGAATAGAAACATTAATAATAAGCAGAAAAGAGAATAATCAGAATAACAGCAGATAGTGTTTGACATTGTATTTGAATTTTTGCAGATTAAAGTTTGCATTAAAACATATAGCTGGGAGGGAGTTCCACAAATGAAAAGTGTGAGAAAAGAAACTGTTAGCATAGAACTTACAGCTACATCTAGCCAGCTCAACTGTAAATTGATGAGATCTCTACACTAGTCTACTTACGATAGTGAAGAGCTCATCCTGAATAATTGTTTGAATATGAAAGTATTGATAGAAAAGACACAGAGAGGCAACCTTACAACAGTGGAAAGAACTGCTTGAAAACTATGGATGGTTGTGCTAGCACAAAGTCACAACACATCATGACTGGGGGTTTGAGGATATTGGCCATGTTTAACTATTTGATCATGCCAGATTATATACTCTCTCCTGGGAACTGTAACTAAAGTCTGCTCAACATTGTTGCAGTGTAAAGCACAATTGGGCTATTTAGGTGTTAAAGAGACACAAATGTGACTGAGCAGGCAACTCCAATAGGGATGGTTACTTGATATAAAAAAATGGGTGTGTTCAGAAAATGAGTAGATGGCTATTATAAACATTTTATAAACTTCATCAGATTTTCATGCATGCATTTTCTTAACTTTTCTACTGGATGCACCATCCACTTTTCAAAATGTCATTGGCTGCTGCATGAAAACTTTTTTTTCATAATGTAAAATTACAACTAAGAAGTGCATAATGTTACACAAAAGGGTTGCAGAATAGAAATTTTTATCTTTTTTATTTTCCAATCCAATTCAGATCAGATGTAAAACACTGTTCATGATTGACATTTAGTTATTTCTTGAGCTGTCAATTTGCTTCACTACTAACCCTGGGTTGGTTGTCATTGATCACAAAAGGGTGTGTATACTCTCTTCATCTTCAAGTGACTATATATAGTTGTTGAGATTGATTCTTTTTTTTCTTCTATCATCTCTGGCTAAGTGCTATGGTGTCATTCTTTTTTTTCCTTTTTCATTGTTTCACCCCCAAGTAAAGTCACTAAGACACTAGAGTTTACTGAGTGCAAAAGAATAAGAAAAAAAGAGAAACATTACGAAGGAGCGAAAACAATAGAAGAATAATCAAGAAGTCGGTAGATAACAATTGACATTACATTTAAAGTTTTGAAGATCAAAGTTAGCTGGAAAGCATGGATCCAGAAGAGAGTTCTACAAGTGAGGGATAAGAAACTGTTAGCATAGAACTTGCAGTTGCCTCTATCCAATTCAACTGCAAAATGATGATACCTTGTCGCTAATCTAGTACTGCACTTAAATTCATAAAGTCTAGGTAACATAGTGGAAAGTTCATCAGAACAATTACCAGTAGGGAAGCTACATTACAGCAGTGGGAAACTGACTGAAGCCAAGATGCCAGGTCAGGACCAATAATATTGTTGATTCTTCTTTGGATTTTATCAAGAATTTCTAAATATGTAGCAGGAGCATTGGGCTATACAGGGCAGCAATATTCAAAGTATGGACAAATAGACTTATAAAAATATAAGACAAATTCTGAAGAGAAAAATTGTCTAGCACAACACAGTGAACCAACTTTCTTAGCTGCAAATCTAGCAATAGATTCAATATGATGTTTCCACTTCATGTTAGCCCAAGAAGGCACAATAAGTCACTCTCGTAGAGGTTAGCATCAGTCATGCTGGTGGGAGGTAGAAAGGGATCTCCTTTGTTCCAATTAACAGACTGTAGCTCGTCTTTGAGATTAGCTGCCAATTTAACCTTATTGAACTGATCGAACTTACTATTGAGACAGGAGTAAATGGTTGTGTCATTAGCATTGAGACCTATTGTCATCAGGAAGGTCATTGATAAAAATTAAGAACAAAGTGGGTCCAAGGATAGAGTCCTGGGGGAACACCTGCATTAGCACAAAAAGATCTAGAAGAGTGGCCATTCAGGACAACTTTCATTTTGCGATTTAATAAGAAAGACTGAATCAGTTCAAGAGTTTGTCCTGACTACCATAACCTGTCAACTTGTGAAGAAGACCAGTATGCCAAACCCTGTCAAATGCTTTTAAGGTGTCAAAGCAACAGCCCAAGCTTCTCCATTTAAATGTTTTCTATGCTCATGCTGTGTTGAAACGCTTGCAGAAGGAGAGCATTTATGAAGAGATGTCTTAGTTCTTGGTTCAGAGCCTCCTCTAATTGATTCAGTCACATGTAATAGTCACTGGACAACACTTCTACACTAGCTATAGTTTCATAAGTCTATTGTTTCCATTATGAAATTTTGTGGAGCAGTATTGAGTCCTTGACCAAATGCTTGATTGGTATTGCAAACAGTTTCCAATGTCCCATTTTGAACACGTACAATGAAATCAATTGAATTTACTTTTTTTCCCACTTTTCTCTGAAAATAGTGTAAAATAAACAGATTTGGCCTCCTTATAACTTCTGACTTTTCCAAAATTTAAAATCACTGTTAAAAAGGAAGAGATTTTAGACTGGGTATAAGATTAAGGACATAACAAAGCAGCTGTTGACAATCCCAAAAAGAGATTTGCAGATTGTTTGGCAAAAGTATGGGATTTTCCTAAAGTCTGGACACTTAGAAAATCTCATTAACTATATTTCTTTTACCTCCACAGATTAAACTTGTTGAAAAAAGAAAAAAAATTTTTCTGGGGTATGCTAAAGGAGTAGGTGTACTCATTGAAAATCACTGATGCAACACACTTGACTGAACGCATAAAGAGTGAATGTGCAAAAATTGACGGCAATGCGGAGTTGTTGCATCAAGTTCATGTGAATATTGCAAAGTGCATTAAATTTTCCATTACAAATGATGGCAATTATATTGAAGTTTCTATTTGTTAATATTTCAATTCAATAAGATATTAAAAATTTCATTTCTTGAAAATTATGCATTTTTGCCGATGTGTCCAGACTTTGGGGACACCCTGTAGATTGAGTCTGTGTTATCCTGAGTGAAGTACTCTGGAGTACTGTTAAGCACTACATGGGCTACTTTTTCATTATTATTAAATTGCTAGTGCAAATAGGCATGGTGGAGTAATGGATAGTGTCTTAGATTGAGGAACTGGAGAGCTGAGTTCGAATTCTGGTTGAATCCATTACATTCACTTACATGCTAAAACCTTTGGGAAAGGTATGAATCCTCTTCTTCTCCCCTAGCTATGGGCAAATAGCAGGACAGACTGGGTTCTATAGCCTTGGATGGCAACTGGTCTACTGCAGAAAGAAATAGAAACCTACTGTGGGGAAAAAAATCTGCCTCGTCAGTCATGTATCGAAAGATACATGATCACCTAAGTGTGTATCATGCATAGCACATAACTGACTGACTGAGTGTAAATACTATTTTCTTTTTATTCTATTATTTATCCATAAAATATAAAGATTATTTCATATTCTATTCTTATGACATTGATTCACCATCAAATTTCTTGTCCTTTTCTCTATATCTTGAGCCATCACTCCTCCATACTTAGCAGTTAGAGTAGTTTTCATTTTGAACTCCTACAATAAAATTGATTTTATTTGCTTTGACAATGTAAAATAAAGAACAATAACCAATGAAAACTAAATTAGTATCGGAAATCATTAGTGTGAAATTGATGCTTTAAAATGTTGTGTTACATGAACCTACTTCAATAATTTTAAAATAAGCATCAATATTGAAAATAGCAACAAAAAAAAAGCTGTCACTATTTTTGCATCATATATATATATATATATATATATATATATATATGTAGGGCTTTGGTTAGTTTATTTAATGACCTGTCAACTTTTACTGAGGTATGTAATGTTGAATATATGTCTCAAATGGCAAAAATGCCAATGAATCAAAAGACCAATGAGACTTAGGTCAGGTTTCCACCAAAAGTCAAAAAAGATAGAAATATATCTGGTTTGTACTGGAGTCAACAATGTATACACAGGTTTGGTTTGCACTAGATTTAAAAAATAATAATAAATATTAGTCCATTTTATGATAAAGTCTGCAAGTATCCATCTAAAAGTGGCCTCTTTGGGAGTGTCTTACTCCCATGCTAGAGATGAAGTTAGCATATTCTAAGCACAAGACAAGCTGTGTGTGCAGGTGTACACACACACACACACACGTGTCTGTGTGTATGGTGATTTTCTGAGCCTAGCTAAGACGTGGTACAACGATGAAAATCTGGGACACAGTAGGGATTGAATGCACTACTCTAACTGCACTAGCAAGACAAGTTTACAAACCATTGCAACACATTAAAGTGCTCTCTCTTTCTCATATATATATATATATATAAATTTTATTTATAGGTCTGATGAATTGGATCATGATTATGATTCCAATGTAATAAATTATAACCATGGAATATTAGTGTTTTGAGCCTTTTATTATATATATATATATATATATATATATATATATATATATATATAATATATATATATATATATTGAAAAGAGAGAAACTGCAAATGTTTTTGGTTGTAATGTGGATTTTTTTAAAAATATATAATTATGCTTTATATTCCATAATTTTTGCAACACGTTTCAGGTCTCACAACCTTCTTAGGCAAAGAGTAGATATTTCTACATATTAAAATGAATTAATTTTCCTTATGTTTTTTCGATGTTAAACATTCTCTTTTTTATGTGGTAGTGACACAAATGTCTTTCTTGAACTGGCAGTAAGAAAGTTCTGCATGAAGAGTAATAAAACAATTAAGATTAGTCAAGAAAGGGTGAGGAAAGATATCTGTATTCTTATCTTTTAATGACCTCTGCGTGTCCTTAGATCTATTTACATTTTTTTGTATTGTGTGTGTTTCTATTAGTATGTATATGTATATTCCCTCTCCATACATACATACCTTCTTATTATAAGGAATCAGTATACACAACCACACACACACTTCCTATGTTGTGTAGAGTTCGTGTGTGTGCTTGTGAGATATCTATTATAGGCGTGTGGCCAAGTGGTTAGAACGTTCACTTTCTGACCATGAGACCCTAGTTTCAATCTCACCATGGTCAATTTGTCAGGAAGGCCACTCCCTTATGTTATCGGACTGGATCAAGGTTAATCCCAGCGTTGCGGCACCATTGGAAAGTGCCTGAAAAACCATACCATGGGTTGACCCAAGCCTTGTGAGTGAACTTGGGTAGATGGAACTCTGAGAGGTCTTGATAGCTGTGCTAGCACGAAGCCAAAAGTCATCGTGGCTGAGGGCTTGAGTGCACTGGCCTTGTTCAAATTGTTGATCATTCTAGATAACACGCACTCTCTCAGAAACTGTAACTAAGGTTTGCTCAACATAGTTGCAGTATAAACCACAGTTGGGTTCTGTAAGGGATGAGCAAAACACAAACGTGCCTGAGCGAGCGTCTGCAATAAGGATTGGCTAGCTGCCCTAGTAGATTGGTATCCTTGAGTAACTAGCTATTATATATATATATATATATATATATATATATATATATATATATATAAGCATACACTTACATTTAGACACATATGAATGAACCTATACATATATGAACTATTGGAAATCTATAGTCTGCTTCCCCAAAATCTATTCAACTGGATCTTACCACCTGCTTAAAATTACTTCCCACTCATTCCGTATTGTCATTTTCTCACTCTTATTTCTCTCATCTTAAGCATGCCTTCTTTATCTTACTATTTCTCTCTCTCTCAATTTCTCTCATCCTTTCTTCTTTTGATTGAAACCTTTTCTTTCATTTCTTTTGTTTCTTACTGTATTCTATTATCTTTCTTTTCATCTTTTATATTTTTTTCCTACTATATTTTTTCTCTATCCTTTTTCCTTCAATTTTTTTCCCCTCATTTTGAAAAAAAAAATCTTTTTATTATATTTTTCTTTGTCCTTTCTTTTATACTTTTCATTTCTTTCTATTTCCCATTCAGCATTACATTCTTTTTACTTTCCTTTTCTCTCACTCTATTTACCTTTTGTCTCTTTTTACCTTTGTATGAGGCAGTTTGCTCAAAAGTTTTAGCTCAACTAAGAAATATGACCTAGAGTTATAAAATGCATATGCTGTTCCACATATTTGCCCTGAAGTTCAACAGATTGATCTTTGGAAGTAGGTCAGCCTGAAAACTTTTCTGCACGCCTCCACATATTTTTTTCTCTCTCTTTATTTTTTTTCTTCTTAATATCTGTTCCAATCTTTTTTCGTCTTTTTTAACATTTTTCCTCATTTTTTTTTTTTATTGATTATTTTTTCATACATTTCTTTTAATATTCTTTTTTAAATCTCATTTTTCTCTCTTAAACCTCTCTCTCTCTCATCTTTTAATTTGTCTTTTTTTAACATTTTTTTATTCTCTCTACTTATTCATCTCTTTTCAGCCCTTCACTATTCTTTCTATCACCTCTCCAAGTTCTTTTCCTCCAGTTTTGAACATTCTCAGTATAACCTTTCTTCTCAATAAAAAAAAAATAAAAATAAAAGCAGTTCCCACATCTTGTAAGCTTTTGAAAAATTTTTAGCATATTCCCCAATAACAGTACATACGAACAAAAAAACAAAAAAAACCCTTTAAAACTGCAGAATCAATAAAAATTACAATAGAAAAACAAAGAAAATAATATTTGCATTTTAAATTATTATTTGAATATTTTCTTAGATTTGGTTCTTAATCCAAACAAAAATCTTTATCTGATTTAAAAAAAAAAAAATAGTACTTAAAATAAGTACAAGTTCCACTTAAACTGAATTATGTATTTTCCATAGCCATTCTACTTTTTCTCTCTATCATTTCCTCCTCTGCTTAATATTATTCTTTTTCTTCTTCCTTTTTATTTTTACTCACTGTCATTATCTAGTATTTCTTCTGTTTTCAATGTCTTTTCCTTGATTTTGATTGTGTCATCTCTTTTCTCTTGTTTCACTTTCTGTCTTCCTTTATATTATGTTTATTCTGTCTTTATCATCAACTATCCCACTATCTCTTTCTCCTCCCTCATACATGCCTTTCTTTTGTCTTTTTCTTTTTCTTTTTTTTTTACAGTTCTTTCTATTCCTTCTTCTGTTTCTTTCTCTTCTTCCTCTTCACCCTTTTCTTTTCTCCCTTTTCTCCTTTCTTTTTTTTTATTTTTATTTTCCTTTTATTTTTATTTTCCTTTTTTTACTTTACCTGCTTCTTTTTTATTCCTCTTTTCCTTTTCTTTTCTCCCTTTTCTTTTCTTCCCTCCTCCTCCTTTTTTCTTTTCTTCCCTCCTTCTCCTTTTTTCTCCTCTTCTTTCCTCCTTTTTTCCTCATCCTTGTTTTTTTCCTCTTCTTTCCTCTGCCTCCTTTTTTTTCTCGCCTTTCCTCCTCCTCGTTTTTTTCTTCTCTTTTTTTCTTCTCATTCTCTTCCTTTTTTCTTTCCATTCTTCTCTTCATTTCTTTTCTCACCTTTCCCTCTTCTTTCAATTTTTCCATCTCTTCTATTTGTACCTTCAGAATAATCATGATAACCCACTTTATACCATTGTCTCTCTGTGCATTTTTAATTATATAATCTCTGAAAGCACATTTTTCATTAAAATTTTATCTTTTGATATTTTATTAGAAATTGAAATCTTTTCAATAGAATGTTTTTAAAGATGAAAAACAGCTTGAATTTGAATATTTATTTTATTTAAAAAGAAATGATTGTTTACTTGGACTTTGTTCTACAATATAAAAATAACCGATCCATACACTTTTAATTAGAACTAAACACAAATGAGCTTAATTTCTCTTGATACTAAAATCCTACTTAATTGATTCAATTATTTTCTTCTAATTTCATTTTAATGATTGTTTTTTGTTTTTAAACATTATTTCTTATTACTTTAAACATTATATTTAGCAGATACATGCATTTGAGTTGACATCCTTATTTTTTTTAAACGGTGTAAGTTTTGGCCTATATTCAAGCATCTTAATAAAAAACAAGTGCTTTCTGGGAGTGTTCAAACTAATGTCGAAGAAATAATGTTGGATTATAAATAAAATCTAATACAAGGCCGAAAAGCTGCTCATGGCAGAAGGTTACTGTTTGGAGTTGTATTAATGTAAGGATAAGCTTTAGGAGTATATAGTTGAAGTAGACTTTAGAAGGAACTGGAAACCCAATCCTAAACCCTAAACAGGAAACAAGGCATAAATGTCTACTCCTGTTCAAAAGACCAAGGAGCAGTGAGAACAAGATAGGCGAACGTATCTCTTCATATTATATAAGTTACTTATCTGGACTCAACTATGAAACTACAAAGTCATTAGGTGCATCTTTACTCAAACTTGCATTTAGTTTAATACGCAAGATGATAGGTCCCGATCTGGCATCTAGTTTACAATTACCATCCCATAGGCGTGCAGTGGCCTCCCTCTGTCTCTTCTACAAATATTTTCACAGCAACTGTTCCGACACGCTACTTTCGTTGATTCCTGGACAACATGAATTTAAACGAGCTACCAGGCTGGCATCTCAGTCCCACCCTTTCACTGCCAAAACGGTTAAATGTAATCGTCTCTTCTTAAGCAGCTTAAACATTTCCCACCTATGGAACTCCCTTCCCCTTACTTGCTTCCCCGATGACTACAATCTTCAAATATTAAAGTGTAATGTCAATTGACATCTGACACCCTGATTTTGTTCCCCCGTCCTTCTCTGTATCCTTTCCTCAAACACGCCTCTTCTCAATCCTCTGTAACCCCCTGCGTGCTAGTGGCACTCCCACCTTGCTTGGGGTGAATTGCCTTAAAAAAATAAAATAAAATAAACTATACATGGTATTATTAGGTTTAGTGCCGATACTCGTAATAGGACATAGAAAACTGAAAACCTTCTGCAAGATATATTTTTTAGGATTTTACAAAAATACAACTGTTAAATAATACCAACTTTAAATAATTTTTGAGTTTCAGAATTATATAATGATATTAAAAGGTTTCTATGTCCTGTTATCACTGATAACAACTAAATTGTCAGTTTAAAAGGTATTTTGTTAGGCATTGCTGACACTGAATAAGGTCAGGTCACTCACTGTTTTGTCTTGTCCATAAGAAGATGCTAATTTTGTCCAGCTGCCTGTATTTGAGGCCAAGTTCCAAAGTCTGAAGAGGCAAAGAACATTGACCCCCATTTGTTCATTTGGCACAGTTCATCAGTGACTCCTGGCACATAAATCACGTTGTCAATAAATACAGAAATAAGGTTAGCAGATGTAGGCTTCAAGAGATATGCATTTCTTAAATAGGGTAACTGAACATTCCTTTCTGTAGCTGAGTGGTTTAAATCACATCAGGCTTAATAGCAGTTTTCTCTCCAAAAAAGGACATATGTTTGAAGCCTGTTGGAAGGAACATTTTCTTTATTAAAATTTGAATGCACGGGCCGGTAGATGTAAATTTACCCTGCTTGAAAAACTGGATGTCTACTCGAACATGTGTATCCACTAAATATAATGTTTCAAGTAATATGAAATATATATTTACCTGCATCCAGCAGTTTTGATTCTCATTAAATAAACTATCATGAAATAAATTTTTAATGGAAACATGGTGCCACATCCTAAATTATAAAAATGTACAATAATGGATCAGTATCTACTTTTTTTTTTTTTTTTTTTTTTTTTTTACAATAATGTTCACTCTGTAAATGCCCAAGAGCCACTCGAGGTAGAGGGTTACTGAGTAAAAGATAACCTACGTTTGCTTTGTATACCATCGGCGAGAAGTAATTTCAACTTGAACAGCTTCTTTCTGTGAACCATTGCTCTGTCGAACAGACTCCCAAGAGAATGCTTCCCTGATCACTACAATCTTAACCTGTTCAAATCTATAGTTAACCATTATCTTCCCCTCCTGTCCATATAAACTGCCCCTTAACATAACCTTGAGTGGCTCCCTGGCCTTGTACAGAGTAAACCTTACTGTAAAAAGAAAAATGTAAAGATAACAGTTAACTCTGGACTTGAACAAGTTGAGATTGTAGTGATTGGTGAAGGGAGACAATTCCACAAAGTAGAGGTTTGTGGGAAGCTGTTTGAGTGGAGCTTGTATCTCACTAATGGAGTACAAAGAGAATTAGGGTGGTTTGCTCCAATGTACAATGGCATGATGGGTTTTAGCTGTGAAAGAACTGGTGGAACTAAGGAATGTAGTTCCTCTGAACACTTGACCCCATAGAAATTGCACTAGAGTAACAAGAGGTTTTTAAGGTTTCATCTATGGGAAAGGGGTTTTAAGGTGGAAAACAATTCATCACCCACAAGTCTGCGTTGGACTCTATCGAGACTAGAAAGTGAAAACTGAGCAGCTCCTGTGCATATATAGCAGCAGTACTCAATTTTTGGCTTGACCTGATCCTAGGCAGAAGTTTTCATTGATACATTAATAATCTTGACATTTTTATGGGTACAATGCAAGTTTTATTGTTTGCTTGGGGATAGGGAAACTCTTGCTTTTTTTTTTGTTGTTGTTGTTGTTGATTGTGAGGTTGATATAGGATTGGATTATAAAGAAAATCCAATAGACTTATTTCCATTTGACAGTAGTTACTAAACATGCAAGTCTAGCTATAAGTTTACACGTGCCTGCATAATTTTATTATATCTAATTTTATTGGTTTTCAGGGGATAGATTGACTGCTGCTTTGTTTGCATTAGTCTTCATTAATTTATTCTATCACACCATAAAAATTACTATACCTTCTTGTATGTACATATTTAGTGTATCCATATTGTTGATATATAATTATGTATGTGTATAATATATTCATTTATATTTGAATAGGCATATAGTTTATCTGGCTGTGCAAAACATTGTGTGTGAGGGGGGCACATATTGATTATCAAGCAAGTAATGGATTTTTTATGCTAGTCAAATACCCGTTCTATGATCTGGGAAAAGTAAATACTCTGGATATAGCTACATAGAGCTGACCCATATGAGAAGCATTTAAATCATTTTTTTGTTATGGTGGAGTAATGGATAGTGGCTCAGATTGAAGAATTGGAGAGCTGTGTTTGAATTTCAGTCAAGTTCAACCTTTGGGAAAGGTATGAATCTATCTCTCCTCCCCTCAGCTATGGGTTAAATAGTAAAACAAACTGATTCCTATACCTTTGAGGAGAAGGACAACTCTGAATTCAAAACTCTGTAACTCTGGCAAAGCACGTACTATGCAGCTAGAGAAAGGATTGTGAAATGAGTCGATGATCCCAACTACAGTTGACCTCATTCAAGTTTCATTTGAATCCAAATAAGGCAATAAAGCCACTAAGATGCAAGGGGATTATTGAATGTAAAAGAATATGAGAAAAAAAAACATTATTAAGGAGAAAGATCAATAAAAGAACAGAAATTAAGATTTAATTAATAATAATATTAAGGAATTAATAATGTTTATATTATTAATAATAATTCATCAACCAAAGGTGGTTGGCTGTCAACACTGACAACTTTCTGACAACTCCTGCAGCCAAGCCAACCCCAAATATAATACCTTGTATTCCTTTGGATCTTGCCAGCATGGCTGAGAGAAATGGGGCATGTAGTCTGGGTATTGCATGCACTGCATCACTCATTATCAAATGTCTGAATTTTGACCAAACATTTTATCTCTCATGAGATAAATGGATGCCTACTAATTCAGCAAGCTTAATACTATTTTACTTGTTTAAATAATTCAGTACAGTTTCAAGAAAATCTAAGTAAGCAGATTGTTTTGGCTTATTTAGATAATGCCATAAAATTTTGACTTCATTTGACTAATTTGCAATAACGAGAAATATCAGATGACTGTAATGCTTATTATTATGAATGCTGTAGGATTTTTAACTTATCACTGAATTTTGACAAGGCCAATATAAATTCTTTCTAAACAAACATGATAATTAAAAAAAAAAAAACTTTACTGACAAAAAAAATATATCTGTAATGTAGCTTCCCTGTACCATTTTTATATTTTCATGATAAGTATTCTGATGAATTTTCTGCTATGGTACCTACATTTTATGAATTTAAGTGCAGTACTAGACAGGCAACAAGGTCTCATCCATTTACAGTTAAAGTTCTATGCTAACAGTTTCTTCTCTTATACTTCTCCCTTGTGGAACTCTCTTCTGGCTTCATGCCTTCCAGCCAACTTTGTTCTTCAAAAATTTAAATGTCATGTAAATCATTATCTACTGTCTTCTTGATCTCTCTTCTTTTATTGTTTTTGCTCATCAATAATGTTTCTCTTTTTCTTATTCTTTAACATTCAGTAACCCTATGTGTCTTATGGGGTTTCCAAATTCGATTTAAAAATAAAATATTAAAATATGCTTTTTAAAATTTCTTATGCAAATTAAATGTTACCACTTATGTTGTAAACACAATTTGTTAGTAATATATGTAAAAGGCTGATAGTAAATCATTTGTGTGTCCTTTGTTATCATCAGTCTCTTGACTGCTTCAATCATTGCAGGAGGGAGGCAGGTGCAGAAGAAACAGACAATCTCATCCAGGCTGATCTGTTGGCAGTGGTTTTCAAGAGTTCTGGCATTGTCTTGTTCATCCACTTTTTAATGTTGTCTGACCAACTTTCAGTCATCATAGGACTTCTAATTTTCATGCTCTCTGTAAAGGTGGAGATCAAACCTAATGTTTTTAATTAATTCTTTTTTCCGTTACACTTTATTGCACTTTAAAATTAGTGAAAGCTTTTTTTGGTCTTCAACTCAGCTCTGTGCCACCAAATCAGGCCTAATGATATGAAACTGCCGTCATAGAATTTCCAGGGATCTACTCATACTTTGCTATTGAGGACACTTCTCATTATAATATATTATATATATATATATATATATATATATATATATATATATATATATATATATATATATTATTTATTAATCTGACAGATTTTTATTACTTAAACGTTATTTTTAGTAAACGAAAAGAAATAAATATCATTATCATCCTCTTGACTTTTGTAATCATAGGGGTATCTGAATGCAGAAGCTACACTAAATCTCCACAACTGTCTAACAACAGCAGCCATCAGCAATTCTAGTATAGTCATACCTGTGCATTGTTTGACATTGTCCAACCAGTTTTTACACTGGTGTCCTCTCCTACATCCACCTTCAACAGTACTTTGAATGATGGCCTTGCACAGGCTGTTGTGCCTTCTAAAGTGACCAAACCACAGCATTTTTCTCTGTTTGACTGTGGTGAGAAGAGGTTCCTAGTGGCCCACAAAACTTCTTGGAGGGGAGATAGGTGCTGCCAAGTTATCTACAAGCCCACTGAAAGGATTATGAAGCAAGAGAAATAAATATACTGTTTAATAAATAAACGGAGTGTCTACTCAAATATGAGTATCCATTAGAAACAATATTTAAGTAATATATATATATATAAGTGAGAGAGAATTAGAATTAATACAAGTATAAAGTTTGTCACTTCACTGATTCATATTACCTTCAGCATTCAGAGTTTCATAGAAATACCGTCCAGAAATCACTATGGATGCATATATAAAATATAGAAAATCTTCAGATGGCCTGAAGATTGTTTTCAAGCATGTAGCAGATTGTCACCACTCAGTGTTGAGCTGTGTCCATTTATATATATATATTTAGGCAACATATCTTCATTCAAACAGGTTTCATTGAATAATATAAACATATTATGTCTATTTTTATAATCCTTTCTAGTTCTGTAATTAGCTTCTTGATGTTAAGTTGAAATTCAATAAGGAGATTACTGTAGTTTTTGTTAACCCAAGTACTTTTGATCTTCTCAGATAATCCTCGGAGGTGTATTGTAATATATATTACTTTCCAAGTATTATATATAACTTGTGTATTCCTTTTGTTGTATATGTAAGAGTGCTCTATTTTTAATACTTCAGGAACCTTTTAATAAAACCTTAAATAGCATTTTTTATCTATTTACTGATTAACAACCTGTTTTGTGCTTTTTAAAAATGTGTGCCTGTTTATTTTGAAACCTGAGTTCAAATGTTCTTTCCTTGTCTTTTAAAACAAATGTGTCAGCATGCTGACATTTCAAAATAATGAATGAAATTATTTCAAAATAAACAGGCACCTATTTTGAAAAATCATTAAGCAGAAACAGTCTGAGTTAATTTATTTAGCCTTTAGAATTTAGGCCATGGAGGTGATGATTAAATTATTAAGGTACCAGGCATTCACTGTATGGTTTATTGCCCTTGACTGATTAAAATACCTCATATTATAGATAACCGCAGAAGTCTGGAAAAATCCTCTGCAGAAGTTAATAGATCAATTGTAGCTTTTTATAATTTTGAGAACAGCCATTAGCATTCCAAAAGTTGTTTGAATTGTTGAACTCATTTTTTGTTGTTTTTCTTGTTAGCAAAAAGTTTCAGTTAATCTCTTGTACAGCTGTCTTCAGCTGTACTATTAGATAAGAGAAACAATTCCTTTTTTCTGTAGTTGGTGGTGAACAAAAAAAAAAATAAATAATGTACAGTGAATTGGCCAACACAGAGTAACATAAAAAGATACCCAAATGAGTTGAATAGTCCAAACAATTCTTTGAATGATTGTTTTAGGGCCTTTGTTTCTGTAAGAATGTGATATATAAATTTTTATATATTATTACAATGCTGAATAATTGAAAGACAGAACAGAAAAAAAAAATCTATGTAATATGTTTCAACCTTTAAAATGACTTCATCAGGTTCAAATAATTTTCTTGTGGATGGAATTATACATCTGTAGGGGCCAGTTCGGAAATATAAACTAAAATTTCTGTTATAATGAGACACCAAGGGGAAATGCTGAGAATATAGAAATGCTAAATTTTAAATTTACAAATTTCTGGCATCTGACTTGTTGAGACATACAACTTAACGAGTCTCGTTCAGTTTCCTAAGCCTTTTGTTTTTATCACTGTTATTTTTAAAAACCAAAACCAGAGTCTTGAGAAAGTGAATAAGATCAACTATGCTGTGTGTCTAGACCTGTCAGATGCCACAAATTTTAAAATTTAGTGTCCTTACATTTTCATTTATTTAAAGTTTCTGCAGTGTGTTGTGTGTTTTTTTTGTTTTTTTTTCAGTATATATTTACATATATTATACATATTTTTATGTATATTTAAATATATTTGTCAGTTATGAAAATGTAAATGTATACAGTTGTGTATATGCTTTTTGTTGTTTTTTTTTCTATACTTATTAGCTTTGTGTCCTTAATATGTAGATAGTGTAACAGATATTGGTGCAGGAAATGGAATTGGTGAGTCAAGTTCAAATTCTAGCCTAGTGTGTTGAATTCACTTTGTACTTATACTCTTGGGAAAGGCATGAATCCATTTCATTTCCATCTCATAGCTATGGTTTAAATAGTGTAGACTGAGCTCTCTAATCTTGGGAAAGAACATTCTGAATTCCAAACTGTGGTGAAGACAATGGGGAAACCACTCCACTATCTTTCCCAGGGATGAAAAAAAAAAACTTTTTTTACCAAAAGAAATTTGTCAAAAAAATGGGATTATTTCTAAGATGTGAATGTGTCTTCTGCTGAGGCCTGGATTGTCAATTTCTGACTCGCTGCCTTGGATCAAGGTCTAATATCTGTGCCCCCCCTGCCTAGTATCAAATGTTTGTGAATATACATATAGTATATGCATGTGCATGTATATATGTATGTGTGTGTGTATGTATATATATATATATATATATATATATATATATATATATATATATATATATATATTTGTATGTGTGCATTAAATCTATTTTTTCCTCTATTTGATCACACAGAACATTTTTCTGGGTCATCCTATAAGTACATTTGACTCATGCCTGGCTCTACTGGGCCAATGTTATCTGCAAAAGCATTTATGGAGAAAAATGATATATCAGTGATACTGTCAGGAGAGCAATGGATCAACATAATTTGATATTTTGGCACTTGATCAACTGAGGTCACTTCTTCTGATTCTGAAAAAAAAAATAGGGGTCCAACCAATTTCAAATACATTGATTGAACTTGACGAAAGTACAGTTAAACCTAATACACTACATAATGAACCATGACTCACTAAACTTGCACAGCATCTCCTGGGTCTCTTTATTTGTAATCAGTTGATGTCTGCAGTAGAAAATTGTTTTATGGTAAGAATTGATCAGATAAGTTATAAAATATGTGCATACACACATCTTTTTTTTTTTTTTTTTTTTGTTGTTTTTTTTTTTTTTTGTTGTTAAATTTACAAAAGCTTTGCTTAGTGTAGAACAAGACCACAATGTACTTTTGGAAGGGCATCTTTCAGTGTTCCAATGTACCTTTTGATTTTTGTCACATATTTCATCATCTGTTAAAACGCTTCTCTACTTTTTTATTTATCTACGTGTTTGATTTTGACATCTCCAGTTCATTGTTCTTAAAGGGCCACTTATGAAAGCACTTATTATATTTAATGTTGTTTAACTCTAATGATCAAATAATAGTACAAAGCATTCAGTATAATTTTATTGTAAGCCATGTAGATATTTTTCTTTTATGTACTGTGTCTCTTCAGGACGTGGGTGATTATGGCTCTCCACAACTTCCTATTTTTTGTCTCTTTACTATCCCTCCTAGTGTTTGTTCTGCCATACTTGGTGTTTCTTTCTTCCCCCTCTTGCCTTCATTATATTCTGATTGAAAGCATACGTCCATTTTATTTACAGTTTCCTTAAAATTTCTTCATTGTTCATGTTTCATCATTGACATTCTCAGCATACTTCTATAGAACCACATCTCTATTGCCTTGTCTCCTCTTTATCTGTAAGGAAATTGTCCCATATTCACTGCTATGTAGGAGGATTGATATTACATATGAGGTCATCCCATAAGTTCTGTCCGAATTTTAAATAAAGAAAACAAGTGACCAAATGTTACATTTAATTACAGATTCAATCAACAATGTATTTTCCCTGATTATCTATGACTTCCTTCCATCTATTAACAAGCTTACTAATTCCATTACTGTACAATTCTTTTGGCTTTGATTCGAAGAACTCACAAATGTCAGTTTTAACCGCTTCCTGTGTTACAAAAGCTGTTTCTTCCAAATGATTTCTGTAAGCTACAAAACAAATGGTAGTCTGAAGGGAGAATAAGGTGGATGAGGAATTTTCTCCCAACTAAGTTCTTCGATCTTTTGTGACGTGATTCTTGCTGTGTGGGGTCGCTCATTGTCCTGATGAAACATCACCTCTTTTCGATTCACTAGAGCAGGTCTTTTTTTCCTCAAGGTTTGGTTCAAATGCTCTAATTGCTGACAGTATATTTGAGCATTAATTGTTGCATTAGATGGTAAGAATTTAAAGTGGATTATTCCTTGGTAATCCCACCAGATTGAAAGAAGAACCTTTTGCCCATGAAGTTCCTTTCTCGGCTGTGGCTGGGGTCCTTCCCCTTTACCAAGCCACTGTCTACGATGCTTAATATTTCGATAAAGGATCTATTTTTCATCACCAGTCACAAGTCTATCCAAAAAAGGTGAAACAAGTTGGTGAGAATGGAGAGAAGAGCAGATATCAACTCGGGATTTGAGGTTGTTTTCAGACAATTCATGAGACACCCATTTTCCAAGTTTAGGAACTTTTCCAAGTTGTTGAAGATGATGATGAACAGTTGTATGGTTTGAACTGAGAACCACTGCCAATTCCTCAACTGATAAAGCAGGATTTTCTTCAAGGGCTGCTTCAAGAAGGTTTTCATCAAACTCAACTGGGCATCCGGTTCAATCTTCATCTTCAAGGGTGAAATCTCCATCTCTGAATTTTGAAAACCGTTTTCTGCAAGTTCTTTCATTCACACATTCCTCTCCATAAACTGAGTGAATGTTTCTAGCCACTTCGGCTGCTGAGTTTCCTTTCTTGAACTCATAAAGCATTATGTGCCTCAAATGATTCTTGGGTACTTCCATGTTAGCAGTGTTATTTTTGATGCAGTCTATCTAGGTGATGCTGAGAATAGTTCTGTAAAATTTCATATTTATTGCTTGGATTTTTCACTGTACTTCTGCTGCTAATGTCCAAGATTTGCAGGCATCAATTGAGAAGGTCAGAACATGCAACTGTCTGATCTTTGTTTTCAGGAAAATGGTCTTTTTTTCAAGAATGTCATAAAAATTAGTTATATAATTTAACGAATTGAAAAATTTTAATTGATAATATTATTTCTTAAATTAGAGAACAATTTCGCTGTCAGTTTTTAGCTGCAAATAACTGAGAAATGAGTAAAACTGAAATTAAGTATTAGAAAAATAAAAGGAATGACTCCCATCATTCATATATTTATGACCAATCATCTTTTAAATGTATTGGGTCTATCAAACATTACCCTAATCAGACATTGACTTCAAAGTTTATTCTATGTAAACATCTACAACAAGAATTATTATTATTACTCATAATAGTCATCATTACTATTCAATTGTATCGTTTGTTTTGGATATTATGAGAAATACAAGAATACAAGGTGCTAAGTCTTTATTTCAAGAACCAGATTCTACCATGATTCATTCTGTGTCTTTCACCTGTAGTAGACCAATCACAAAATCATTCATATGACAAGTTTGTTTATAAAATTTTTTTTTTTAATCATAATGGAACTAGACCAGAAATTCCTTAAAGTTAACTGAAGTAATCTGAAAAAGCAGCAATTTTATGCAATGGAAAGTAAAATTTAACACTATATTGTAAATATTATTTTTAATAGTTTTTTTTTTTTGTAATTGGAATTATCATTTAAGCTAATAAATTTGAGTTCCATGTGCTGTTTGCTTTCAGGAAACTGGACGTCCTGTGCCTGTTGATCAACCCCTGGATACCAGCTGTATCGACTGGATTCGAATGGGCACTACTGTGGCCACCAATAGCTTGCTGGAAAGGAAAGGTGAAAGAGTGGCTTTACTTATCACAAAAGGATTCAAAGATTTACTGTATATTGGGAATCAATCACGACCAAAAATATTTGACCTGGTAAGTCGGATAAGTTTTCTGTCATTTTTTATGAGCCATTCTCATGCAAAAAAGAAGAAATCTAGGAATTATAGCAGATATTATTTATTGTTTTGTCTCTCCTAGAGATTCATAACTAACTAAATAAATAGTTAAGCGTGCCAGAGCTTGTAAAGGTTGTTTCATTAAGACAGCTCAAAGTCAGCAGTAAATAAATTAGTGTTATTGGCGAAAATTTATTTCTCTCTTGGATCATGTTATTTAAGTCATGGCAATTATGTGTGAAAAATAATATCACCCAAATGTCCACCAAGGCTTCAGTGGCACACCTCCACTCGATAGTCAAAATTTTTTATGACGTCTCTGCATAGTTGCTCCTCGATCCTACCAATATGCCTTATTATCTCATCCTTCAGCTGTCGAATTGTTGTTGGCTTGTTGGCATAGACCTTACTTTTGAGATGACCCCAAAGGAAGAAATCTAAAGGTGTCAAGTCTCATGATCATGGTGGCCAACTGACTTTGCTGTTTCAAGAGATGATACGACCTGGGAACTTCTCGTTACATTTCTGTTTGAATGTCCATTTTTGTAATAGGCTTCAATAACTTTAACAGGTTGCTTGATTGTTAATCTTTTCATGGTTGAAATTGCCAAAGACTTAAGTTGTTAAATCTGAAAGAAAAAAAAATATCATTAGATACTTAAACTTAATTCACATTTAAATTTGGTCCAAGTTATTGGAACACTTTTATGAGTAAAATCTGTAGACACTTTTAAGATTTCCCTCACATCTGTACAAAGATAGCAGTTGGAACTTTTGTAAACATACAACACAACCCTCCCCCAAGCTTTCTGACAACTGGCCAATGATCACCTCATGTTGCATTCTGATTCTTGATATTGTTGGTGTGCACTGAAAACGGAGGAAGGGCATGCTGCTTGTTCACATGGTAACATGATGTAAGACAAACACCACATTGAGAAATAAGGATGCAAGCCCTGTTTCCCATATGGTGTTTTATTCAGTGGGTAGGTAGGTGATACTTGGAATATCTTCTGCTATGTCAGCTCTTCCCTCTATCAGCTGATCCCAATGTGGTGGCTGTCAATATGAATTTGAGGCTTTGGAACTACGCAATGAACTTGTCTGTCTCTCGTCAAGGGCCGACCAGAACTCACTTCAAGTGTTAATATAAACCAACATCCAGATATACCAATTGTTTCTACCTGATCTCCAAATATTTCTTTACATCCCGTTCCCCTTTGAATTCTGCTTAGAAGACTGAACCATCCACTGGCCTGTCAAACAGAAACACTTGAGATCAAGATGAAACCACCTCTTCCCTTTCCACATATCACAATTTTTACCTCTGTTGAATATTAAGGGGAGTTTGTATAATTTTCTTAAATCTTTTGTAAATTTCTTATTCGACAGGAGATATTAAAATTATGAGCCACTTCCAGTGTGCAGTTAATCTACTTCAGGAATTAATGCTTCTGCAATTTCTTTTTTTTTTTTTTTCTACTTAAGGCAATGGCTTTTTTTTTTTTTTTAAGGAATTAAAGCTTTTGCAATTTCTTTTTTTTTCTACTTAAGGCAATGGCTTTTTTTTTTTTTTAAATTCACTTGATACAAAGCTTGAAAGCCACTGAAGATAAAGGCTGACAGTTTTTCTTCATAATTTCACTCCAAGTAAGGCAATAAAACCACTAGGATGCAAGCAGTTGCTGAATTTTAGAAAATATGATAAAAACTACTATCAAGGAGAAAGGACAAAAGAACAAAAATTAAGAAGATAGAAGATAACATTGATAATGTTTAATTTTGACACCTGAAATTTTGAGATGTGTTTATCTTTTCCAAATGTTTAGACTCTTTTTTGTTTTTTCTTTTCTTTTTTAAATTGAATTTTTTTAAATTTTGTTATTACACAAATGTTTCAGATTATCTAGGTATCCTTAGGTATACAATCTGTATTGGAATTGGTGGGGAGATTTTTCATTTTCTTTCATTTTCAGATAATGTAAATTTAAAAAAAAAACACTTACAATCAAATTACACATCCATCTTTGTTTGCTCATTGAAGTTAAGCAGTGTCTAGTCTGGTCAGTACTTAGATGGGAGCCACTTGGGAACACCAGTTACTGCAAGTGAAAACTGTGTACAAAACCTTACTTGCTATGGAAATCACAGCAGCAAAGCCCAATGTTGCTGAGAGTTGTACCTCCCTACAGTGGAGTCTACAGGACTAAACGAGGAGGAGGAGGAAATAAAAATAAAAATCAAACATATGGAAAATGATGAAAGACATATGGACCAACTTATAATGTGAAACTTCACAGCAATGCATATAAAAACATCCACACTTGTTTGACTTGGACTCAACTTATAAAAATGCTTTTAGTAAGCAGCAAAATGAATAAGTTCAGCTATCCAAACAGCTCTTGGAATGATAGTGACTCGTTTAAAATTACAAAAGGGACAATTGGTTATGTTGGGTTGGAACCAAAGTACATGGTATTTTTCAACCGGTGGTGTTGGAAGACATGATCTTCCACATGTGATTGAAATTTATTACATACATACATACATACATACATATATATTCTGAAAGGTTACATTTCAATGTGTCTTTTTTATATGGTTTGTGTGTGGATTGTGAATTTTAAATGTTTCAATGTTAAAAGTGAAAATGGAGGAAAGTAATAGGTTGGTGCAAAAATAATGTCGTTTTCTCACATATGTTAATATGTGAGAAAACGACTTTATTTTTGCACCAACCTAATACATTTTCACCATTTGTTGCTCTTTTATTTCTGGAAAGTAAAAAACAAATGCTGTACAAACAGCAAAAATATATGCCATTTATGGAGATGGTGCCATAGCTGAGAGTACTGTTCAGAAGTAGAAATTTTGATCTGCAAGTCTGAGAAGGTTATGTCAGGCTTACAGACATTGATGTTGACCAAATTGAAATAAATACATAAAAAATTCTCACTCCAATGATTAAATTGTAACACAATAAATACTAAAAAAATATTTAAGAAGTAAGCAGTGTTGGTTTATTGCATATAGCACATGAATCTTTTCCTTCCTTAGGGGCCATGCAAAATGCACATTGCGAGGACCAATATCACATAACCATCCAGTACTCTGTTCTTTGTTTCTAATGAAATTTTCCTATTCCTTAACACTTTAAGCTTTTGAAAGTAATTTTTTGTTATTCCAATGCATCTTTGGCTTTCAGTATTGCACTTTCCATCTTTTATTAAAACTCTTCCCAGATATTTAAAATGTTGTACTTGCTTGATTTTCACTATTTACATTATTTGGACTATTGTCCTCATCTTTGTTGCCATGTGTAACACTATTTAGCTATGGTAATTGGCTAACTAATTAACCATAGAAATTAAAAACAGGAAAAACTTAAGGTGAGAAAGAGCTATATTAAAAGATAGACTGAGCGACGTTAAAAAAGAAGATTTTATTTTATTTACGAAGAAAGATACTTTTCGCATGAGACAGAAAATCCGTAAGAAAAAACGAGATATGAGATTCTGTCAAAACTGATTAATGTCATGGTAAGGGAATGATGCACCAAGGAAAACAGAATTCAGAAAGAAAAACAAAGCCGGCCAACAAATGGCAGTCAGAAAAAAATTTCGAACAACCCTGATATAGGCAGAAAGAATCGATATTAGTTATCTTTCAGAGATATCATTTAATTTTGATTCCTGGGACCAACAAAAGGAAACCATCTGGTATGTGTTAGAATTCTGGCATGAGGAGGAAAATCGTATTATTACTTTTTCAAACTGTTGACGTCGGACACAGTGTCGTTGAAAATGGGCATCTGGTGATAAGAGGATTTTAAGGCATCAGAAAAACAAAGAATTTGATTCTCAGGTAAAACATGGATCTCCCAGTTAAAAGTTGACTTAGCAGAGAAGCCAGATGTCAGGTTTTGACAGTGGTTGATGAGTCGGTAGAGAGACCTAATTTTGGGTGTCCCCCCAAAAGAAAGATGTGATAAGAATTATTTGGTAATCTGGGGTTTGTAAAGAAAAAAATGTTTTGACCAAAAAATAAAGGATTTTGTAAACAAAATTCTGGATAATAATTTTAAGAGGGCCAGTCTAGCCACTGCTGAGAGATCATTGCTCAAGTGGTAGCATGGGTGATAGGCAGAGGTGAATGTATGAGAAAGACAGAGAAGTTGTTAACACCCACTGAGGGGATTGGTATGAGATACCAATGTGAGAGAGGAATAGTCTCGGAGGATAACTCTCCTCCAACCTTACCTCATGGATGAGGGAGAAACCCCTGAAATGGAAAGTAATTAATCTTCCAAAAATGGGAAGTGATTAATTTTCCTGGCCTAAGAACAAAGAGAATTCTTGTTGGGAATCGAGAACTATCGAGGAACTCAAACCATGTCAAGCCCCACATCCGGGTTTTGGTCGGTGTCCATATAAACGAACGGCCCCGGGCAGTTGATTCACAGTTGGAGTTGGACAGAGTCAGTGTTACCTTGCAGAAGCTGACTGAGAAATTCCATGCCCTTTTGACTTCAACTTCCTATCAAAAGCAAGTTATATTGACGAACAACTTAAGATACCAAAACTCGCTTAAGAAATGCAAAAAGTATCATGAATCCATAGAAATATGCTGGATGAGAAACACGCTCCTGTATATAACAGACGGATAAAGATAATCTGTTATTTCTCAACATATTTGAACCTCTTGAGTTTTGTTTTATTGCTTCTTTTTACTTACGCTTGTGTGATATCACCTTCACCCTGGATTCAGCTTGCACTACGGCCCAACTGATTGATTTTGTCTAACTAAGATCAAAGTCACAAAGTGGGTAGGTTAGACTTGAGATCAAAGTAGTTACTTTGGTAACCAGACGTTGGAAGTAAGCTGGGAACGACAAAGCTGGTATCGAACCGGGAATGACCAGATTGACAGGCTGGTGGCAGCGACAAGGAGTCAACCCCAAACGCTGGTGGAAGAAACCTTACAGCTTCGCACCGCAACTGGGAGTTGACCACGGGTCGACAGCACAGTGTCACATATTGGTGTTGCGACCAGAGGACGTCACATATTGGCGCTGCAACCACCAGTGGGTGTCACACATGTTTATCACAACATTTCAGCCTTCTTCAGGTGGTTGGAATGTCGAACTGAACCCTTTATTTCGCTCAGTGGGATAGACTGTTCTAGTTCCATGTGCCATGTCTAATGGATGTCAGTTATCTCCTGTTAATTCCCCTCTGAAAGTTCTCCACTGCCTTAATCAGGTATTGAACTCGCACTCTTTGGGTCCTGTCACTGGATCTAACTAATGCCTTTGGCAACAAAGATGAGGACAATAGTCCAAATAATGTAAATAGTGTGCATAATACCTCATCTCAGAAATATAGACAGATACTGAAGGGCCGAAACGTTGTAATAAATATGGCGACAAAGATGAGGACAATAGTCCAAATAATGTAAATAGTGTGCATAATACCTCATCTCCGAAATATAGACAGATACTGAAGGGCCGAAACGTTGTAATAAATATGGCGACAAAGATGAGGACAATAGTCCAAATAATGTAAATAGTGTGCATAATACCTCATCTCAGAAATATAGACAGATACTGAAGGGCCGAAACGTTGTAATAAATATGGCGACAAAGATGAGGACAATAGTCCAAATAATGTAAATAGTGTGCATAATACCTTATCTCAGAAATATAGACAGATATTGCTTGATTTTGGTATCTCCAATTTGTAATTTACACGTTGAGCTGATCCTTTTGCTGACAACCAAGCATTCTATCTTCTTGTAATTTATGTTTAGTACTTTCTTCCTGGTTTCCTTCAGTACCTTCTGTAGGAGTTCTTGTAGTTTCCTTTCTATGTCTGCTATCAAGATTGGTTTGTGCATATCTAATGTTAAGATTGTGGCCACCAATGATGAATCCTGATAAAACTTCTCTCTCAGAATTACCCTTCTTAAAAGACACATTTTTATTCTTGTATATTTACTAAATTCTGTTTTCTCCTGTATGCAGGAGGTTTGCTCCCATTATAGGTTCCAGATTATTCTAATCTTTTTCCCAAATATGTCAGTTACCTAGCAGTTCGAATAGTTCTTTGTGGCATATTTTATCAAATGCTTTTGCATAATCTATAAACATAGATATACATCTTTTGCATCTATATTGTTCTTTCTGATATTATTCTGAGCATAGATATTGCATTCCTTGTTCCAGTGTCTTTAACAAATCTGTACTGTTTTCATCCTATTCCTTGTCTAATTTTGCTGCATGCTCTATTCATCAGAATTCAGATAAGTTTTGTTATATAGCTCATTAGGCTGATTACCTGATGGAGTTCACATCACTTGCACCTGGTTTCTTAGGCAGTGCTATGAAAATGGATCTACTTAGGTTTTCTGGTATATCACCCTGTTGTATATTTTCTAATAGGCCACATAGATTTAGTGTTCTGATATTCCATATCCTGAGAATTCTTTTTTGTTTGATGTGAACAGTCAATGAATGGTAGTCCACTGACATCTGTACACTCATGTCATTCCTTACAAATTTTTTAATTTTTTTTTTTTTTTTTTTTTTTCTAGGAAATTGTTACACCAGAAGTTCTCTATGAAGAGGTTATTGAAGTAGATGAACGATTGTTACTGAAGCAAGACAAATGCGAACTGGATCTAAATTGCCAAGTGGTCACTGGCACGACTGGAGAAAAGGTATATGAAGTAATAAGATTGTATGATATTACATGTTTGAGTATGATTTTGTTTGTTTTGTTTTGTTTTACGGCATATCAACCTCAATGGGTCATTTAATGCCGACAACTTCTTTTTTTTTTTTTTTCTTTTTTTTTCCTGTTAATATTTTTGTTTTGTCAAAAATGCATTTCTGTTATTTTTTTTTCTCAAAAATGTATAGCTGGTAATATTATTTTTTTTCAAAAACGTATAGCTAGTAATATTATTTTTTTCAAAAATGTATAGCTGGTAATATTATTTTTTTCAAAAAAAGTATAGCTGGTAATATCATTATTTTTTCAAAAACATATAGCTGGTAATTTTTTTTTTTTTTTTTTTTTTTTTTTTCAAAAATGTACAGCTGGCAACATTATTTTTTCAAAAACATATTATCAGAGGCCTTGCTGTTGGACGTAGTTTATTGCAAATGTAGTTTATCATCATATCTAGGACGCGGATGTAGTTTGTCATACTCAGGATGTGGATGTAGTTTATTGTCATACCCAGGACGAATTTGAGTATGAATGAGAAAAATCTCTTTATCCTTCATGAGAGCTGTATCAGCTTGAAGACCTGCTGTATATCAGTGTAATTTTTTATCTTTAGAACTTAGATGGATGTCTAATCAGTTTCCACCTGCTCAGGCACATATCTGTTTCTCCAACACCCACAACCAACCTGTGGTTTATAGTGAAACTATACTGAGAAAACCTTAGTTACAGTTTAAGTATGTGCCTCACCAGTGCTACAAACTGTTTTGAGTTCAGAATTGTGGTTCTCCTAGACTGGATGACAACTGCAGCTAGAGAGCCTAGCTCGTCTGCCCTAGAGAAGAGATGGACTTATAAGGGTCTATTGGTTGAAAGATTTATTTTTGGAATGTTGGGGTTACCATTTGTAAAGGTGTCCTTTTGTAGATAGACCAATACTATTTATATTATTATACTTTCAATGTATGGGATTCAAGTAAACAACAAAAACTCCAAACTGTGAATCAACAAGTATATATTGAAATAACATACAAGAACAAATATGGAATAAAATTGTATTCAATGGATAGATTTAGGGAAAGAAGTTGTTCCCCTTTAATTGTATTTTAATTTTTAATTGATTGTTCGAAGAAAGTTTTCTTGAGAGAAAAATGTTCAGGAATCAATATTAGAACAAGGTCTGTTTGTTAGAATAGATAACACAAGAATACAATTGATCAAAAATGTGTTGTGTTATAGAATGGTTTGAAATCAACAGTCCTGGTTGATTGAGCTTGGCTAAGTCGCAGAGAGAAATGTAAGTTTATATTACAAAATTCTTTGTCTGTGTGTGCATTTGAAATGTTATGAGCAAGACATGTGCATACAGGTGAATTTTACTGGATCTTGCTGATGGCTTGTGAAAAAGTTGCCTCTTTTAAGGAAAAAGGGTAGGCTCCCACAGCAATGCAGGAAAACTTTATCTTGCACTAAAATATATGATTGGTTAAAAATTAACCAATCACTACATTCGTACTAACAGAACAAGCAAGCAAGCTCAAAACTGAAGGATTCAAAGAAACGACTGTGATGGCTAAATTATCCTATATAAAAGTAGTAGTGATTTATTAGCCAATCACAGGCAAATAAAATATGGGCATGGAAAAACATAGCAATCACTACAGACTCGTACCTTTCCCAAGTGTATTTGTTGTGCAAACTTGACTGGTATTTGAACTCACTTCACTGATTTCCCATTCTAAACTTCTATCCATTGCATCACCTGCACATCCTTTTAATCCCAAACAATCCTTATTGTTCAACTTGTAGAAGCTGTTGCAAGTGAAAGAAAAAACATCTGTAGAAATGTTGCAGGAATGTCATTCTGCAACTTGCAACAACCACAGTTAATCACTTTTATCTCAACCAACAAAGTTACAGAGGTAAAAAATTCACCTATTTCTCTGTTATAAAATATCTCTTAAAAATCCTCAAAGAGTTTCAATAACATTTTGCAAAAGTGTAGGCCATATGCTGAGGAGCAGCTGATTAAATAATTTGGCAGGTACACAAATTGAGACACTTTTCAATAAACAATAAACCAAAATATTTTTGTTATATTCCATGCTAACAGGAATATATACTTGAAAAACAAGGTGGATAAAATAAGTAAAGGTTTATTGTACAAAACCAGTACAATAAGAATAAAGGTAACAGTTATGCACATGGTCATTGCAAGTCAATCTAGTAGTGAGTGCTACTATTGGAAGTTTGGTAGTTCTCGTATAAGTCTGAGTCATACTCAACAGATTCCAGCTAATCTCTGTAGTCTGTTGACTTACAGATACTTATAGGTTGTTACTACTTATAAGTGTAGTCACTCATGGGGATAACAGGTTATTCTATTACATCAATTTTGAAAAATCAAATTCTGGAGTGTTAAAATTTGTCTTTTCATTGTAAATCAAAGCTTCTATATAGTGTTCAGCCAATCTTGAATAGTTCTGTGCTACATGATCATTGAATTTGTTTGTAGGTATTTACTTTGCTTAGTCAGGCACAAGAGTGAGAGTTCCAGTGAATATCCATATTACTACTATTAGTATAATGGTCTCTAAGAGAAGGTTGTTAAGCATTATTCCATTACAAAATACTCAGTAGTCTCTATCTATCTATGTGTATATATATATATATATATATATATATATATATATATATATATATATATAACCTCTCAGCTTTCAATGTGCCTTGTACTAACTTCAAGTGAGTTGCCTTGGATAGAAATAACTGGAGATATTTGTGCCAGAGAGGTATCTGAAACTTTGAAATCAGTTGTATTGATCGGTGAAAAGATGAAGGACAGTGACAAAAAGCATCAGCAAATGTTCCTGTTGCTAAGTCCTGAGATCCTTGCTGTTGCACAATATGTAGACTTGTTTGCAGTGCAGGTCACTAGCAGGATTGAAGTGTCACATACAACACAAACATAAAAACTGAATGAGGTTGTTTGATCCAAATACACCAAAATCACTGGGAGATATATATATAATTTCTTATTATTATAAACATAATATTTAGTAAAGAATTAATGGATTTATTTTTAATCCAACATTTTTATAATTTCAAACATTATCATAATGGATACTCATATTTAAAATAGACACACCATTTTTATTTTTACTTTGAACAGTGTTTATTACGTCTATTGGTTTGCATATTTGGGAAATTTTGATAAAGAGAATATGCTCTCCAGCAGGAATTGTCTGCATCCCCCTTTATAGGAGAAACCACCATTTGATTTGGTGTGCTTTACCATTCAACTATGAAGAGCATGAAAGTACGGCATAAAAATAAATGGGAAATGAAGCCTTGATGCTCTTCATAAGCTGAGCCGTAAAGCACATTGCAGCAAACAGTACTTTTTCCTACAAAAGGAGACACAGGTTCAATTCCTGCTAGAGAATACATTTTCTTTATTGAGATTTCTCAATTATGCAGGTGTAATACACACTGTTTAAAGTAAAATATAAAAATGGATGTGTCTATTTTAAATAAAAATATCCCCTACAATAATGTTTGACATTATGATAATATTTAGTGTAGAAAAAATTGGTGATGATGGGGAGGTCAAAATATGCAGTGTGGTGCTCACCGGCAGGCCAGCTATTTTTACTTCTTCGATTACCTCAAGGAAATGGATTGTGTGACTTCCTTTCTCAGCCATTACACTGGGCAGTTGTGAAACAGACACCAACTCAGCCGCACATACTTCAACTTCGTCTTTGTCTGTCTGTCAATCTGTATGTCCAGCTCTAATGCACACGCAGTCCACCGAATGAGTTTGGTTCTGTCGTGCTGCTGGCACCCAGCTTTTTATGCTATTCCAGTATGGCCAAAATTTGCATGTGTGCAAATATCATCTTGTTTTGGATGAGATATGTGCGTATGAATTGTGTCTTCAATAGCAGCTATATTTCTTTTTGTCATCACTTTGCAAGCAAGACATATTCGCACTCATTTCAAATTCTGAGGTAAGTCATGTCTTTCGTCACATTTAGTAACTACACATCCCTATTTTTTAAACAGTGTAATTGACATCTACTAGTCTGGGCAGTCAAGAAAATGTGCCTCTTGGCAAGGAGTTGTTTTCATCATGTAAAAGAAATTCAGTTTCAATCCCAGCCAAAAGGGATATTTTCTTTATTAAGACTTTCAATTGTCCAAGCCAGTAGATGTCAATTAAAATGTTTAAAAAAAAATGATTCTGTTCAAACATGTTTATTTACTAAATATAATATCTATAGCAATAAGAAATAGTGTGAGATTAAAAAAATTAATGAGAAATCTCTCTATCTCTCTATCAAATGTGAATGTCACTGTGTCACGCTTTTTCAACTTTACTCCTAGAGGCCGTAGCCCCAACATATCATACCATTTTGGAATCAGGACGACTCCGTGAGCAAATTAAAAGCATTCCAGGCCAGAACTGGACCTGCAATCCTGAAATTTTAGATTCTCAAGTTTTCATTACTGCGATTGTTTTCGGATTCTGTCATCTTGGCTTCCACTGATAAAAACAATTCAAGGGACACAAATCTTTAACTTTGAATAGTTCATGTTCAAATGAAAAAGTTACTTTTCTCAAATTACAGTATTTCAAAATAAAATTGTCTGTGTTTTCAACAGCATATCATACCATTTTGGAATCAGGCTGACTCTGTGAGCAAATTTTGGGCTGAATCCAGACCGACAATTCTAAAATTTTGGATTCTCATGTTTTCATTACTGCAATTGTTTTTGGTGGGGGTTTTTTTTTTGTTTTGTTTTTTTTTTTAATAAATTTTTTTTTGTACAATTACAATTCTTATAACTTGGAAATTAAATAAATTTGGGAATAATCAAAATTAATTGCAAAATCCACCGAAAGTCATGAAATAAAAATAATTTTTTATACAGAATGTAAGGACCTACATACATTAAACCTACATCTTTAAATTAAGTGGCAGCAGAAGAATTATCATTGAACTTTTAAAAGGTAAGCTTAAATATTAATGCAATACTTAAATGCAACGATCAATTTTGAGTTCTGTAGTTTATTGTTACCTGTCACATATACACCTCCCTACCTATTGTGATGAAGGCCCAATCAAGAGCCCTGTGCAGGAGTTAGCTTAAAAGCTGCTCTATTGGGCAGTGTTTAAGCTATATATATATATATATATATATATATATATACACACACACACACACAAGGTCTGTCTGAAAAGTAACGAGGCTGGGTGTATCGTGTGAGCTCCTGGGCAAAAGAGGGATAAGCGGATTGCGTTATCATCTAACATGATATCTTGGGTGTATATTACTGTAATCTTAGCTTTCTGCAACCATTGCATTTTTACAAGCATTTGAGTGTTGTGGTGGGACAAATCATGGCTGCTTGACCACAACATTGCACCTGCTCATAGCATCCTGAGCATCCAACAGTTCCTGGCTGAGAAGAACATTGCTGTACTGGAACAACCTCACTATTCACCTGATCTTGCTACATGTAACTTTCTTCTTTTCACTAAGCTCAAGAGGAAAATCAAGGGGACCAATTTTGAAGTTGTGGAGGCTATCAAGATGATGATAACAACAAAGCTGTGGGGTATCCAAGAAGAATCTTTCCAGCACTGATTAGAAATATGGTAGAGAAGGATGAAAAAGTGCATTAGACTCTAGGGGGTTTACTTTGATGGGAAACTATGTAGTTTGTTGTTTCAAATTAGAATAAATTGTTTGTGACACAAGTCCTTTTACTTTTCAGACAGACCTCATGTGTGTATATATCTCCAAGTAAAATGAGCAGACAACATTGTTTTTTTTCGCCGCATATCTTGCGTATTTGCCATCGCCAGTCCATTTAGCCCTTCCTTTTATTCAATGATGTTCATGCCAAATGAAAGAGAAAGGAATGAATTTTGAATGATGTTATTTTGAAGCAAAAATAAATATTTTTTCATAAAAAAACAGTGATTTTTCTCAGAAAATTGGGCATAATTTCTTAATGTTAACTGCCGAGTAACATTTTCCACAGCCAAATCGAAGATTAATTACCAGTGAATAATTCCACGTGCAGACAATAGTCGTCTGGATCCTAATGTCACCCGAAAAGGTCCAGAAGTTTACTAATTGATTGAAAACTTGTGCATAATTGTGTTTTTCATGGTCACCATTATTTCATCTTGATGTTGTCATTTTCGGACAGCCAAGTCATCAAGGATTCAGGAAACACAGTTTAGCATAGGTTTTATTTAAGAACTTTACATTCTATGAGGTGTTTAAAATGTTACTGACAAATGAGATTTTTTGCCGAATATTTCGTTTACGCGCCATGTTGGATTTTCCTATATGAAAAAATCAAGGCTTAAACAGCCGTGAACATTATTTTTAACGGATACACAGGTTTGAGTTGTACCCACTAAAAATAACATTTATAGTAATAAGAAATAATGATGGATAAAGAACGTCTTTTACAAAATTACTGTTTATATTTCAGGTGCAAAACTGAAGATAACAGAAACAGATTAAAAATAGTCTTTTATTAATAGGTTTATTCAACCCTTTCCCTGCCAGGTAGGCTCCCTCGCCAAACTGACAGCACCACATTTTTGGTCAAAAAGTAGTTTCCCTGGTGGAAAAAATTAAAGGCACAATTTATTTTTTTTTTTTTTTAGTAGATTGTTTAATAAAATAAAAAAACAGGAGTAGCAACTCAAACATGTGTACCCACTAAAAATAATATTTACAGCAATAAGAAATATATTGTTTTGCAATGCCAGTGTTAATTGACACAGTGTCAAATAAGTTGTTGAATTTAGTCACTAGTCAAAAAAAATTTTTACTGTTCTTTGTTCTCTTTTCTCATAGTTGCATCGATACCAACCTGTAAAGCTACAACAGTTACGACGTGACCTTCAAGGCGTTTACAATCGTGGCATCCGTAGCCTTGCAGTTGTTCTGATGCATTCTTATATGTAAGTACTTTGTAGCACCTTTCATTCTTTCTCACCTGTATCAAACCATTCTATGTGTTAATTAAAAATATATTATTATGAGAATAATGCTGAAGTTTCTAGTGTCATTATAGCAGTCTCTAAGTAATGACTTTTCATCACAGCTAAAACTTTCTCTTTTACTAACAAAGTCTGTATGATATTTAGATTAGTGTGTAGTGAGTTCAGATAAAAATAAAATAATAAAATATAAAAATATATAAACAAAAATAAAAATAATTCAAATTAAACTAAAGCATTTGCACTTTCCTTTAAAACCCTTCTCTCTTTCTCTCTTTCTGCCTCTAAACTTCTCTTTCTATATTTCTCTTAACTAATGAGAAGGCAACCCTCAAATAAAAAGAAAAACCAAACCTGATTGAAAAACACCAGAAGTTTTCAGGAACAGAGCCTACTAATTTTTGACTAAAAATTAACAAAAATCAAGAAGGCTCCACGCATAACATCTGTTATAATAAATTTTTTTTAAATTTAAAAAAGATGAAACAAAGTAACACCAGAAAATAAAATAATTTTGACCAATCAAAGAAATTGACACAAACAAACTTTTGATGTTAGCCGAAACCAATATTCACGCCAGATTCTCGTGCCTGGTGAAAAGATAAAAAAAAAACCCTGACACCTCTGAGCTAGAAGCAAGACGGATAGAAAAACACAGTAGTGTGACACTGACTTATTTCTACTATCCCTACTGTTTTCTGATTTCAAACTACCACTAATGGACATTTCTCCAGACTGCTAGCAATATCTGCCATATTAATGAACTTTTTGGTACACCAAATACCAAAGAATTCTCTTATCCTTCTAAAGAAAATAAATAAAAATATTTGATTATAGCTTATGCCTTTCATCATATTCATTTTATTCCTGAAGTTCCCTTAGCCACTGGACAAAGGAGTAGAGCATTTGATTCCCACCACAACAGATATAAAAGTTTGACTATTAGAAACCAAGAAAAAGCAGTCTCTGAATCTCAGTACTGCTTAAACAGTTTAATCCTCACAAGAATTTGAGACCAATATATTTAAGTAAGTTAAAAAGAGAGAATAGATAATACAAATAATCATAATACTAAAAACATTTATGTACTGTGTTACATAATTATTTTTTTAACACACACCAAACAAAACATGTCTGTAAATTTATTACCAACACATAATTACATAAAAAGGAATAATGTCTCAACTGGATATACTGTTGTATGTTTTTCCTCACAATTCATTTTCAGCATTAACTTGGAAGATTCCTTTGGTACAATTTGGAGCTAGATAGTTAAAATTACACTAACTTGTTATGCTTTTTCTTTTACTACTACAAACAAAACCCAACACTCATAATAGTTTCAGTCATGTAAGTGTACATTTCAACATGGAGTGTGGATTTCTTTGCCTAGCAAAGTATGAATTCAAGAGTAACTTTGCATACAAAAATATGGAATCCTCTTTTTTACATATGTTACTGTGAAAGGATTGTTCCAATCAATACCACTTTTTCTTCTCTATTTTCTAGTTTGCATGATTGAAGGAAGAGGAAAAAAGAACTACCCTCTTTCCACTGTACTTGAAGAAGACTGTAGATTGGATCATCTGAAGCACTATGGTATAACAAAAGAAATAAAAAGAATTGGTTTAATAGTCTAAACAACTCTCAAAATACTTGGCACTAATCAAATAAAAATTAGCCAACAGCATGATTCCAACTCTTCCTAAGTATTATTGAGTCATATTCTTATATAGATTCATTAGATCAAGACTTTCATATTTCATGTTGCCAAACCCATTCATACATATCAAAACCATCAGCTGTATACAACCACTTTCTCAGAAATATGGTTAAATGTGGCCTTGTGTGAGTGAAGCCTGTGGGCCTTGGTAAAGACCATCCTTCTTTGATTTGTTTGTTTGTTTGGGTTTTATGGCATATCAACCACTGTGGGTTATTTAATGCCAAATCCAGTTTATATGAATTTTAAATGCCTATTTTGTATGGAATAAAAAATGTATAGCTGGCAATATTGTTTCAAAAAAAATAAAAAAAATAAAAAATAAATAAATAAATAAAACGTATAGCTGGCAACATTATTCCTTTAGAAAAAAACGTATAGCTGGCAATATTACTTTTTACAAAAAAACGTATAGCTGGCAATATTACTTTTTTACAAAAAAACGTATAGCTGGCAACATTACTTTTTTACAAAAAAAAACAAAAACGCATAGCTGGCAACATTATTGTTTCAAAAACTTAGAGCTGGCAACATTATTTTTCTGAAAACATTATCTGAGACCTTGCTGTTGGATGCAGTTTATCGCCGTACCCAGGACGTGGATGTAGTTTATCATCATACCCAGGACGTGGATGTAGTTTACCGTCATACCCAGGACGCTCCTTCTTTGAATATTGTTGACTGGCATTACAGAATCATAAACAAGGAACAGTATCAAATAACAAACCACATTACTTGAGGACATTCAACAGCAGCACCAACTAAAATGGATATCAATTGTGACTTAAAGTGAAAATAATGACATAATTAAGATGTCAACATTCCGCATTACTTAAAACAAAAGGTTAAGAAGGACTAATACTACTGGAAAGAGTGATAACAGCTATTGGACTTGAGAAACCTATTTTATTGAAAAATTGTTTTAATAGAAAGATTTTAGAAATATATTATTATTAGTTTAATGCTGTTAAAAATGACACCATGATTTGTTAAGTCCTTGCTATTATTAGAAAGTTTTCATATTCAAATCTTGAAATAAATTCCCTTCCTATGGCCAATCAGAACTTGTGTCTCTCTGCAGACTTGGCAGAAAATGGTACAGATTTACTGGGATGTTCTACTACATCCGTTCTCCTCCCCTAACCTTGCATCTTTGTATTACCACTTATTTTGATCCTTACAAAATTCTCTTAATGGGGATAACAGCAATTCTCTGAAAGCCTGTAAAAAGCCCATAGTCTAGCTCATCACAGAAGAATGACAAGTGCTAGGATATAATCATGAAGCTGCCCCCAAAGAGGGCAAAATATAATGGTTGAATATATGTATGTACATATATCTAAATTTTGTCTTTTGTTCAAACTTGATGTATAACATTTTTTTTAATTGTAGGTACCCAGAACATGAAAAGCATATACAGCAATTGGCCAAAGAAATGGGCTTTACCCACATTTCTCTGTCAGAACAGGTGATCCCAATGGTGAAGATTGTCCCAAGAGGATACACAGGTAAAATCTTTATTATTTTTTTTTTCTTATCATTGTATTTTTCAGGAAACAATTTCTTTAATCAATAAACATTATTTCATATGCTGTAAACACTTGATTTTTGGGGGCTAATAACGGAGAGGGTGTGTGTTAAAGTTCATTAAATCTGGATGTAACCTAGAAGACCATTTCTCATGACATAAGAATGTACAGGTAGTGTCACAGAAGATGGAGAGTTGGGTTTTTTTTACATTCACCTACATGCAAATACACTTGGGGAAAGATATGTATCCATTGCTTCCCCCCTCCCCCAGATGTTGGTTAAATATTAGGATATGTGTTTGAAAAAATCATTGTTATCTATAAAAAAAGAATAATGTGATATTCACTTGAAAGAAAGAAAAAAAGAATTATTCTTACAATCCAAAATATGTTTCGGCTTTGAATAACTTACAAAGGGTTGATAAACCATAAAAAGCAATCAAAACACACTATATAAATATTTTTTAAACCTAAAAAAAAAAAAGCATTAATACAGTATAATCTACAGTAAATATATGGTTTGTCCCAAAAATGTATACACACTTCAGGAAAGGAAAAACTTGTATAGATATTGTAATACTAAATTTATTCAAACATCACAAGATTAATACAAGTTACATTTGGACTCTTCAATCACAAAAGATGCTGAAAATGGTGACTTTTGGCATTTATTAGTATGGCTAACTACTGCTTGGTCAACATTGGCCAAAGTGTCCAGTCAGATTGCTGCACATGCATTTTCAATTGTCTAATTGCCACCAATGTAGTCAGTTTTCTGTAATGCACCACATCCTTTAGTTTCCTTCATAGGTAAAAGTCTGCAGGTGTTAAATCAAGAGAATGTGGGGGGGACTCTTTTCCTGAAGTGTGTATACATTTTTTTGGCAGACTGTATAATTCTAATAAAGAAGATATAATATTTACAGCCAGTATATCTATAGAAAGATATACTATTTACAGCCACAATTATATCAGTTTAGTTCATCTTTTTTTAATAATTTTTGGCAAAATCTTATCTAAAAGCCTTCATCAGATCCCAAGGTCTCATAAATAAAATTGATTTTAGGTATAAATAAAAAATATATTGGTCATTACTATAGTAGAATTGTTTAATACAAATTTGCTTAGCAGTAAGTTTTAATTAACTCTGCATAACAGAGTTCTCCTGACTTATATCTGGTCAGGACAGATCCATTCATGGGGGAGATGGATCATACCACATTCTCCCGTGCCTTATTCTTATGGAAGAAAGAAGTCCTTGAATTGAGCAGGCATCCTTTGCTCTCTGTTTGCCTGTGGCGGATTGCCAGGAGCATGATGAGGTTCTTCCTCTTAATTGCTAGAACTGGATTTAATCCTGCTGCATTTCCATAATCTTCTAAGAGTTGCTTGCTCATCCTCTGAAGTATCAGTAGGTGGGTGTGCTCTCTTCTGTGAAACCCATTTGTCACCTCTTGAGGGACCAGAGCTCAAGGATTCTTCGTAACCTTCAAAAAGAGATCAGGATTTCGTTTCTTCAAAGTCGGTTGAAGTGTCCTGAGGATGGCCCTCACTTAGAATTGTGGGCCCTGATTCATCCACTGCTGGAGCCAGTTCTCTTAGTGGGACTGTCTTCCAGTCCATCAGGGTAACAGACATGTGCATACTGGGGGTTGGTGTCTAGAAGCTTCACTTGATCCACCAGTGGTTCATTCTTATTCAGTTGCTTGTATCTTTTTAGTAAGATTACTACTGGTTTTGAGAGCCAAGATGGTAGGGAGACTCCAGTCAAACTTCCTTTAAGAAATGGGAGGGGTCGTTCATGTGGTGTTGCATTAGTGGCTGCACTATCTCACCAAGTATGTCTCAACACAAGTTTATGAATATTTTGCAGAGACTTCTTCTTGCAAAGAGACATTAACAATACTGGACAGGCTCTACATAAAAAAATAAATTTAAAATGGTGTCTAAACTCTTACTGGCATCAACTGCCCTCAAATTCCATTGATGGATTTTATCAAAGCCTTACATCTTTGAACCCTGCATTCCTAAACAATTTTATTTCTTCTCTCAGAGGTTTTGAGCCAAAATTTGCAAATAATTGTTATGTAATGTTTGACACATAGTTATAAAAATATTTACCCACTGCTTAACCGGTGACTGGTGATTAAGTCATTTTTCTCTGCCACTGGTAAAGCGGGTGGTCAGGGCTCAAAGGGTTAATAAAATTAAGTAAGGACTGTTCATTTTCTTCAGTATCAGTGGAACAATATTGAACCAAATTAATATTGGATGCCTTCATAAACAGGCTATGGCCCATGGATATCCGACAAAGAATACTCAAAAACAGCACCTCAACATTACCTCAGGCCTATAACCAGGCAAGAGTACCAGATTTAGAAGAACAAAATGCTAAGAATTATGATACAGTTGCAGTAACATCAGAGACCTCTCTAACTATTTTGCACCCTGCCGCTAAATCTCAGGAAACACTAGGCATTCCAAAAATATCACCCTTAACTAAATGCACATTTTTTCTGCAAGGGCAAGAGACACGTAAGGTCATTATGCCTTGCTAGAAGGGACAAATGCACCTTGTATATTTGTAAATAAACTATTTCTATTATAAATTCTTGTATTGTCTCTTGTCGTTCTGTGTCTATGCATTGTATATTTCTTGCTGTGTTCACCGGTGTCTGGATTCGGAAAATTCCCCTCCCACTGTTCTTTTTCTTTATTTTTACATTGAACCCTGGGATCTCTTATTTTTTTATTTGTTATTTTCTCATTGCGTCCCGGCTATCGTAGTCCTAACGAAACCCCGGGCGTAACAACGTTCATACTAGGGGTTGGTGTCTAGAAGCTTCACTTGATCCCCAGTGGTTCATTCTTATTCAGTTGCTTGTATCTTTTTAGTAAGATTACTACTGGTTTTGAGAGCCAAGATGGTAGGGACACTCCAGTCAAACTTCCTTTAAGAAATGGGAGGGGTCGTTCATGTGGTGTTGCATTAGTGGCTGCACTGTCTCACCAAGTATGTCTCAGCAAGCAGGGAGGTTGAGCTAAAGTTTGTACAAGTAAAAAAAATGGGGAGTGAAATGGTATCTTGTTCATCATCAGTGTATACATTTGGCTGCTTATCAACTACAACAATAGAAAACATGGCTAATGAACAGCCACTTGGGCCTTGTATTAGGGGGAACATTAATATAAAAAAAGTGAAATATTAGCATTCAGTATGGAGGACTTAACATTGAGTCCTGCAATTCTGTTGGCAATCTTTTTAACAAATGGGAAAAGACGAACCAGAGAAAAAGCAGGAACTAAGTTCCAAAGGCCAACATAAAAATTGGGAAAACCAAAAGCTGTATTTGTCAAAATGTTCTGCTAACAACAGTAAAACTGAAGAAAGTACATTGAAAAATAAATGGTGCAATTCTAGTTGAGAGTTGCACAGTGACTTGACCTTTAGTAAACAATATCATGGTATAGTGGGTATTTAAGGATTTTAGTTCTTCCTTTTCTTTCTACTGTGCCGATCCCATTTTGAAGTCTCCATATATCTGTGATGCAGAAACTGCCTATTTGCAAGAACATGGATTTTTCTTCTAGAATTTCAAAACCAGGAACTTATAAGAAGCCCACAGCCAGTAACATTGCAAATAAAGACACAGTGGATTTAAATTTTGTTTTGAAATAAACTTACTTGCTTTCTATCTGTCAGAAAGAGAAAGTAATTCTAAAAAGGATAATTAGTAAAAAGAAATAATCTTACTTGAGCAAATTAATTGTTGTGTATTTTTCTTTTCTTTTTTTTTTTTTTTTTTTTTTTTTTTTTATAATTTCCAGCTTGCGCAGATGCTTATCTCACTCCATGTGTCCAGAAATACGTTTCTAGTTTTGCTGCTGGTTTCAAAAATCAGCTTCAGGTAGGTTACCAATGTTCACACTGTTTCTGATGAATATATGAAGTTATTTTGAAAAGTTTCCAGCATTTGATTTGATACCAGTGTTTACCTATAGACGCAAGTATAATTAAAAAAACAAAAATACATAATTCAACATAAATAATCCAATAAGGGTTAATATGTCATCGAATCCATCAACCCAAAATAACTTAATTTTTTTCTGCAAATCCATCTGTTGTTTGTGTTGTATCTTCTTTTCAAAAGTTTTTCCCAATTCATAAGTTTTCAAATTCTGAGGTATCATCTAATATATTCTTCATTGTTGGGCTCAACTTTCTTCTTTTCTATTTATTTTTTCAAATATCACAAACCATTCCTGAAACATGCTTGCATCTACTGTCTAATTACTGTATGCTTGAGAGATCCATTGCCAAAGTTTTGCTGTACATTTTCTCAAATTTAACAGTAAATAAAAACGCATTTCATATTTAGTCAGGATTTTCACCAATAGGTAAAATTATCATGTCTCCATAACTAATTATACCTGCACACATAATAAACACCTGAGTAAACTTCAAAAATACCTCTAAGATTTCTTTAACCTTATACAAAAATATAACTTGCTATTATCACATCAAACTATATTTTGGGGAATTATTTACTTTATCTTTGTCGTTTTTGTCAGTCAGTAGTTGCTATTTCCATGCAAAGTGTTCAGACAGACTCCATTCCTTAATCCCACTAGTTCTAACATTTATGGCTATGACCCACCAAGTCATTCACATTGTAGCAAAACACCTTTATTCCTTTTGTATTCCAGTGGTGAGATCTGTCCACTTCAGCAACTTTTCAAAAACTGATGCTTTGTGGAACTCTCCCAAGGGCTGCTTCCTCGAGCACTACAATCTTAACCTGTTCAAGTCTAAGGTCAACCATTATCTTCCTCACATAGTACCATAAACTGTGCTTCTTAATCTGTAACCCTCTACCTCGAGTGACACATGGGCCTTGTACAAGGTGAACCATTGTAAAAAAAAAAAAAAGTTATTAGGTTGGTGCAAAAATAATGACGTAATAATGTCGTTTTTTGACGTTAAAAAATACGTCAAAAAAACGACATTATTACGTCATTATTTTTGCACCAACCTAATAACATATGCAAAAATTGGCTGTAAGTTTTTGATTATTTTCAGCTTTTTGTTCAGCCATTATCAAACTACAATGAATTTCAAATATTTAGAATTAATTTCAGATATCGACATGGGTGCTAAAAAAGACTACAACACTGACAAGATGTTGTCAAATTAATGAGTGATGGAAACAAAACTGCAAAAAAAAAAAAAACTACCACAAGCACCATACAGAGAAAGTTGGAAGAAGTATTACATGAAAACTGATTTCTCAACAGTAAATTTTAATTGCAGATATAAAGCTAATGGCAGGCTTTCATAGAAATAGTCAACTGATGCTAGTTAGATGGCAGTAGTAGAGAGATGCAGTAATGTTTGGAGTCGTTTAGTATTGTAGGCTGTAAAATGATTGGTCTTTATTATTATGTTGGAGGATAACACTTTTAAGCAATGCAGAAGTGCTCAAGATTAAAAAATGAACAGATAACATCTGTGAAACTTTGAGCCAAGAAGATAAATGTTAAACATTTTTTTTTATTTGTTTGTTATTATATATAATACTCAATAGTATTTTTTTTTTATAGAAGTGTAAATTAGAAATGACCAATGTATTATATGTTTACAGGGTGTATACACATTGTTCATGCAATCAGATGGAGGACTTACACCAATGAAAAAGTAAGTTCAAGGCAGTTTTATGTTTAGAATAAAAACTTTTCATTTTTTTTTTTTTTTTTCCTATTGCAAAATCCACACTAACCATGTGACACCTATGTTGCAAAAGTTAGTGATTAAAACAGTTGGAATTACTACACACATATGATAGAAAATTTACATCTTTCTATGGTCATGTTGCTATTGTGTGATGGTTAACAAGCAGGTCTTGCAGATCAATACTCATGAGTTCAGTCCTCATGGAGTTCCTCTTCTACTATGAGCCACATCCGTTCATCCATTCATGGCTCTCCAAAACTTCCTATCCTATACCTATTTTTCTATGTATGCTAAGCCCCTAACCCTCTCCTCTCCTCTCAGTGCGCACACACACATACACACTGTTCCCAAATCCATTCACACAAGCACATCAGCCTTGCTACCCTATCCTATCTCTCTTGCCCTTAATATGCTCTGTGAGAGCTAAGATTTCCAAGTCCTACATTATGTGTCCAAGGAATTTCAGGTGTCTTTTCCTGATTCTGATTAGAAGTGTTCTTTCTGTTGCCATTTTCTTTAAGATTTCCTTGTTGCTTACATACTCCATCCATGGAATTTTCAGTATCCTTCTGTAGAACCATGTTTTTGCTGCCTCCAGTTTTCTCTTCATCCATGGGGAGATTGTCTGGCATTTATTCCAGAGGATGAAGACAGCTTAGCAATCCAGTACTCTCCTCTTTGTTTCTAATGAAGTTTTATGTTTTCTCAGCACTTTGCTTAGATTTTGGGACAGTGTCACTGACACCTTTCATCCTCTGTTAAAACACTTCCCAGATATTTGAACTTTTGCACTTGCTTGATGTTTATATCTCCAATTTGTAACTCGCATCTTGGGCTTTTTTCTTTTGCTGATGACCATATTTTTTGGTCTTCGTGCAGTTGATGGTTAGTCCTTTCTTCTACCACTCTGTCTAGGAGTTTCTGTAATTTTTTTCTGAATCGGTCATCAACACAGTGTCATCTGCATATCTTATACTTTTAAGATTTCACTCACCGATAATAAATCTTGATAGGGTCTCCAGCTCCCTTAGAATAGCATTGCTGTTGAAGTTTACTAAATCTGGGGAGAAGACACATCCTTGCTTTACATGCCTTTCCTTTTTGGTGTAGCTACTCAATTCATTTTTTTTTATCTGTATGCAGGTGGTTTGCTTCCAATATAAGTTCTGGATATTTTAACATCCTTTCTAAATAGATTGAGTTTTCCTAGCAATTCAAATAGATCCTTATGTCATACCCATTCAAATGTTTTTTGCATAATCTATAAAACATAAGTGCACATTCTTCTGCATTACTGTAATGTAAGTAACAAGCTTTGACTTTTTTCAGAGTTTGAGTTTAGCTTTCTTTTTAATTGAAATGGGATCTTTTTTATATAAAACATAGGTCTTTATTGTGTTATTATCCCTCAGTTTGCTTAGTCAGTGAATGCTGAATGTTTCCTTATAAGGAAAAGGCTAATATTACCATTGCCACAATGAAGTAGATTGGTTTTGATCTCCATCCACCCCAATTGAAGAAATGAACTCAGCCATTTGACATATGTAACATAATAGGTAAAAAGGTAGTATAGCTGGGTCAGCCATAATACATAGACAGGATTTAATACCATCTGGCAGTAGAAAGTTTGTTTAAGCATAAAACTTTGAGGTAACAATAGTTTTTTTTTAGCAACAGTATGAGTTCATGTTTGGAAGAAACCTTATGAAGCTATGGATCCAACCTATCAGCAACATGTTGTACAAGCTATTAGGTTGGTGCAAAAATAATGACGTAATAATGTCATTTTTTGACGTATTTTTTAAGGTCAAAAAATGACATTATTACATCATTATTTTTGCACCAACCTAATAGTAATGACCAGCAGTTCAGAATGTATTTTGCTGGAGCTTACAAGGAACATTACAGAAATTGACAAGTGTGATGTAAACATAATTACTTTCAGATTATTTTCAAACCTTTATGCTCACCAAGTATTTTGGTGGTGATCGTTTGCTCCAGCAAAATAACAGAAGACCCCATCAGATACAGGTAACACAAAACTGGTTTCAGGAACACTTAAAGACACTTTAATAACTTCCCTCCCCTTGGCAGATATTGATCTCTTCATATCGATAGTCAATCCTTATCTATCTTCCTTATCCTCATAATCTTTACCTCTCTTTCATTCATATCATTCACTTCATTCATCATGACCATTTTAACAGTAATACTCTACATAGGTTTTCTATTAGGTTAAATTTAATTTAAGAAAAAAAAATTCAAACTCAAGGAAGCTTATTTTTAACCAAAGACAAACTTGACACTGATATTACTTCACTAAAGAAAACATGGAAATTGTTTTGCAACAGAATAATATTTTAAATAAACTCTCACTTTTGTTTTTAAATGCAATGTCTCTTCAGGACATAGGTAATCATAACTCTCTACCACTTACTTTCTTTAATATCTGAATTGCCATGAATTTGGGAAGAGACAGAGGAGTAGATTCCCATTGCCTTTTCCATACTTTTAATTCCAGAGTTATCCACCATTGGTTACCATCCAAAGCTAGAGAACCTATTCTACCCTGCTATTTAAACCTTACCTCAGAAAATATACTCAATTACAATAAAAGCTAAAAGTAAATCAAAGTGATTGTTTTCTATATTTGTTCTTTTTTTGCTTATTGAATTACTTTCTTTATCTCATTTATGTTTTATGTTTGTTTATAGATTTAATGGCTCTCGTGCCATCCTGTCAGGACCAGCTGGTGGTGTTGTTGGATACGCCTTAACCACATTCCACAAAGAGACAGAATTACCAGTCATTGGCTTTGACATGGGAGGTAAAAGTATTTTAATGGCTTATATTACTTTAAAAGATTGATCTTTTTACATTATAGAAATTGCTGTAGTTTGATATTTTCTGATTCAGTAACAATGAAACAGATTAATAAGACAGTGTTACACTGGCCTTGTTGTGAGTGGGCAGTGTATTACACTGGCCTTGTTGTGAGTGGGCAGTGTATTACATTGGCCTTGTTGTGAGTGGGCAGTGTATTACATTGGCCTTGTTGTGAGTGGGCAGTGTATTACACTGGCCTTGTTGTGAGTGGGCAGTGTATTATATTGGCCTTGTTGTGACAGAGCAGTCTTTTATATTGATCTTGTGATGACTGTTACATTGGCATTGTTGCAACAGGGTATTCTGTTACATTAGCCATGTGATTCAAAACAAATGTGGTACAGTAGGCCTCACAGAACAAGAGAACTAAAATGAGGTAAAAACTGAATTTTGAGAAATAATTGCCATTTGTCAGAATTATTTCTCAAAATTCATTTTTTTACTTTATTTCTACAGTTTCAAACTCAGATTTTACTAGTATAAAATAAATAGATGTGCATGTAGCATATTGGTTATCAGTGTGGAATATGGTATTAGCATGCTGAGTTCAAATTCCAGCTCAGGTTTTTGTGTTCACTCATGCACAAATACTCTTGACAAAGGGCCGAATTTCTTTTCAATCCCTCACCTATGGATTAAATAGCTGGGTAGGCTGTACATTTTAGACTTAGTTGGCAACCAATCTAGGAGAATGATAGCTCTGAATTCAAAACTTGTTGGGCATGAGATTAGCCACTCCGTCCTCTAAAAACCTTACTACAGAAACCATAGCAGCAACATCTAGCATGAGAAATTTTGATGATTTTAGATTAACTTAAGAAATCTACAGACTTCAGAACACTATTGCTCATCACCTTCTTCTACCTGTCCTCATTCATTGGAATTCAAAAATAGCCATTGTCTATTGGTTTGGATATTGCCTTGGCTGGCAAACCAAATGTTTCGTCCGGAAAAGGAAAAGATGGTGAATAAGAGAGGAAAGAATGGATGATTAACCTGTTAATGCCTGCCATCCCAAAACTTAATATGTAATTAATTATTGATATTGGGTTTATATAATTAATACTGGGTTTTTAGAATACTATGATTAACACCAGATCTTTTTAAAAATCTATAATACCAGATTTTTTTTTTTGTATAGCTCCCTGTCTTTCAGTTTGTCCTCCCCCTCTCTCTTTGTCCTCCCCCTCTCTCTCTGTCCCCCCACCTCTCTCTCTCTGTCCCCCCACCTCTCTCTCTCTCTTTGTCCCCCACCTCTCTCTCTCTCTTTGTCCCCCACCTCTCTCTCTCTCTTTGTCCCCCACCTCTCTCTCTTCACCATTTGCATGTATTCTATGTGTGACCAACCTATATAGAATTGAAAGCAGGATGAGAACTGTAGAAATTATCTCAAATATGTTCAGTCTTTTCTCTTTCCTTAACTCACTTTGTTATAAGCTGTCAGTTATGACAATTTTTCTTCATAAAATTTCATCCTCTTATTTCTACCCCTGCCAGGTACATCGACTGACGTTAGCCGTTACGCAGGAGAATATGAACATGTCTTTGAGTCTACTACTGCTGGCATTACCATACAAGCACCCCAGGTAATTTCCAATTCTCACCTTTTTTTGTGTTACAGATGCATATCTTTTGCATTGCTTGAACTTTGTTTCAATAAATTGTCAAAATATATTGTTGGTTATTTTGCTATATCTTGATCTCAAATGTTTCTGTTTGATGGACCCACAGATAGTTTCTTTTGAAGTTCAGCCTTCTAAGTGATGTCTACTTTAACCAAAGGGTAACAGGAGTAAAGTGTGGATGTGTGATTTTTGCAGATTAGGTGGCAACAAAACACAGAAATAGGCTATATTTGAATGTTGATCTATATTAACAGTTATTAACAGTGCTGGTCTGACCTTGACAGGAGACAGATGTGACCGTGTCACAGTGCCGAAGACTACTTTTCATACTGCAATCCACCATATTGAGATGTGTAGATAGACAAAGAGTTGGTAGGAGAAGCTGACATAGCAGAAGTTTTTCCAGGTATCACCTACCTACCCACCTGGACGAACAGACAAAGTCCTGAATAAAACGTTTACATATAATATGGGAAAAAGGATTTTCTTTCTTGTTTCTCAACAAGGTGTTTTTCTTTCGTTGTGTTACCTTGTGAACATGCAGCATGCTCTTCTCCAGCTTTCAGTGCCAACTGACAAAATCAGAATGCAACATGGGGTGATCATTGGTCAGTTGGTGTAAAGCTTAGGAAAGTGCCACATATGTTTACATCATTTTTCTATTTACTTCTAAAACAGTTGTTAGTCACTGAATTCAAATTTCAAAAATATTTACTAAAGCCAAAATGCTTGAAAAAAATTTTAAAAATACTTATTGGGCAAATATAATAAATAATTTACCAATTGGGCAAAATGTCTTGAAAGAAATTTCAGCAACCTTTAACCTTCAATCCCACAAAAAAAAAAACAACAACAATGTGTCAAAAGCACAGTTTTTCCCCTGACACTGCTATTATTTTAACTATTTTCACTCCTCCACAATGTTTGTTTTAAAAAGTGATGATTAGAATTGTAATAAAACCTAAACATATGATGAATGTTAATTTATACATTTTTTTTAGTTAAAAAATAATAAGCCCTATTTATTTATTAGATTGTTTATTCACATTATATTGTTTATTGAATGGATGGCAAAACATTAGCTAATTTGAATTTTATAAAATAGTCAATAAATTTCCTTATAATTGGCTCACATATTTGAATAATTTAGTAAATGTTTATAAATTTATGAATAAAAGATTGTTTTCATAAGTATTTCTTTATAAATGAGAAATAATGTGTTGCATTAGTTTTAGTACAATTGTATTGGTTTTTAGAATGTTGTAAATATAAAATTTATTCTTGAAGATGAACAGTCTAATAAATTGTGTTTAATATTTTTATTGGAAATTGAAAGTGTGCATCAAAAGTTGGGAAAAGGCCTGCTGCATGTCCGCAAAGATGAAAAACAAATGCCACATCAAGGAATGAGAATGCAAATCCTTTTTCCAATATTATATGTAGACATTTCATTAAGGTTTTCACCTTGGTGAACACTTGCGACAACTTCTGCTATTTGGGGCTCATTCATCCCCCCTAGCAACTCCTTGCTCATCTACACATCTCATTATATGGCTGGCAATATGCACAGGTGACATCAGAACCTCACAACAAACAAGTTTGTCACCAACCATGGTCAGACTAGAACTGACTCATCCAATCCCAAACATGACTGTTAATATAGACTAGCATCCAGATAAAATCAATGTTCTGTCTGCTGTCACTTGGGCTTCAAAAACCCCTCATCCACTCCTTTATTCTTTTGTTCCCCTTCAGTTACTGCAATGGATACCACTTACAAGACCAGACTTCAAAAAGAACTATCTGCTGGCTATAAAACAGAAACACTTCAATTAAGATAAAACAAGAAAAATCACACCTTCCTCCTCTACATAGTAATCAATGGCCAATTGATGGAAAGCTTGGCTGAGGCTCTCATTGTTTTGTTTACAAAGTTATATATTTGTATGCATAGTTCTTCTACTACTGTAGGAGGCAGTTGAGTATAAGTCCTTGAATCTCGTTCTTCATAATAAATAATGTTTTTTCAAGTGCAAAAATGTATGCTTCCAGCTAGGCATCAATAAACCTAATCAATTTTCATCATTCTTCATTTCCAGTTAGATATCAATACTGTGGCAGCTGGTGGTGGTTCCATGTTGTTTTTCCGAGCCGGGCTTTTTTCTGTTGGTCCAGAATCAGCTGGAGCTCATCCAGGACCTGTTTGTTATCGAAAAGGTAAGGAAAAAAAAAATCAACATTGATTTGCATATTAGTATCATAGTATCCAATCACTAAAAAAAGTTCTCTGAGATTCCATGCCTTGAAATATCTGTTGGGTCAAGGGTTCAATCCAAACCTAAAGTGGAACTCATGCAAGGTCTGATCAAAAAGTATTGGGATTGTTACCATGGTAACTGATCTAAAGTATGCAAAGTGAAGCTGCTTGGCACAGGTTGACTATGAACTCTGTTTCACATGCACACTAAGTTACAATGTTCTTACTGACTTTTGTTGTTTATAGCAGTGTTTGGAAAGAAAGTGAGTAGAGTGTGGTCATCTCACTACATCACAGTAGTTCCATTAGTGACCATAGCTTGTGCAGCAGTTTTTGGCCAAGTACACATTTCCCTGTCTGACAACCACCATATTCCACAAGTTCCACCCCCTGTGACTTTTTCCTCTTCAAAAATTGAATCCTACTTGAAAGCAACAAAATTTCAAAACGTGGAAATCCAAGAGAATGCAACAAGGCAGCTGCTCGTGATCCCAAAAATAAGAGTTCCAGGAATGCTTTTATCAATGGGAATGATGCCAGATAAAGTGTGTGGCTTGAGAATGGGTTTCCTTTGAAGGTGATTAAATGTGGAATTGCTATGTGTTGTAGTTTTCATTTCATAACAGCAGTCCTAATACTTTTTGATCAGATCTCATATATACAATCCATTGCTAAAGATGATGGGAAAATGGTCAGCACCTTCTTTCACTCCAGGAAGTACCTGACTCCTCCTGCTATGCTTTATCTTTACAAGAGCCAGATTAGACAAAAAATGATGGGCTATTGCTGCTATATCTGGGCTGGAGTTACTCACTCCTCACTTCCAGCATTGATAGAGTTCAAAATCATTTTGAACTCTATCAGTTTTGTGGTGGAAGACATTTTCCATTCTGCCTCTTCTTTCCTCACTGTCACAATGTTGCAAGCCCATTACTACTTGAGTTCCACCAGTTCAGATTTTTACAGCTAGTACAAACATGTCACTTTCACCAAGCAAAATCACCCTCATTTTCTTTGTTTCAAATGTAAAAAGCAAGTTCCACTCAGCTTTTTCCCCCCAAGAACTACCACTGTGGAATAGCTCTTTGTGTGGGTGCTTCCCTGAATACTGCAATCTTAACCTGTTCAAGTTAAGTGCTAAGCACTATCTTTCCACTTTATTCTTGTAATGGGAGTACTTGGAAGAAAGATTTATTCTCTCCCACCTGTTATAGGCATTATTGTATCCGTGTTATAATAAACACCAATATTACACAAATGGAACGGAATGGCTAAAAGAATGACAAACATGCTTTGATCTCAGAGAGACTTTTATAATATTAAAACATACACAAAACTATATATATATATATATACACATGTCCTATATATCACATATATCTATCTACACAGCAATCCAGAGTGTAAGGAAAAGGAAGGGTCTTACATATAATATGGAGATACTCCTGTAGCTGGAAAATCCATTTTCAAAACTCCAGATTCAAACGGGCCGAATTCATCTGTGTCCCAAGTGAGGACATGTTCCACAAATGGAAAACAACAAGTCTTGGGTTTTCCCAAATTGAGAACTGTCAGCTGGAGTTTCATTCTACATCTGGGAAAAGGTATATTCCCAAAAGGAATCGGCATCATGGACTTATAAGCTGCTTGGCAGGCAGACTTAGCCTCTGCCCAAGCTATGGGGTGGAGGTGGGTGCCAAGCTAAAGAAAGCACTCTTATTGTTTGGTTACTGTAAAACAAGCTGAAAAATGATCGGTGGCCTTGTCACTGTATGAAGTGGCATCATTAAGCAGCCATCATGTGACCCACATGACTTAACTCCACCAAAGTGAGATAAGCGCCTTCTGTATCCTTGCATCTTAGTTTTCACTTCCATTCATATCACACATCTCATTCATCATTGTTATTTTAACTCCAGTTCTCTACATTGAGTGGCTCTCGAGTCTTGTATTGGGTGATATTTAGTGTAATATATATATATATATATATATATATATATATAATGTCCTTCGCAGACAGTACTGTTTCACTGTATCACAGCTCTTCAGTGCGAGTAGACATCCAAATGCTTCAAGTCAGGATTGAAACTCAACCGATTTGGTGTCAATTAGAGTTCCTACCACTGAGCTATCTTCACTCGACAGAATGAGCCAGCCAAATCTAGCATATTGTTTTTACAAATGAAAACAAATGCCCAATGACCAGAGTGCTCCATTTATTTTACTGAAGAGCTTCGCATTAATGCAGGTGGTTGTTGTTTTTAAAATTATCTTGTCATTCAACAGTGCTCAATTGAAAATATATATTGTCATCCACATACAGACTTTCACTGTATCACAGCTCATCAGTGTGGCTAGGCATCCGATTGCTTCAAGCTGAGATCAAAACCTGACTGATTCGGCAACAGTCAGAGATTTGCCCCCAAGTCATTGGTGCACAGTTGAAAGAAAGGCAAATTTTTACACACTTATTCTGTGAAGAAACATGCCAATGACTGAAAGAGCTCAATTCAGGGAAGGGGAAGAGCCTTGTAATCTTAGTAGTAATAGTCATTGTTTACAAATTTGCACTCATCTTCCAAGAAATTAAAGAAAATTAAATAAAGAAAAAAGGAATATTTTTCTTTACCAATGTATTATATTTATCAAGACGAATGTAAGGATTTTATTTTGCAACAAATATTTATAAACAAAAATAAAAAACATTAGTTTTTTTCAAAATTTAAGAACATTCATAAATATTCTTCAGGTTTACTGTGAAACTCAATGTAAACTATGGAGGATGCTAAGTGATGTAATTTAATATCTAATAAATGAAAGTGAGTAAAAGTTGTTGAATTTTTTAATTTTGGGAAATTAATTGATGTATTTATTTATTTTTTTTAATAATAGAAAGTTTTACATTTTACCATTTTCTTTTAATTTTTAAAATATTTATGGTCATGTACGTCAGCTTTGGAAAGGAGTATATCTTTTAGGAAAGGAGATATTTAAAATATTTTTACACATATTTTTTAATGGAATTTTTATCCAACACTACTGCTTTGTTGCTATAAACATTATTTTTAGTTAGTACATATATTTGACTTACTATCTCTGTAATTTTTTTTTTCTTTTTTATATTCACTGTTCAAGAAAATAAAGAAAATAGGTGTAAGAACTAAAATACATGTACCCACTAAAAATAACATTTAAAGAAATAAAAAAATATATAAACCAATTAAACATGAGAAAAATAAAAAGCTATTGACTGATTATGTAGATACTAATATGACAAATTACTATTTATCAACTGATTAACTGGTGCAAACCTAGTAAGAAATTACCAAAAAAAAAAAAAATGGTTGTACTAGTTAATATATGACTGGTCATGTCTATTTATTAGGATGGCTAATTAATCCCTGTTGTAGTCTGGCCAGACACATTAATGTTTTTCCACACACACTGAGCCAATTATGCTGAGAAGACCTTAGTTACAGTTTCTGGGGGAGAGTGCATAATCAGTCATGATAAATAGTTTGAACAAGGCTAATAGGCTGAAATCAATTTTTTTCTTTCATAAAATTTGCTGACATTATAATTCTGTGATATTCTTATTTGTAAAATAACTTAATAAAACCAACATTATTATACACCTTTCTAATTGAACTTGTATTCTCCATTAAATCAAACAGAATTATTAAATAAGGAATAACTAGGAAAATCTTTATAAATTTGACATGTTTCAACATTTAATTTAGCTTCATCAGAAATTTTTGAGAATGGCTCACAAAATGATTGAAAAAGGAACAAGTAGGAAAATCTTTATAAATTTGACATGTTTCGATATTTAATTTATCTTCATCAGAAAATTTATAACACTTTCCTTCCATTGCTTGGCATACGTGTCCTCTCCTGCTCGCCTGGTCATACTTTGAATTTTTTTTTATCCATTCCCACTTCTGTGAATACAAATACACACACTTGTTTAATAATATTATAGATTGATATTATTATAGTGTTGATGTTTTATAGGTGGGCCATTAACTGTGACAGATGCGAACCTGTGCCTTGGCCGGATTCTTCCGGAATATTTCCCACATATCTTTGGGGAGACAGAGAATCTTCCATTAGATAAGGAAGCTTCCACTGAAGCCTTTCAGAAACTGAGAGCCGAGGTGAGTAATCAAAACTTTGATTATAATTTCTGGAACATGCTAAATGCAAAACAGATTATCATCGTTATTGGGAGCCTGTTCTATGGTACTAATTCTATTGAGAGACACTGCCACACCAACTTCACTTTACCCTGTACTTTTTTTTTTTTATATATCACTAGCAGAATATCTATTTAGTCCATTTTTTTTCTTTAAATTTAGTCTAATTAAACAGCAATTGTTCTTTTAAATAAGTTTTATTAAAAAGGATAGATATTCTATGTTTGCCAACTAGAACATAAGAATACTGGCAACGTACTTTCTCCCGTGGTCAAAGACATTTTTTTTTTTTTTTTTTTTTTTTTTTTTTTTTTTTGAAGAGGATTTTCTAAATAAACGAACATACAGGGTTACAAATTAAGTTAGAATAATTAGAACACAAATAAATACATTAAATTAGTCAAACAGACCAGGAAAAAAAAAAAATTTATGGATCGTCTTTTCTAAACCGTGATAAAAAAAATGCAAAACTGGCTGTTGCAGATCCAAAAATATCCCAAATCAATACTGTGTCCAAGTTTTCACATACACAAGTCATTTTCAGGGAGAATGGAGGAAAAAGTGGTAGAAAGAAAATCAGAAGTGTATTTTTTTTGTTTATATAAATCAAAGAATTACAGAGTTAGACTATAGCTATTTTTATTAACAACCAATTGCTTTTTTTATATTTATAGGAGTTGCTCAAAAAAAAAATGCTTCTTTTTTTTTTTTTTTTTTATGTTTGTCCATAACATCAGAGAGAGATGTTAAGGCTATAGCAGTAGAGGTTGAATCTTTCTGCCAATAATTAGTAATTCATATAAGCTTTGTTACAATTAACAGCTGAGTGGCAATCTGGCAAAATGGTTTCAGACGTGAAAGCACATACAAATCAGTGGCAGCTCATTGAATTCCTTCATGTGAAAAAACTTGCACGCATTGAAATTAAATTAATGCTGGCTAAGATGCTTTGTGGAGACCAAACAGTAAATTCGAGCACAGTTGGGATAATGTGATTCAACACTGGTAAGAGTGATGTGTGAGACAAACCACATTCCACACATTAATAATAATAATAAAAAAAAAAAATAATGTTTTGTCACTGAAAACTTGTTCTATCCAGTGGTGTGATTGTGCTTCCTGTATTTCTGTGGAAATAAATCAGAAGTATTACTTTGGGAGCATTCCTTCTAATTACTGAAAAATAACATTGACAGCATTTCTCTTTGCAGAGTAATAAATAGTACAATATGGACTACTTACCATGGAGTAGTGGTTGGCAAATTAGTCTTGCTGAGTATTACTACTAGCTAAATCCTTACTAGATGTATGTTCTCAAATGTGCAAACTGACAGATGTAATAAATACTGTTTATAACTTTGGCTATCACCCAATTCACACTCCTTCCCCGGCCTTTTGAACAGGAGTAGAGGTTTATCCTTTGTTTCCTGTTTAGAATTGGGTTTCTGGTTTTTTCTAAATTCTCATTTTCTTTCACTCCCTTAGTAGCATTATCACCTGTCTTGGGGGTCAAATGATTAAAAAAGAAAATTTTTTTTTTTTTTAAATAAATAAAAATGGGGGTGTCTATTTTGAATACGAAGTGTCCACTATAATAATGTTTGAAGTAAGAAAAAGTGCCAGATTTAAAATAAATCCCTTAATTCTTTAGGAATTGCTTTGTTTACATTTACAAATACGAAACTGAGCAGGTAGGAAACCCCCAGAAAAATAATCTGAGTGAAGACAACATTCTTACCTTAAAAAGTAAGGAATAAAATTTCCGAAAAAAAAAAATCTGCCATTCATTTCATGCATTGTAAAATTCCCACTGGCATGACTAATTTGTTGATTGATTGATTTGGTTTTTATGGCTTATCAACCCTTTGCAGGTTATTTAAAACCAGAGAATATCTTTAGATTGTAAGAATTTCTGGGAGATAATGATTTAGGGATACAAGTTTTAATAATTAACCCATAGCAGGAGGGAGAGAAGAAATGGATTCATACCTTTCACAAGGGTATTTGTGTATAAGTGAATATAACAAACACAACCAGAATTGGAACTTTGCTCTCTGATTAACAATTCCAAGATGTTATACACCTGTACATCCAAGTTTATAACACTTGGTGTTTCCAAGTGGTCACCCATTTATGTACTGACCAAGCTTGACATGGCTTAATTTTGATGATCATACAAGAACTGTGACATGGTCATAAGCCTATGAATAATCCAGATGGTACTTGTATTTTGTACAAAATTGTTGATAAAACAAGGAATTAAAAATAAAAAATTAATTCACTCTTCTTTTTAAATGTGCAAATGTAGGTTTGTAGTTAGGACATTTAGTGATAATACTTTACAGAATGTAGCAATACAATTTCTCACACATCATTAGGAGATGAATAGATAGGTTCTTTGTCCTCTATTTAATAATTAGGATTTGTCAATTTAATAACCAGGGTTTCTCGGGAATTTTGTCTCCAGCTCCTCTTTGTGTAAATTTAACGGCCAGGATTTTTCAGGAATCCTGTCTCCATCCCACCTTTGAATCATCAAACATAAAGTTTTGTTCGTGATTTTAAATAGCTGTAAATGTAGGGTCCTTTGAAAAAACTGACCACCCAAGACCTGTCTGGAGGATCCTCCTTTCCAGTTAATGGATATAAAATGGTGGTGGATCCCCCAGTCAGTATCCATATAATGAATTGAACAGTGAGTGATGGGGCAGTCAGTGAAATGGCCAGGCAGTGAGTGTGTAGGGGTTCATTTTCCATGGCAAAATCTTGGATAGAAGAGACTAGTCTGTGGAACATAGTGAGCACTGGTGTATTCGCATACAGCTGACCTTGGATATCATCGCAGCTTGTGCACTGATGTGCAGAAATGCATGCACCACAAGAAGAAATCCACTTACCTTCAAAAAGGCTGAGGGTGTGCACCTGCTGATGCTATTGGCTCAGTGATACAAAAAAAGACTGTGACAGACTCATTCAGTCGTCTATAACAGAAAATGGTTGATGATATAGCTGGATGTGCTGCCTACCGATTAGTATTTCTACCTTCGAACACATATAAAGTCAGTGGGAGTAAACAAATGGAGAGGTGAAGAAAGCTGATTACAGGGAAATGCTGATATGCAGCTCTGAATTTGTGACAATTCACTGCATTTTTACAACAAATACTCATACAGTCTTATGTTATTTGCAAATAGAAATAGATATATTTGCCTATCATTCATTTTGCACTCCATGCTGGTTTTTTGAACAGGAGTAGAGGTTCATCCCTTGTTTCCTGTTCTGGATTGGGTTTCCAGTTCTTTCTAAAGTTTATTTAACTCTCTATATTTCTAATGCCTCCATCTAAACTCTGAAATTTTACTATTTCTTTTTTTGTATTCCTTCAATAGTGTGATAGGTTTGCCTCCCTGCTGTTTGGAACAGGAGTATTGGTTTATCCCTTGTTTCCAGTTTAGGATTGATCACTGAAGTTAAGCAAAATTGAAATTGGTCAGTACTTAGATGGGTGACTGCTTGGGAATATTAGGTGTTGCAAGCTTGGATGTGCAGGTGGTGCAATGGATAATGGCTTGGAATTATTAATCAAAGAGCCAAGTTCTAATTCTAGTTGTCCTCGTTATATTGACTTCTATGCAAATACACTTGGGAAAACTATGAATACACCTAAAAAAATTCTTACAATCTAAGAATATTTTCTGACTTTAAATAACCTGCAAAGTAGTGATAAGCTGTAGAATCAAATCAACCAATCAAATCACACTTAACCATTAAGTTCTTTAATCCTGAAAGTGGCCAAATGTTTAGCTGAACACACTCAATATTGTATGGAATGTTTTGTATAAATTAACAATAGATCTACATTACTTTATATTAAACAAGATTGGTTAAGTCACAAATAAAAAAAAAATCTTTATCTGTGGCCATTAATCAAACTAATATAGTGGAGTAACATAGGGTTGATGAATTGGAGAACTGAGAAGTTCCAGTTATGTGCAAATACCCTTGGGAAAGGTATGAGTCCATCACTTTTCTACCTTAGCTATGGTAAATAGCAGGTCAAACTGGCTCCTATAGCCTTGGTAGCAATCAGTCTAGGAGAAGGAAAACTCAGTTCAAAACATTCAACTGTCAACTATGAGATGAAATGGGTTAAATAACCTCACTAATCTGCAAGTGTAGTGAGTATGGCTACACCCCTGAAGAGGTGATCAATCAGGGAAGGGTTCCTCCAAGGAGTGAGAAGGTCATGGATCTGGACTTGAATATGGATCTTATAATGAGGTATTTTTTTTTAATCAAACTTATATTAATGGAAAATTGTTGTCTATTAGTTAAACTTTTGCCTTTATACAGTTTGTGATGCACATATCTGTATTGTAAAGAAACAATAAAGTCTTCTCACTATTTTTGTTTATTCAACAATCAGGTGAATGTCTTCCTCACTAACCAGGATCCTCCCAGTCAGCCAATGAGTGTTGAAGAAGTTGCTATGGGTTTTATCCATGTTGCCAATGAAACTATGTGCCGTCCAATCAGAGCCTTAACACAAGTAAGCTTTATTTTATTCTTATTGAATACAGACATCTCCATTTATGTTAAGGTTAAATTTACATATCACTTTTAGTTATGTCTTTCTAATTGTAAGAATATTTTTTATGTCTTCCATTCCTTCATGCATTGAATATTGCTGCCACATCTTGTCTAGTGCTTCTGCTATGTGCAAGGGTCATTTGAATAGTTCATAGGCTGACCAAATATAAAAGTAAGTAGACATATTAATTGGTAGACTAAAAGACATGCAAGTGTAAACATAACCCCCAATTTTTACAAGGTATATGTTATCTGTAAGTATCTCCGCAATTTTTACAAGGTATGTTATCTATAAACATCACTCCTAATTTTTACAAGGAATATTTGTAAACATCACCAATTTTTACAAGGAAAATGTTAATCTGTAAACATCACACCCAATTTTTAGAAGGAATATATTTTTTTTAATCATTTCATCCCAAGCAAGACAATAAAGCCACTAAGATGCAAGGGGATACTGAGTGTTAGAGAATATGAGAAAAATGTTATTTAGGAGAGAGAACAATAAAAGAACAAAAATTAAGAAGACAGAAGAGAACAATTGGCATTGCATTTAAAGTTAACTGGGTAGGAAGAAGCTAGAAAAGAGTTCCACAAGTAAGAAGTGCAAGAGAAGAAGCTGTCAGAATTATGGTTACATCTAGCCGTTTCAACTGTAAAATGATAAGATCCAGTGGTGGGATTCAAAAATGTTAAGAACGGATTCTTTCAGCAACATGTCTCAACAGCAATGGGTTCCCTCATTTGTCCATAGTCTATACTTTATTATATAGATATAATTTAGAAATAAAGCAATTTTTTTGCAGTTATACAAAAATACCCAAATTAATCTACATTACATTGCACATTATCATTTTAAAAATTTCCAAATAGCCACTTGATTGTCATTAAAGTCTTCAGCTTTTTTTGCCTCACTCTGTTCTCATCAGCACTGTGATTTTTTTCTAAGCCGTGTTTTAATGAAAGGAATGGCATCCCATAAATCCTTAAGGGAAATTAATAAGTTTGTCATCAAGTTTGCTGCATTTTCCACTTTCAGTCTGAATTTCTGGAGGGTAGACAGCCAGAACATTGTAATAACAACAAAAACAAAGATGAAGACGATAGTCCACATGTAAATAATGTAATTTTAATATTTCAGTTCCTTCCATGATTCTGTGTACCAAAATCAAACAAGTAACAAAAATTTAAATATCTGGGAAGTGTTTTAATGGAGGACAGAAGTGCAACACCGAAATCCAAAGATGCATTGGGATAGCAAATTTGATTTATAAAAACTAAGTAAAGTATTAGGAAACAAGAAAATTTCACTCGAAACAAAGAAAAGAGTACTGAACTGTTATGTAATATCATTCCGCCTATATGGCAGTTATAATAAAATGAAAAATCTGCTCATAGATGAAGAAAAGACTTGAGGCAACAGAAATGTGGTTCTACAGAAAGATGCTGAGAATATCATAGACCAAACATGTGAGCAACACAAAGTTTTAGAGAAAATGGAAACCTAAAAGGACTTTATACTTAACATCAGAAAAAGACAGTTGAAATGTCTAGGGCACATAATGAGAAAAGAAGGCTTAGAAAATTTGATACTCACAGCACAGATTGAAAGAAAGAAGGACAAAGAAAAAATGTATAACCTATATAATGAGCTTGATAATATAATGAGTATGGATGGCAAAAAAGGTTTCATTAGAAATAACAAAAAGACAAAATTTATTAAGAGCAACAAAGGACAGGAAATTTTGGAGCTCCATCATTGCCAGCATACTGAAAGGACATAGCAGATAGAAGAAGGTTTTTTGCTTGAGTTGTGGAAGAGTCCCTCATTATAATTCATTCTATACTCTAGGTATTTTTTCTTTCTTTATTACGAACGTTGCCTCAAAAGGATGCATAAAATCTCAAATTTTATGCATCCTTTTGAGGGGCATATCATTTGTTCTCTTATTTCTTTTATTCTTTTCATGCCTGCAGTATTGGTGATGCTTAGTCTTTCTCTCAGCTCTTTTCACGGCTTAAATCAACTAATCATTTGACATGCTGTTAGTTATCTCCCTTGGATCATTATCTCTTATTAAAGGTTGAGAATCCTTTATTCGAAATTCTTGTGACTGAAAGTGCTTCGATTTTCAGATTTTTTTTTATTTTAGAATACAGACTATTTAATTTATATTTAACATCTATAAAATGGGGCAGTTTGGGTATGGAACCCAAGCATAAACATTTATATTTCATAACACAGCTTATACATATTTATATTTATTTTTGTTACCTTGTAGGTAGATTTATATACCCTGAAATTAGTTTTATATAAAATTTAATAAATTTTGTGTATATATATTCATCCCATACTGATTCGGTGGAAGTGAGGTCAGGCGACTGAGGCGACCAAGGCGACCAAGTCATAATTTCCAAAATTTTCTTCTCTTTTTTTTTTTTTTTTACTTGAGATAATTTTGACATAATTTAGCATTTAGAAGAGTGCTTTGAATTGTTGTCTTACTGAAAGGTGAATTTTTTTCCAATTATGCATAAAGTAGAGTGTATAGCATGTCTTTTCAAAATTGAATAATAGTAGTTCTTTTTTAAATGATTCCCTTGGCATGAATCAAATTTCCAGCCTGTTTGCTAATCTCAAAAAGTCTACTGAGCAGTTTATGGTGAAAAACACAATATAACATTTCTCATACAAAAATATTCATAATTTAGCAAAATTATATTGTGGACAAATCCAATTTTGAATTTTTTGATAGTAAGAGGAGCATGGAGAAAGACTGAAAAATAAAAGTAAATACACTGTAGTTACTTAAAAAAAGATACAAAGGTATCTTATTTTAAGGTAGTGTTTTAAAGAAATGCAGAGTGGTGCCTGTAGTGTGTGTGTATATATATATATATATATATATATAATATAATATATATATAATATAATATATATATATATATATATATATATATATATATAATATATATATAGGGGTTGCAGAAATACCTTCCAAATAATGGTAAGACATTAGCTAGATGAAAACACCGGTGCCACAAATGTCTTACCATTATGTGGGGGGTATTTCAGTTGTAACCTATATAATAGCTGGTTACACATTTTTTGAGCACACCCATTGGTTAATGTAACTCACCAGTCTCTTTTGTAGTCATCTGCACAGGCACATTTGTTCACCACCCACACAGCCCACCTGTGGATTATGCAAGAAACTATGTTGAGTAGACCTTAGTTACACTTTGTGGGAGAGAGAACACATAATCTGTGATGATCAGCAGTTTGAACAACGCTAATACACTCAAACCCTCAGTCATGATGACTTGTGACTTTGTTCTACAATCAATGGCTTCTGAACAGTTTTGTCTACACAACTGAACTCACAAGGCTTGGGTTAACCTGTGGTATTATTTCCGGCACATGCCAAAATTTTTGCACACAAGGATCAGCTTCCTAAACCAATAGCATCAAGAAGTCAGCTCCATGACAAATTGATGATGATGATGATTAGATTCAAACCCAGATTCCATTGTTGTAAAGCAAACATTATATATATATATATATATATATATATATATATATATATATATAAACTTTTTTTTCAAACATATTTGTTTAAATAATGACACTGAATAATTTTCAAATTTCTAAATTAGTTTTATGTCATCAGCAAATTTGCCAAAGTTTATATTTATTTTTATTTCTTTATAATTTCTTCCGAGTACTTTCAAATGTTACGACATTTGTCTTCAAGGATTGTAAATTTACACAAATGAGAGAACACTGGAATTAAGCTAAAAACATGTTTGAAAGAATTATTGCTGCCCAAATACACCTTATTTAAAATATATAATAAAATATTGTCTTAAGGTATGATATATTTATGGGTAAAAGTGCTCAGTATAAGGGAAATAGCATGTGTAAATATAAGAATGGACACTGAGGTCAACACCGAGTGGTGACAATCTGTTTCAGGCGTGAACATCGTCTTCAGGCCATGCAGATTGCATGAAACAGACTATCGCCACTCTGTGTTGGCCTCAGTATCCTCTCTTGTATATATATATATATATATATATATATATATATATATATATATATATATACTTTCCATATTGTATACAGTTTAAAAAAGTTGGCTCAGTACAGTATCTATTTATTATATCAAAAATTTTTGAATTTTAAAATTAAGTAATATGTAAAAACCTTTTTTCTTTCTATATAAAAAAATTTTTTAATTATTGTCTAAGCCTAATACCGTTCTTATCTTTGTAGGCCAAAGGTTATGACACATCCCAACATATTTTGGCTTGTTTCGGGGGTGCTGGAGCTCAACATGCTTGTTCAATTGCACGTTCTTTGGGAATGTCCCAAGTCTTCATCCACCGGTATGTCATCTGCAAATACAAAACAAAAAAGATACCTTAAAAATATAAATATTTGTTTGTGTCTGTATGTGTGTTTGTCTGTGAGTGTGTGTGTGTGTCTGGGTTGCCAGATTGGGCTAGCAAATTGTAATTCCAAATTGTTAGTACATTCTTTTTGTCATTAGCCTCAGTTCAGCAGTCCAAAAAGTTTCAATTAGTAGAATTCATAATTTAATAGTAGCCCAGTCTGACAGTTATTTTTTTTTTTTTTTTGTCTGTTTAAAAATATAATTAGAAAATTCCTTCTGGTTCCAGTCTGGGATAAGTTCTGTTTAAAAATATAATTAGAAAATTCCTTCTGGTCCCCGTTTGGGATAAGTTCTGTTAAGACAAGTAATGCTAACTAGTAAAACAGTTTTTCTACTTCACAGCATCTTATCCTCAGACAAAATGTTGGTAGCCTCTCACTATTCTGTTACTAATTACTACGGTAGATGTTCAAAGCCTTCACAGCTACAACCCACCTGACTGAGTTTACTCGTCTTCATTCCCTTCATATTCCATTAGTGAGGAGGAAGTTCTACTCAGACAGCTTCTTCCCCAGAATTGTTGTATGATGGAGTAGACACCCAAGGGGATGCATTACTGATCATTAGTCTTAACCTCTTCATGCTGACAGTCAACTATTATCTTTCCTACATATCTTCATAATATACACCTTATATGCTCCTTCCCTGTATACCCTTGCAACAATCTCATTTAGTAACCCTTTGCTTTGAGTGGCTCTTGGGATTTGTAGTGAGTGAACAATAATAAAAAAAAAATTTCATATGCAAAAATAATTTATAAAAGAAAGTGTATATATATATATATATATATATATATATATATATATATATATATATATATATATATTCTGTTTGTTATTTTTATGGATACAACTTATTTGAGTAAATCCTCTGTTTTTAATTAAATAGTATTACATTTAACAGCCTGGATGTTTGATAAATTTTGTAGAAAATATGTGTTCTCTCACAGGAATCAAACCTGTATTTCATACAGAAACCATCATTTTTAGCCTGATGTACTATTAACCACAGCCACAGAGAAGAGCACGTCAGGCTAAATGACTGTCTCCATATGAAATACAGGTTTGATTCCTACCTTTGTTGGGACACTTTTCTTCTGGGTGGCCGATTCAAGCCAGATGCATTTTCCCAGCTTTTTGTCCAGATCTTTAAATGTTATTTCAATGACCACCCAGGTTCTTTTATCAGCAACATGGTTTTCTATTTGACATCTTTGACGATACATTAATGCTTTCTTTCTCAGGAAAATGGGGAAGAATGGGTAGTCTTGGTTTTGCTCAATCTTACTGAATTCTGTCTAGTTAAATTTGGGTTTGATTCTCCTTGGAACTGCTTGGGAGTTCACTTACTACTTTGAACATGATTTTCCAATACATTTTGTTTTTAATTTTCTTCTCAACTTTTCAATTCAACTTCCTGTGACTTTTTCCTCTTTCTTTGTTCCTTTTTTTTTTTTTTTTTGTTTGATACCTGCTACCATGGCTTCATATCCTTCATAAATTTAAGTAATGTGTATCTCCCTACTAATCCTTCCCCTCCTTATTCTGTCACCCATTTACACAAGCTCATTAGGTAGTTTATTTGCTGTTTCCCTATTTCATTATTATTATATTATTACTAGTTTTACTCCATCATATTATTTGCCCTGTCGGTGGGGGCTGTAGAATACGCCGACTGCACCTCTGCAGAGGAGTAAGATCCCCACCCCCAATGGGGCTGTCCTGAGTATGGCGATAAACTACATCTGCGTCCAGGGTAAGACAATAAACAACGTCCAACAGCAAGGTCTCTGATCAGGAGCATGGAACCACCTTTTAATACTGGATTTGGCATTAAATAACCCACAGTGGTTGATATGCCATAAAACCCAAACAAACAAACAAACCACCTTTTAATTGCTGATGTTCCCAGGTACACTCTGACCCGGGGTGGTAGCACCTGTAAGGGTCCCAGCTATGAGTAAATAGTTAACCCCCAAACCGAGGTAAAAAGCATTATGAAAGAGTAAAAATAGGTTTTAATACCAGAAATACTTTGTAAAAAAATTATCACCAGAAAATAAACTATTACCAGCAATACATTTTTTTTAAATGATATTACCAGCTATACATTTTTAAGGAAGAAAATATTACCAAAAATAGACTTTTGACAAAACAAAAAAAAAAGTTGTCGGCATTAAATAACCTATTGAGGTTGATATGCTGTAAAACAAAATAAACCAAGCCTTCTTATTATTGTACTGTTTATCTCAATACTTTCGGTCAATACACTCTTTATTATTACTATTACTTTACTATTTTTATTCCATCTTGTTATTGTGTCTTTTTATCACAACACTGGTCAATAAATGCTTTAGCCATGCAGGCAAGCAGATATGTCATCTTTCCAAAAGTTGTTCAGACTGTTGAATTCATTCTTTTTAGTCTTACCACAATGTTTCATGTGATCCCTAATAAGAAAAGAAATAGAATGAATGCAGTAATTTCAGACAATTTTTGATGGTAACTCCTTCTCAAAATTGTAGATGCAAGTTATGTCCATATTCTTTACTTTATGTTCTTTGTTCTTTTGAGTAGAATGTTTATCAATGCATAAAGCTTGAAAAAAAAATGATCAAACATAAGAAGACATATTGTTGTGTGCAGGGAAGTATTTTCTGAAATTATTTGGTTAAAAAAAATTTTTTTATCAAAAGGAAGGCATGAAAGTTTACAATCATGAAATCTGGTTACCTGGCCAATTTGGCATTTTTAAGAACAAAATCTTAAAAGTTTCTTCCCCAATGGAGAGGATACTTAGGACAACAGAGTTATGGTTACTGAGAATACCTTGGACAGAGTATGTGAGCAACAGGACAGTTTTAAGTAAAATGGAACCAAAAAGAACACTTAGAAAGAGAAAGTCGACATTTCTGGGACACATTTGAAAATTACAGGATATATTGAAGCTGTTATACTCCACTGAAAATTAAATCTTTCTGATACACTCTATATGTCAAACAGATGTGGGCGCTAAGAAAGCAAAACCAAAAATAAAAATAAAAAATCTTCTGTGCAGGGGCTCCAAGCATCACATCCAGCCCACAAAGCAAATACCTGCAAAAATATAAAATAAATATAGAATATAAAAGAAGCCAATCACGAACATTGACACCAAAGAAAAAAGATGAGCGTGGGACTCATCAGATTTGCTTAAAAGAAAGCTCCCTCATAAATAACTGTCACAGAATATGGCTGACAGGTTAGCTGTTGACACTGATAGGCTCTTGATGTCACAACCATGATTTCAGTCAACTGACCCAACATAAATATCCACTTGGAACCCACCCTCCTCCAAACATCTGCACCATGACCACAGAGACAGTTCACCTTCTCTGTATCAACAATGTCAGATTCACAGCTTCACTCTAGGCCACTCTCGCCATCACTACTGAGACCTCAGTCAGTTCACTGTAATGGCAACCAGACTCATGGCTTCACTATCACCCTCCAGGTCTCTCTTGTCGTTATCACTGGAATCTCTGTCAACCAACCCAAATGCACTCTAGGTCTTATCAACTCTTTCCACATCCAAAATAGCCAGTACCTGTTAAACCACAGCTATGAAAATGGCATGCTTTGCCAACAAGGATCAATTCAGCTTAACACCTCTACATTGCCACATCAACTTGAGCCTCATGACTGCTGACCCATCCACACACTTCAGCAGCATCAATTTCGACCTTAAAGATAGATCAATCCCACCAACAACACTCCAATTCATTCTACCAACGGTATATACCTCATCGATGCATACTGGTGAATCCGCACCAGATAAGTCCTTTTAATTACATACAATGACATTGAGTATTATGTATATATTCTAGAAATTGGTAAATACACATTTGTTGAAATTTTAATCTGTGTTTATTCTTTCCTTTGCAACCATACACTGGATATAACAAAGTCAGGAGGAGCATAGGGAAATCGTAAGTAACCTAAAAATCTTGTGTAAATGGATAGCAAAATAGGGAATAGGACTGGTTGATTGATTGGTTTTTTTACTACTTATCAACCTTTTGTGAGTTATTTAAAGCCAAGATATTTTGGATTGTAAGTATAATTTTTTTTTGCAAGGGAATATTGCATTAACAATTTTTTTTAGAATAACAATGATTTTTCCAGATATAAATCCTACTATTTAATCCATAGCTGGGAGAGATGAATTGATACCTTTCCCAAAGGTAAAATCCTTGGTTTGTATGTAAGTGAATGTAATGAACCTGACTTGAACTCAGCTTTCCTTATCTCCAATTCTAAGTCACTATCCATTACACCATCGGCACATCCACACACGAAATAGGAAGGATAGTAAAAAGATAAATATTGCTAAATACTACATAAGATAGAATATTGTGGAGAGCTGTGATTGCCCATGTCCTGAAGGGTCATAACACACAGAAAAAGGCATCTTGTTAATAATTTACTATTGTTGACTTGATTGCACAAGCCATCAACAGCATGTTTCAAATTTTTGCTAACATTCCGCCAAAGATAATGCTGTGGACTTTTGCATCAACATAATGCTTTTGACTATTTCTTCCCTATTTTCAGATTTGCAGGAATTCTTTCTGCTTATGGCATGGCACTGGCTGATGTTGTCCATGAAGAACAAGAACCTTGTGCTTCCTTTTATGAACAAGGTAAGTTTTCTTTTTTGATTTGTCTGAAACTTTGAAAAGAGTTCTTCTTTGCAGGTACTTTTTATTGAGTGAAGGACGACTCAGCAACGTCAACTCAACTTCAGCTAACTCATTTCCATGACAGCTAAACTGCAGGGCAACTCACCACCAGCCTATTCAGTATGAAGACAATGACATCCAATGAAATTTTTTTGTTGACTTTTTTATTTTAAAGTAATTTATTAAGGATCCTTTTTTTAATACATAACTTTATTTTTAATTTCAAAATCTATTGAAAATTGCATGCAATTCCCCTCAAATATTCAGTTGGATATCATTGTGAAAAAAAAAAAGAACCAATCTGCAAAATTCTTTCATCTTCCTTCATATATTTCTTCAATTTAGAGATGGTGGGAGATGACCTCCAATTAATTGCTTGAAAAATGCATCTTGGTTTCTTTGTACTTTTTGCAGCCCTGTAATGAATCTTCATATTGTGGGGTACTCCTTCTCCAGCTCTGTGCAGTCTTCTATTTGCTGCTTCAGCATGGCTATTTCTTCAATCTTGAAAATTAAACACCAGTCAGCCAAATAGGCTGTTGTAACTAATAGATCACTATGACAAACTGCCAAACATTTCAAAAATTCTACAATTCAAAGCCGATCTATGACAACCAACACTGAAGGTATAAATTCAGCACCAGTGTCAAGTTGTTCTTGCACTGACTAGGTTGGTAGTGAGTTGTCATTTAGATGAGTTGCCTGGTGTTGAGTCAGGGGTGATGAAATGTCCCATCCTGTTTTTCATTACATCTCAAAAATATCTACAATATTCCTTGATAAATCAATATTTCTAACTTAATACAATAGCTTATTAAGTTTCAATTTGGAACTGATTACCCAAATAAATGTCTTTTTTGCAATATTATCTTCAGTTTTATTTGTAGATGAAGCATTGTCTATTATTATTATTATTATTATTAACTTTCAGCTAGTATTTAATCTTAATTTTACTTATTATTGCTTTATTTATACTAGTATTATAATTAGTAATATTGTAACGTATTATTATTATTTGATAAGGTATTGTCAGCCATTATTAAATTTCAATACTCAGAATCAAATCAAACTATATAATAATTATCGATGTGTATTTATTTATATACTGCTTGTCCCATCTGTAGTGGGAAGGGAGGTAAATCAACTTAAGTTAATAAATTTATGAGTGATTATTTCCCTTAGTTGTTTTAATAATCTATACAAATAAGGCATTTATCTGCATATAGACGTGTTGCTAAGCAAAATGAAACCATTTAATTGATTGGTTCCTTTTCTCCTACATTTCTTAGATTGCATTATTTTTTTTAAGTCTTTCATGTGAGGCACTCAGATACCTTTGGCTATTAAGTGATCATCTTGCTTCAACTTTGTGTAAAAAAAAAAAAAAAAAAAAAAAAAAAAAAAAATAGGCTTTGTCGTTGCCATCATTTTGTTTCTAATCTTCTTCTTCCAAGAGATATTTCCAATTCACTCTTATATTAACCACATAACATTTTTAACATGGAAAAGGTATTGACCAAAAAGCAATTTATATAATTCCAAGAGTAATCAATGAATCATAGACACAATTAAATGTCTAAAATATATAATTGGAACAGATTAAATGGTTCATCTGTCTTTATTTTAGTTGTGAATTCTTTACCCCCCCCCCACCTTATTGAATCCCAATATATTGTTACAAGATTTTTCTTTCATTACATCTCACTATTAAAACTTTCTAACAATTGCTATGATTTTTGATAGCATTAGTACACTAGTGATATCAGAAAGAACAATACAGATACAAAAGGATATATTATTCATATTGTCTTTTTACAGATATATTTTAGTTATATCCATGTAACACCATATCCTCACCCCGCTGGACCCACGCACTCCACAAGACCGGTCATTGGTCTGGTATGGTCCAATATTACAGGTTAGACACAAGTCTCCAGTTCCCAATGTCAATTCGAAGCCACTCTCCAGCCATGTTGTGATTGTTTTAATCCTGGACAATGAAAATCAGATCGTAGAAATCTGGAAGCTCTCCATTGGTCCACCTGCAAGTTTGTCGGGTGAGAATCAGGTTAACAGAAAAATAACTATAACTAAGTCGATTTGATTTTGAAAGGGCAAAAGTTCTTTTTATATATAAAAGCAAACACACAAAAAAATAATTCTTGTTGCACAAGGTTGAATGTTTCTTGTATATGAACAATAACCAAACACAAATACTTCAAATAATTTCAGTAAGGAGAGATGTGGCCTTCATTTTAACCCTTTTTGGTCTGTTCTTAGTGCAACTACTACAACCTTCGATGTTCCTGTTCTCAGTAGTAGTTAGAGTAGCTGTACTTCGATGTTAGTGGCAGTATTTCGCTTCTTTGACCTCAGCTTCAGCAACACACAGCAGACGCTTCCTTTTCAATTTCTGATGTCTCTACACTCAGTTTGACTGCATTCAAAGACAGACGAACCCAAAAACTCTCTCTTCCAGTTGGCTCACCTCTTTATTAAGAGCTCACGTCTCAGACTGGTAACATATCTGTTTTTCTAGTGCAAATGTACTGACAAATACCAAAGTACAATTTCACTCCTCTGAGAATAAACAATTTACTTTTTCATCGATAGGTTTCCAAGGTTCACAACAAGATGCTATTGTTTATCACCTTGCTATTAATTATTCTGCCGTTCTTTGTAAACTACAGACATTCTTGTTTTAAAAATAAATTCTAGATCAAAACATCCCTTATTTTAACTTCAAGTGTCCAAATCCATTTCTTTTTTAAAAGTTCCAAATTATTATTGTTCCAGTAATTTTCTATTAGTAATCTGATATCCTTTGTACACTTACAAAAAGATTGTATTTTGTGTTCTAAATTAACTTTCTGTAACATTTACATTTCAAAGTCCTTACAGCATATTAACATCTTGGTGATTCGAAAACGCCTCTCATTCACTTGGTGTTTTCTGTTTTACAGCATATCTATTATCATTATTATTATTTCAGGGGTGATATTGCCCCTGCCACATCCAAACTTTTATACAAAAAGATGTATATCTATGTTTTATAGATTATGCAAAAGTGTTTGATAAAGCATACCACAAAGAACTGTTAGGTAAGCTTTATTTATTTGGGAAGGATATTAAAATAATACAGAACTTTAGTAAATCTACAAAATAGAAAGAGTCTTAAGACAAGGATGTGTCTTCTCACCAGACTTATTCAACCATTACAAGCAACATTATGTTGAAACACTGGTTCTAGTGTGATCACCAAAGTTAAGCAATGTTAAACCTGGTCAGTACCTAGATAAGTGACTGCTTTGGAATACCAGTTGTTGTAAGCTTGTATGTGCAGGTGGTGTAATGGATAAAAGCTCAGAATTGTTAATCAGAGAGCTGAGTTCCAATTCACATTGGGTTTGTTATATTCACTTAGATGCAAATATCCTTGGGAAAGATATGAATCCATCTCACCTCCCCCCAGCTATGGGTTAATTAGTAAGACTTGTATCACAACCAATATTATCTCCAAAAATAAATTCTTACAATCTAAAAAAATATTTTCTGGCTTAATAACTTGTTATAGATTGATAAGCTGTAGAAAATGAATCGGTCAACCTTTACAGTGACAGAATCCTGAGAGAAGTCATACCAGGATTCATTATTGTCGACCACAATCTTAAGAACATTAGATATGCAAATGATACATTGTTGATGAAAGACACAGAAAGGAAACTACAGGAACTCCTGCAGAAGATAGTAAATGAAATCAAGACACATCAACTGTAAGAAGATATATGGTTGTCAGTAGAAGAAAATGCCCAACATGTAAATTTATACTGGGAGCAAACTACGTGCATATGAATTCAATAAATATACAAAAATAGAAAGGGGCATAAGACAATGTGTTTTTTCACCAGACCTTTTCAATCTTAACAGTAAATCAATCCTGAGAGAATTAGAAGTCCTACCAGGATTTATTATCAATGCTTACAGACTTAACAACATTAGATATGCATATGACACGGTGTTGACAGCAGACACAGAAAGGAAACTACAGGAAATCTTATAGAAAGTGGCAAAAGAAAGGATCACACTACTTTCAACTGATCTTAGCTGGCATGTGCGGATCAATCCTAGTCTCCAACCTGTCATTGTTTCTGTCAACATATTCAGCATCACAAATAATTTTTCCCTTTATCCTTGCTTTTTCCTCACCTTTTATATTTTTTTGTATCCTTTACATAATTCTTTATGTTGAAAGTACTTTGAGGGATTACTAATAAAAATATTACCAACTATAAAAACAATAGCAGTATTCATGGTTTTTCAGTTAAACTTGGAATCCATTAATTTTTTGAAACTTCAGATGGATGTGTCATCTCTCACTGAATTCGGAACTCCACAAATTATATTAATGTTTGTTTAATAAGTTAAATGCATGTGAAATTAACCAATGAAAATCAAACCACACGAAAATAAAAATACCAGAACGTCTTTCTTCTTTTTCTCCATATCTTATCCTCTGATGAAGCATTAATAAAATTGAAATATGTTAGATTGATAAACGTTTCCTGTTTGTTCTTTATCTTATTGTCGGATTCCGATCCATATTTGATCTGTATTTGATCCAATTTCATTTTTTGTATATATTTATATATACTTTTGAAATCTCTGTTTTTAAAACTTTAATAAAATTTTGTACACCCTGCCCCAGGTAATTTAAGTACTGATTGCTTTTAAACTTGGTATATTTTCAGATTTTCTATCAATACTTAACAAATTTACTGGTATTCCACAAATCTTACATTCAGCTTTAGTCATTTTTAGCACAATGTAAGCATTTCTGACAGTAGAGATACAAATGAAACAACAAATATTACAATTTAAGACCCAAAGTAGCTTTTAACAAATTTAAACATTTATTCTATATGTTGTGGAAAAAAAAAATTTAAAAAAAGGAAAATTAAATTAAAAGGTATTGTAATTGGTCAGAAATTAATTCATGTGCTACTGACAGAACAGGACTATTAAATGTATAATTATCTTTTGTTTCTAATTTCAGATTCTTTTAATCACATTGATCAACGAATTACTTTCTTAGCTCAGAAATGTGTAGATGCTCTCAAATTGCAAGGTTTCCATCAGTATGTATTTTGGTCTTTCTTCTGATGATATTTTGTAAAGTAATTTATATTGTTGTGACTTTGCTACAAAAGACTTTAAATTTAAAAAAAAAAAAAAAACTCCTTCCTTTATAGTCCCCTACAGCTTTTATAGTAATAATAAAAATTACTGTAATCCTTTATGCATAGATCACTAGATTGCAGTTAAAAATGCAGAGAAATTCCAGGATAAAAAAATAGCTTGTTTCCATGTATAGGAAGTACCTTATTTTAGAGCAAAGAAAATGAGCAAAACTTGGGTATGATGATAAACTACATCTAGGAACAAGGCCTCTGGTTGGGAGATTGATGGAACCACCTCTTAATTGCTGTTGTCTCCAGGTCCACCCTGATCATGAGTGGTTGCACTTGTTAGGGTCCCAGCTATATTAGTGAACCCCCAAACAAAAATCAAAACACTATGAAAGTATAAAAATACATCTTTATAGTAAAAATACCAGTAATACATTTTTATATACAAAAGGACCAACAATACATTTTTATATAAAAAGAATTACCAACAATACATATTTATAGTAAAATTACCAACAATACAAATATATAGTAAAATTGTACATTTTTAAAGCAAAATGACCGATTTAAAGCAAAATGATCAACAATACATTTTATAATAGATATAGTAGAATTACCAACAATACATTTTACAACAAAACTACTAACAATACATTTTATCTGTAGTTGAAGGCATACAATTGCATTCAAAATATTTAGATTTCAGAATTAAATAACCCATAGAGGTTGATATGTTGATAAACAAAATCAATGAACCACCCAGCAGGTGCAGGAAACATCAAAGTTGGTAATTGGTTGTTTGTAAAATTTGCTAACGGTTCTTATTGTGAAATAGTCATTAATTGCCTTTCAATAAAAAAAAAAATTAGTTTTGATAATTATTTTTATTTTGATATCATACAACATTTTTTTTATGTTTCTTTTTTTTATCGTAAATTAAATAATATTTCTACATTTTGAATGATTTCCTCACTCATGTTGCTTTCTAGACTCAATGAAACCTGGGCAAACTACAGAATAATACAAATCTGAGAGGAATGTTATGAAAGATTTATTTCTCTTCATTGTGATATGCCATTTTTCATTAGCAGAACTTGTTGCCAAGAATTAGAGTACTCATCGACATTTCCTTCTGTGTGAATTGAGTCCAATGTTGGATCTGAAGAGACATCCATAGCCATTGCATAGTAGGACAGGAGGGTTCAGATGGAGAACTCTGGCTTTTCTTTGGGCTCTCTTCCGCTCTTCTATTTGTCTTCTGTTGTTTTTGAAAGATGTCGTTTTTTGTGGACTGCTCTTCTCCAATTGGTTCTTTCTGCAGTTTCTGTCTCCCAATTGACAGGATCAATTTCTGTCCTCAGTAAGGCATTTCTGAGCTGATCCTTGAATCAACAACATGGGGCTCCACATAGTCTCTTGTCAGATGCAAGTTCTGAGAAAAGGAATTTTTGGAGTAGGCATATGTCTGTCATTCAGGGAAGATGTCCAGCCCAAAGAATCCTGTAGCGAGTCATGGTGGTTTTTAGGTTCTCCATCTTTAATACATCATTAGATAGATATTATGTCTTAGGTAAACAAATAAATCCAATTTGACCTGATTTTGTCCATTTTGAAACCTGTTAAAAATTGACTTGAGTTCTATACTGAAGTATAAGACCCAGCAGACTTTTGGATGAAAAAGCCTGCATCCTATATGCATAGGATTACAGTAATTAAACACACCAAAAGCATAATGGTAAATTAATCTTATAGATCAAATAGAAATTGCAGATATTTGGCTAAATCTCTGCATATTGAAGGTTGTTTTTGTTTTGTTTTTTATTTTGGTTGTTTTGTTTCGCAGCATATCAATCTCTGTGTTCTTTAATACCAAAATCTAAATATTTTGTGCACAATTTTATTTGGGAGTGGGGGAGGGGTTATTAGTGATACAAGTCTTACTAATTAACCCATAGTTTGCGGGAGAAGTGGTTGATTCATACCTTTCCCAAGGGTATTTGCACATCAGTGAATATAAAAAACCTTCTGAGCTATTATCCATTACACCAGCCACACATTCAATCTTACAGCACCTAGTATTCCCAAATGGTCACCCATCTAAGTACTGATCAGGCTTGACATTGCTTAACTTCTGTGATCATACAGGAACTGGTGTTTCAACATGATGTAGCCATAATTAGTCTACATAATTTAACATTATATACATAATGTAACTTATAAAACAGCTGCGATCAAAACAATAGCAGAAGTGGTAGAAAGCTGATTTTATATATCTCGATATATCGTATACTAGAATTTTAAAGTTAAGCATCCCTGCATTTCCAATGTTTCTCTTAATGTGTAACTATAACAAATGTTTATTTGTTTGTATTTTTTTTCTCCCTTATATATATATATATATTATAATAAAAGAAAGAACAGTACGATATATAATCTGGTGTTATTATTGATATTTTTTTATTTCTACAAAACAGTGCTCAATGTAAATTTACAGATCATAAATATTATAAATTAACTGATTTAAAATACGGTTTCTTTGCTACACAGTAATAACCACATTTCAAAAACCGAAGCTAAAAACTTCATAATTTTTAAATTTATTGAATTTTAAATGCACATATAATTCATAATTTCTTGCTTCCAAGGATACAGAGAAATTTATTCATTTAGACAGGGGTGGTAGCGTGTTCATTTTTAACTATTGTTGTATGAGTTACATTCGAAAAAGAGGTTAAGTTTAGGGAGGGTAGAGTGCATTTTTCGATGAATTTTGACATCCATTAAACGCATGCCGTCTGTTTTTTTTATTATTAACAACAAAAAGTTTTTCGGCATTTTTTTCCGTTGAATTCGTACTTGTATACTTAAAGATTCTTTCTAAGAGGTGTGTTTGGGTTAGCATACATTATATTTAACTACAATTTTAAAATATTATTTTTACTCTTAATTACTAATAGACTATATTTCTTTTTAAATCAAGTTAATGTAATAGAATTACTTAAATTATTTAAAAATTATTATTACATATCAAATATAACTATGTATATTACCAGCTCCCATTTTTTTTAAAATTTTTTTTTTAAATATTATTTAAGCAAAATTTTTGACAGTCGGCAAAGAATAGCTATTTCATTTCTTTGATTCAGTAAATTTTTATTTTTTATAAACTTAGTATTATATAGTTTCTCATGTATGCACAAAGGACATGGGTCATTTAATGACCTACATATTCTAGCTTTTCTTATTAATTTTCATTTTGCTGTAGGTATTTTATTGGTTTCTTTTAAGTGCCAGAAATATTTTGAAAGGGATGTCTGATTTCAGTATTTATTTATCCTAAAAGAAGTTTAATGTTGATTGAACCTCTTTTTGAACTCATGGCTTGTGCAACCTATATAGATTTTTATGTTTTCAGGATTCTCAATAGATGAGATATTGCATTGGTATACTAATGATTCCATGCAACATTTATTTTGTAGAGGACAGTTATGAGGATTACTACAGTTACATAATTTTTGTTTATCTTTGTCTCTTTTTATTTCTTTGGTTTTGGTCTAAGTGTTTTTGAAACATGGTTATTATTGTGTAGCGAAGAAACCATATTTTAAATCAGTTAATTTATAATATATATATATATATATATATATATATATATATATATTGTTTATTTTAAGATATTAAAACAAAAGCATGTTAAAAAATCACTACACAATGGCAATTATGTTTCAACACTAGAAATATGTCTCCTTGGTTGATGGTAGACTAATGCATGAGTTTTGTTGGTCTCTCACTCAACTGCACCCCACACGTAATAATCAAGGGGTTTGCAGTCTGGGGATTTAGGTGGCCAAATGTAAGGGGTGATGTGGTTACAGAAATTCTCTTACAGCCATGACTGGATTCTCCTGCTAGTGTGGCAGGGTGCATAGTCCTTTTGCCAGACATAGGGTCTTCCAGCAGCCATCCTTTTGACCCAGGGCAGCACTACCTCCTCAAGGCACTTGATGTAGACCTCCATGTTGAGTCTGAGGTCATGGAGGCATAATGTCGTCATCACTAGTGATCACTCGAAATACCTTCAGAACCACTATTAGACACACCCAACTCTTTCCAAATACTCTACACTCTCGTCAGATTGACACTCTGTTCATATTGGAGCTTCTGGTGCGAATGCCAAGCAGTACAGAATGCTGTTTCTAAATTTTACAGATGGTGCTCAACTGAGCCTACTATACTGTGCAGTTGATAAGACCAAAACCAACACAAATGCACAAAATAAAAAAATATATGGCAACAATTTTCCCATCTCACCGTGTGTGTGTGTATATATATATATATATATATATATATATATATGATCCCTTTTTACATTGTTTAAACTGTTGTCCTCATTTTTGTTGGCATACTCACAATGTTTCGGCCTTTGTATACACAAGCCATCTTCAGGTGATTAGAAATTCAATTAGATTCAAGTAATGCTTTTATCAACTGGGTCATGTTGTGAATTCAATACCTGGCTACAACAGAGGTGAACAAAAACTTGGAGGGTTGAGATAAAGGGAGATAACTGATACTGAGATATCCCAACGAGGCATGGCATGTGGAACTAGAACAATCTACCCCGGTGGACGAAATAAAGGATATGGTTTAAAATTCCAATCACCTGAATAAGGCTGGAATGTATGACCGAAACGTTGTGGATATGGCAATAAAGATGAGAACAGTCTGAACAATGTAAATAATAGCAATACCTCATCTCAGAAATATAGACATATATATATATATATATATATATATATATATATATGATCCCATCAATGAAAATATTATTTTGTCTGAAAAATCCTTTTGAAAGACAATGGATTTTTACCGTTTTGTCATTCAATTACCCACTATATAAAATATTATGTAACATATATATTATATTGCATTTAAAACATGGTTAGAACTGTGTAGCAAAAGAAAAAACATATTTTAAATAAAATAATTTATTATATATTTAAGTTATGAAGAACTTGGTAATCCGTATGGGTAATCTCAAGGAGGATGAAATCCTGAGAGTTCAATGTAAATCCAGAGCTAATATTTAAAAGAAAAACATACCACTTTAAGGTACAATTATAATAATTTATTTCACCAGAGTCCTTTTAAAAGGACATCGGATCATCAGATAGCACTTCCTACAATAAAATGAAATGGAAAATGAGATTAAAATTGATGGGTAGTGTAAGCTTTTTGTAATTTAACAGGGGGTGTGAGAGGGATAGTTAAAGAGACATGGTAGAGTATAGGGAGGGGTTAATTTCATATCTCTCTCAAGTGTACTTTATATTGGGGTAGGAGGAGTGACCAGACCATGACCTATTTAGATGGTTAACTTAACAGAAATGATATATAGAAATGGGAGGGGAGTAGGGAGAAAAGAAAAAGGAAAAATGAAAAAGAAAGAGGAAACAGAAAATAGTAATACAGATATATACAAATGAGTGTTACAGCCAGGAGGGAGAGGGAGAGGGAAGTAAATCGAAAAAGGCTGTAATTGGGTCTTAACAAATTTCTGTAAAGGATAGATTTCAATGCTTGATAGAAATTTAGATGTCTAAAAAAAAATTTGATGATTGCTATCAATTTAAATATTTAATTTTTTAAGCAAATAGTTTAGGGACTTAATATAAGTTAACTACTATTTTTATTAACACATTTATGGAGAACATATTAAAGAAGTATTTTAAATTATAATAGTTTATTTACCCGACCAATCGTACTTCCTTAATATTGTAAAAATAGTTACAGTAACATCTTTATTAGTTTTACTTTTAATCTAATTTATGAATGCAATATATATATATATATATATATATATATTATTAACTGCATAATTTATTATAATAAATTAGGATAACAGTGGGGAAATTTCTTGTGATTGATTATCTATTCTTGAATCATATATTATTGGACATGATGTATCTTTATTGCTTAGATGAGGGGCTGCTTCAGTCATCCTTTTTAAACATATTGCTGCTTTTTATACCCAATTTCTGCATCTGGGTATGCTGTGCAAATATTAGGTTGGTGCAAAAATAATGACTTTCATGGTAACTGTTCAGATAAGCTTTTTGCTATGGTACCGAGACTTTGATTTTAAGTGCCGTACCAGACTGACGGAAAGGTCTTATCAATTTACTATATGTCACCATAAGTTCTATGCTAACAGTTTCTTTTTTCCCATTTCCTGCTTGTGGAACTCTTTTCTGGCTCCATGCTTTCCAGTTAACTTTAATCTTCAAAAATTTAAATGCAATGTCAATCACTATCTACTGTCTTCCTGATTATTCTTCTTTTGTTCTCGCTCCTTAGTAATGTTTTTTAATTCTTCGACACTCAGTAATCCCTTGTGTCTTAGTGGCTTTACTGCCTTGTTTGGGGTGAACTTGATTTAAAAAAAAGTTTCAAATATGCAAAGTCAATATATTAAGAGAAATTTTCAAAAATTTATTATCCAAAGTATTTAGTTTTCTAAAGGAAGGTTTATCAGAAAAATCAGTCATCCTTTTTACTATGCCATTGTTAATTCTTAAGCACAGTTATTGCATTTGAGTTTGCAATACAAATAACCTTCATTTTTGGTGTTGCTTTTCTGCCTTTATGAAATACATGCAGAAGGCAGTACTTTCTTTCTTAGATGCCATGAATGATGCATGCTTGGGTGATCATGTTTCTTTTTCAATTCCTGACTGACTTGGCAGAAGAATTCTCACAGTAGGTTACTGTTATGTTCTGAAGTATACCGATTGCCAACCAAAGCTATAGGACCCAGTCAGCCCTTCTATTTACACATAGCTGGGTGGAGAAGAAAAGGATTCATACCTTTCCCAAGTGTATTAGCACATAAATGAATGTAGTGGATGTGACTGGAATTTGAACTCAGCTCTCCAGTTACTCAGTCCGAGCCACTATCCATTACTCCACGGCGGTGTAATGGATAGGGGCTCGGATTGTGGAATCAGAGAGCCGAGTTTGAATTCCAGTCACATCCATTACATTCATTTACATGCTAATACACTTGGGAAAGATATGAATCCTTTTCTTCTCCTCCCAGCTATGGGTAAATAGCAGGACAAATCAGGTTCTATAGCCTTGGGTGGCAATTGGTCTACCACAGAAAGAAATTTCAACCTACTGCAGGAAAAAATCTGCCTCGGCAGTCATGTATCAAAGGATACGTGATCGCCTAAGCGTATATTACACATGGCACATAACTGACTGATATTATATAGAATAGAAACTTGGTGGAATCTAGGTCTGATGGTTTTTCTATCGAATCTTGATTTCAAAGTACTTGATTCCATATTTGTATATTTTAAATTTGGTATTAGTTTTCAGAAACCTAATCTATTTTACTATTTCTTATTACTATAAACATTATTTTTAGCTGGCAGATATTTCAGTTGACTTCCCTGTTACTTTTAATTGTGAAACAGATGTCAACCAGCATCGAGATCAAGATGTTATACTAAAGGAAAATGCACTTCTCAAAAGGGTACTCCCTTTTTCAATCAGTGATACCTCTCCCGAAGTCTATATTGCTAATTTTTATTTTTAATAAAAGAAAATAATGTCAAATTAAAAAAAAAATCCATTAATTTCTTAAAAAATACTTTGCTATATAAATATTTTGGGTTAAATCTGAGTTCCTTTTCACAGACTGCATTGCACTTTTTAAAATTACAGCAAAGATAATCTCAATCGGCAAAAACATCCAGATATTTATTTACAATCACTTTAATGCATTTGTTGATGCATTGAATATTGCTGTCAACTCTGTTCTAGTGCTCCTGCTATATATTTAGAGATTCTTGATAAAATCCAAAGAAGAATCTGCAGTGTTATTGGTCCTGACCTGGCATCTATAATGTATCTATTTATTTTCTATAAATACTTTAATGGTAATTGTTCTGATAAGCTTTCCTCTTTCGTACATTCACTTGACAAATTTAAGTTTACTAGATTGGCAGTTACAGTCAAAATGACTAGATATAACCATAATTTCTATGCTACTGATTTTTTTTTTCTCTCAGACTTCCCACAAACGAAACCTTTCCTCTGGCTTCTTGCTTTGCAGTCAACTTTGATCATCAAAAATTTGAATGCAATGTCAATTATCTTTTTTCTTCTTAATTTTTGTTTTTTTTATTGTTCTTGCTCCTTAATAATGTTTTTATTTTCTCATTCTTTCACACACACACTAACCCCTTACATCTTAGTGACCTTATTACATTGCTTGGGGTGAAATGTGTTAAAAAAAAAAAAAAAAAAAAAAAAAATCACCTACATTTTATTTGTAGAAATCAAATTTCAACCCAAGCTTTCCTTCATATGCGTTATGCCCGAACGGACTGTGCCTTGATGTGTTCAGCTGATGAAGACTGTAAACCTTACAAAGGCAGTAGCAAATATGGAAACTTTAAGAAAGCATTTTTGAACAGGTCAGTCAATGTGAAATTTCCCTTTTTTTCTTTCTTTTTTTTTTTTTTTTTTTTTTTTTTTTTTTTCTTTTAAACTCTACAGTGTCTTGTAACCTAAAATGAAATATGTCTGATCATGCAAATTAACCTCTTTACTGTTTTATGAGCAATCTTTTTTTTTTTTTTTTTTTTTTTTTTTTTTCAATTTGGGTTCTGGAAGAATAAGAACTATGAACTGGATTTATTTTGTGCATTTGAGAAAAGGTGGCTGTTTGACTTCTGCTATCACTTATATAGAAAACATTATTCTTTTCTTCGTCTTCTATGTGTCATGTTCTTTCAGGACATTGGCAGTCAGTCATGGCTCTCCACAATTTCCTGTCCTTTGTAGCTATTTTTAAATTTTGTTTTTTGGTTATCTTTCGTAAACCCTGTTGTTTCATCCTTTTACTCAAGGTCATTCTTCTTCTTCTATGTGCTGTTTCTCTTCAAGACATTGGCGCTCATGGCTCTCCACAATTTCCTGTCTATTGTAACTCTTAAACAATTTTGTCTTTTTGTTATCACTTTTAAGACTTGTAACGCCATTCATTTACTCAAGCCCTTTAAATAGGTTACACACTGCTTTCTTCTGTACCCCCTTGCATTCAGTCTGTCCTGTGAGTATCAAATTTTCCAAAGCCTTCTTTCCTCATTATGTGCCCTAGAAATTTTAACTATCTCTTTCTGTTAAGGCTCTTCTTCATCTGTAAGGAGTTCAGTACTTTAATTGCTGTTAAAAGTATCTTATTTATCACATGTACATTTTATTTTTCTCAGATATAAATGGATAGATTAGCAGATATATAATAAATGATGAATACAATATGGAAAATTTCTGCTTTGATATGTTTTGCTAATGGAATGGCATCATCAGAAAAATAATTTCATTTCACAAGAAAACAATCTACTCAATAATAGAGGATGGAAAGTTCAAAGCCAAAATCTGAAACCACATTGGAATATTGAAAGACATTTTTCAAAAGCGAAGCAAAATACTAAGAAACAAAAAAAAATTAATTAGAAACAAAGAAAAAGTACTGAACTGTTACATAATATCAGTCCTATATGGCACTGAATGCTGGACAATTTCTTTGCAGATGAAGTAGAGACTTGAAGCAACAGAAATATGGTTCTACAAAAGGATGCTGAGAATACCTTGGACTGAACACATAAGCAATGACAAAGTTTTAGAAAAAATGGAAACAAAAAGGACACGGAAAGAGATAATTAACGCTTTTTGGGCACATGATGATCAAAAAGGGCTTGGAAAATTTAACATTCACAGAATATATTGAAGGCAAGATGGACATAGGAATGAGGCACATAACCTACCTAATGAGCTTGTATAAATGGTTGGCAGAACAGTTTAGGAGAGATAGCAAAAAGACAACATTTTCTAAGAGCTATGAAGATTGTGGAGAGTCATGATTGCTCACGTCCTGAAGAGACAAAGCCCATAGAAGAAGAGAATCCAGACATATATTCTCTTTTATGTACAAGAAAAAAAGAGTATGTATAAAATGTGGTTTCATATGTTTGGGTTATATTAAAAATAATTTTTAAAACAATAAAAATTGCTTAAGGAATATGTGGTGATAGTTGTCAAGATAAAAACCACCTTTTTAACATTATTTTTTTGTGTCTATATATGTTAAGCTTTGCCATAATATCATATTAAGTCAAAACAAATTAAAACAATTATTTGTAAGTTTGATGCTACAAGATAACTCCTAATACACATATCTATATATATATATATATATATATATATATATATCTATATATATATATATATTTTAAAACTTTTTGGCAATGTTTAACCTTCATACTGTTACAAATTTGCAACATATAGAGATATGAACCTCAGATTCAAAAAAAAAAAAAAGAAAAATAGTGTTCACTCAGATAAGAACACACAACACAGGTGTCAGTGAACAACAAACAGATGACGGTTTATAAACAATTTTATATATATATATATATATATATATATAACAGATATATATATATATATATATATATAACAGATATATATATATATATATATATATATAACAGATATATATATATATATATATATATATATATATATATATATAACAGATATATATATATATATATATATATATATAACAGATATATATATATATATATATATATATATAACAGATATATATATATATATATATATATATAACAGATATATATATATATATATATATATATAACAGATATATATATATATATATATATATATAACAGATATATATATATATATATATATATATATAACAGATATATATATATATATATAACAGATATATATATATATATATAACAGATATATATATATATATATAACAGATATATATACATATATATAACAGATATATATCATATATATATATATAACAGATATATATCATATATATATATATATATAACATATATAACAAAAACAACAGAATATGGAAAGAGTATGGGATGACAGATGTAAAATCAATAAAAGCAACTTATTTGTGATTCATGAATTTGTAAATTCAAATGTTCATAATGGCAAACAGACAGAATCTCTTTAAAATGTCGAAATAAAAGTCAGTAGTTCTTCTTTCCACAATATAAGAGAGATGCTAAGGGCATCTCAAGGTGGTGTAATGGTTAGCAAGCTTGTCCTGCTAGAACAATTACGACTGAATAGTGAGTTCAATTCTCACTGGGTGCCCCCTAATTTCGGCCTTGTGCCACATCTAAGCTATGCTTGGAAAATCACCATAAGAGAGATGCTGGAATCGTACATGTATATCATTTCCCCTCTGGTAATCAAATTACATCCAAGATGAAATTGAGATGATTTCTTCAAGTATAATGTTCTCTTCTCTACACATCAAGTAATCAAATAAAGCCAGTGTCTTTGAGAATAATATATTTTTATTCACTACACATCAAGTAGTTGAATAAATCCAGGATCTTAGGGATTGATATCTCCTTATTCCTTACACAACAAGTAATAGTTCATAAGTGCATTTCTAATGAACACACGGTGGGAGTCGATTTTCTCATGACCTATCATGGTCAGAGACTATGGGAAAACTGAAAATACAAATTAACAATCCCACTTGGTGGTGCATGTCACATGGGCTTGTGTGACTGACTTTTACTTACTCAATTAGGAGGTCAATCTGTCGAGTTGTCAATGCTCTTCTTCCATTTCTCAATCTAGACAGGAAATAAAGAAGAGGAAACACAAAGAAAGTATGTTCCTTAATAAATTGATCATACGTCAGATTTAACATTCAGTATTGAGGGCCATGTCACAGTACCCACAAAAAAAACAGTGAGTCAAAAGGGAATAACTATTCTCTTGACATCATTATTACTGTATGCACTTTTAGCTCCCTCAGCACTGTTTATTTACAAGATTATAAAAATATGTGAACCAAATACAATGCAATATTTATTATTTACATTTTATAAAGATTTATTATTTACCATTTCATAAAGAAATAAATTTGAAAAGAAATCTTTTTATTAAAAAAAAAACAAAATTATGAAAATATGTAAACCAACTACAATGCAAGATTTATTATTTACCATTTTATAAATAACTATGAAAACAGTTTTTTTTTTTGTTTTTTTTTTTTTCAATCTAATAAATAAATAGGGTTTAATATCTTGTTTTCAATTCTCAAAAATAAAGAAAATGTATAAATCCATTTTTATGTGTTTGAGTTTTATTAAAAATTTAATTATTGTTTTTTTAAAAACAATAAACATTGCCAATGGAGACAAAAATGTATAATCATCATCATAGCTTGACTTCACAAAATGAAGATCAAGAGAGAGTCTGTACACATCACTTACAGGCACGATTGTGACTGTTAAGTCCAATGTGGGACAGGCAGTGGTATCAAGGGAATAACCATCCTTTTGACATTCTGTTTTGTTTTCTTGTTTTTTTTTTTGTTTTTTTTTTTTGTTTTTTTTTCTGGTTACAAAGGTTAAACAATGACAACTTTCTATTCAGGTACAAACGAGAGTTTGGCTTCACTATTGAAAACCGACCAATCCAAGTTGATGATATTCGTGTTCGAGGAGTTGGAAGGAGTATGGTTGAGTCAAATGAAACAATTGCAAGTTCAATTGACACTCCAGTTCCAGAAAAGGTTAGTAGAAAGAAAAGGTTCAGGTAAATTATAAGCAGATGCTAAAGATGTTAAGAGTATAATAGTGTTGGTGAAAGGTGCAAAAAATCAAACACTGACAGCTATTCTCATAGCTATAAGCCCTGTAATTATCACGTTCAGACTAATTGTTTCCTTCTTCTTCTTTATGTGCTATGTCCCCTCAGGACATAGGAAATCATGGCTCTCCACAATTTCCTGTCCTTTGTAGTTCTTAATAAATTCTATCTTTTCATTATTTTTCCTAAACCCTGTTCCACCATCCATTTATTTAAGCTCATCAAGTATGTTATTAGGTTGATGCAAAAAATAATGTCGTTTTCTCACATATATTACTATGTGAGAAAACGACATTATTTTTGCACCAACCTAATAGGTGCTGTTTTTCTCTGTCCCTCTTGCACTCGATCTGTCCTGTGAGTATCAAATTTTCCAAGCCTTCCTTCCTCATTATGTACCCCAGAAATTTCAACTGTCTCTTCCTGATGTTAAGTATAATTTTCCTTTTAGTTTCTATTTTTTTTTTTTTCTGAAACCTCATCATTACACAATAGTATCCTTAGCATCCTTTTAGAGAACCATATTTTTGTTGCTTGAAGTCTCTTCATCTTTGAGGAGATTGTCCAGCATTCAGTGCCATATAGAACAGATATCACATAACAGTTCAGTACTGTGTTCTTTATTACTAACAAAGTTTTTCTGTCTCTTAATACTCTGCTTATCTTTTGGAATGCATCTTTGTCTATCACAATTCATCTTTGGATTTCAGTGTTGCACTTACCATCCTCTGTTAGAACGCTTCCCAGATATTTAAATTTTTGTACTTGTTTGATTTGTAATTTGCATTTTGCACTCATCCTTTTGTTAACAACCATGCGTTCTGTCTTTTTACAGTTTTTATGTTCAGTCCTTACTTTTCGATTTCCTTCACTTCAGCATAAAACTTATTTTTCACCATTGGATTGCTGACTGACATAACTTCACTCTATCGACACTATTTACATTATTCAGACTATTTTCCTCATCTTTGTTGCCATATTTATCACAACATTTTGGCCGTTGTATGCTCCAGCCTTCTTCAAGTGGTTGGAATGTCAATCTAAACCCTTTATTTCGATCACTGGGGCCTTTATCCACTGTATCCTTAAGGACACATGGCACAGTGGATAAAGGCATTGGTTAGATCCAGTGACAGGACTCAAAGAAATGTGAGTTCAATACCAGGTTAAGGCAGTGGAGAACATGGAGAAGTAAATTAACAGGAGATAACTGATATTCATTAGAAATGGCATGTAGAACTAGAAGAGTCTACCCCAGCAAGTAAAATAAAGGGTTCAGTTTGACATTCCAACCACCTGAAGAAGGCTGGAGCATACAATGGCCAAAACATGATAAATATGGCAACAAAGATGAGGACAATAGTCCGAATAATGTAAAAAAATATAGATTCTCTCTAGCTGTGTATTCGAATTGTAAGGAGGAAGTTCCATTTTAACTTTGTTAAACAGACATGGATGCTACTCTTATTACTATAATCTTAACCTTTCAAGTTAAGGGCCAGTCATTATCTATCCTCTTTATCATCATAATCTTCACTTCCTACTTCCTCTTTCATTCATATCACGCAGCTCATTCATCAGTAACCCTCTGCCTTGAGTAGATCTCAAGACTTATATTCAGTGAATTTTGGTATGAAAAAAAAAAAGAGCTGAAAAGTGAAATCCTTGCTCACTTGATGTCTGGGATTTTATTAGGTAAAATGATTTGCATATGCAGCATGTTAATGTATGTAAATCAGTCATACCTACATTCTTACATACACCAGTATAGCACCTGGCAAGATAGACAAGCAACGCATAATCATTTCCTTTTTTTTGTTGACAAGTTAGGTCACTACATAATCTTCCAAGTAAGTAAACTTAATCAATGATCTGTTCATTTCTTCATCACTTCATGTGTTGGTAATGCATACTCAGGTAAGAGATCTTTAGTAGACAGATATTCTAACACTTGTCATTTAAATCTTGAGCAAGTCTCTCATTTCTTATCAATATGCATTCATATACTTATAATATCTCCCTATATATACTTACAGTATGTATCAAACATCTTGCACTATCCAAAATATTATGTCACAAATTACCATACTACTCGTAGATCTAATGATAATTTGTACAGTACGATGCCATTACTGCTGAGGTTCATAAAATGTCATCATAAAAAAAAAATACTCATTCTTCATGTTACAATAATTATATCTAAGCATTACCATTGAAAATTTCATGCTTTTACAATTTGAATTTTCTGATTAATCATAATTCTAAATTGCTGATATGTTTTGTCCCCTACTCTCATAGCCAAAAGAGAAAAAAGAGGCTTAGATTTTGTGCTTAGATTCTTCAGTAAGAATATGAAGCAAACTTGGACCTCTGAGTTCACAAAATAATATAGTGTCGAAAGGATAGTTTTTCCATTCTATTATTTTAATGACCTTCACTCTTCGGCAATGAAGGTCACTTGTTTTAAAAAGTGATGATTATAATTGTAATAAAACCTAAACATATGAAAGTGAATTTATACATTTTCTTTGTACTTAAGAATTGACAACAAAAATAATAAATACTATTTATATATTAGATTGTTTATTGGAATGGTTGGCAAAACATTGACTACCAATTGATTCAAACTTTATAAACATGGTAAGTAATAAGGATTTCCTTATAGTTGATTCACATATTTTAATAATTTAGTAAATGCTTATAAATTTATTAATAATTGTTTTCATATTTATTTCTTTTAAATTGGTAAATGATAATGTATTGCATTGGTTTTAATTGTATTCATTTTTAGAATAATGTAAATATAAAATTATTCTTGTAATTAAACAGTCTAATAGTGTTTTGATATTTTTATGTAAATACTCAAGAACAAAAAATTGTATGAATTCACTTTTTTATCATATTTAGGTTTTATTACAATTTTAGTGAATGCTTTTTAAAACTAAACATTTCTGAGGAATGAAGGGAGTTAAAATAATATCAGTGTCATGAGAAAAACTGTCTTTTTGACACTCCACTTTTTCAAGTTTGTCAAATATTATATGACTCTTTTTAATAAAAAGTTTTTTGTTCTAAATATATTTCTAATGTGACCTTTTTTTTTTTTTTAAATCAATCTGCTTATGTAGCAGATTTTGTTTTGCTTCTTATTTCATTCAGTTATTAATATATTCATTGGTTATGATAGAAATTGACAATGATTAGGAAAGTGCATTTGATTTCTGGTCACCTTTATAAAATCATTTGCAATCTGATCCTTTTCAGATTACCAAGTGCTATTTTGAAACTGGTTTCTCGGACACTGCTGTTTACTTTCTGACCAAGCTGGCTGCTGGGCATCAATTGACTGGACCAGCAATCATCATTGACAAAAACAGGTGAGAACAGGGAGCGCTCATAAAGCAAAAGAGAGAACAAGATTAATGGACTATTGGGTATCCCTACATCTTGAATACAGAAGCACAAACTGAAATACACCAGACCCAAATTTTCTTAAATGATAGTTTTCAAATTTAATATAAAACTGAAAATACTTGTTGAAATTATCTATAGAAAAAGTATTTTCACTATTATGATTCTGTTACTGTTGTAGCTTTTTAACACAACATTGTAATTTATTTAAAAATCAACAAACAACAACAGCTCTAAAATATATATATATATATATATATATATGCACACATACATACACATACAGGACGCAAAGGGTAAATTGTTACCATTCTATGTTTTTAATTTTGCATATGTGCGTTGTTTTTTATTTTATTTTTTTTGACTGAACATTATAAGAAGGTCAGTTGGGCACCGTCCGTGAGGAAAAAAAGCATCATAATGTAATTCACTCAACATACTGTACTGATTGGCATTTGGATCAGAAGCTCCAATACGAACATTTCAGAGTGTTTGAGTGTCAATCTGAGGAGAGTGCAGAGAATTCGGAAATAGTTGATGAACCTAATGCCGATTACAAAGGTACAGCAGCTCAGACAAACTCACTCTAATCATTCTGAAAAGAACTCTGGAATTTGTTGGCGAGGGCCTCAGATTCAACATGTAGGCCTACATCAAGTGCCTTGAGAAGGTAGTGCTGCCCTGGGTCAAGAGAGTAGCTGCTGGAAGACCCTGTCTGGCAACTGGACTCTGTATCATGCGACACAAGCAGGAGAATCCAGTTATGGCTCTCAGACAATTGCTACAACCACATCAGCAGTAATATCTGACCACCTAATGCCCCAGACTGCAACCCCCTTGGTTAGTATGTGTGGAGTGCAGTTGTGTGAGAGACCAACAAAACTCCTTGTAACACCAAAGATGAACTGAAGGCAAGGATTATGGACGCACTCACCAACTTAAACAAGAAGGCCATCCAGAAGAGTTGCAGGAGATTCTGAAGTCGCCTGGAGACCATGGCGATATTATGGAATAAATTTACTCTTTAGTATTTCAAGATCATTTTGTATAATTTTGCTAAATATATCTGTTAAAATGAGATGTCAGTATGATTTTCATTTTTGTGGAATTTAAACGACAATTTATCCATAGAACCTTGTATATCCTCATTGGAGGAAATCATTGCCAATTATTGTTGCTCATAGATATTTCCTTCTGTGTGAAATGAGTCCTGAAGAGATGTCTGCAGCCACTGCATGGCAGGGTAGAAAGGTTCCGGAAATAGAGAGCTCTGGTTTTTCTTTGGGCTCTTTTCATCACTTCTATTTGTCTTCTGCCATTTTCAAAGAATGGAGAAGAGGACGTGAGAAGAAGAAGAAAAGTCTTTGAGCATGAATGCTTTGACTGCAAATTGTTTGAGGTGGTCTATGGGTCACTGTTTCATCGCTCACACACTTCAGCTGACACTATCCACTGTGGCAAACCAAGACTTGACAGGCAGCTTGCATTGGGCTGCTGACTTGTTATATATATATATATATATATATATATATAAAATGTGACACCCAGCCATTGACCTGTGGTCAACTCCCAGTCATGGCGCGAAACTATAATGTTTCTTCTACCTGCGTTTTGGGGTTGACTCTTTGCTGCCGCCACCAGCCTGTGTCCCGGTCGATCGGTGGTCATTGCTACTTGGCGAAATCCCCTGGTCAGGATACCAATATGGGACACTGGCCCATCCAGGGTCAAATTCTGGTCATCGATATTAATGGCTTCACCAGCTGTACCGGTTCAATACCAGCTCTATTGTTCCCAGCTCACTTGCAACATGTAGTTACTGGAGTAACTGCTTCAATCTCAAGTCTAACCTACCCACATTGTGACTTTGATCTTAGGTAGATGAGATCAATCAGGCGTCGGGCTGTAGTGTAGGCTGAGTCCGGACTGAAGGTGGTATCGCACAAGTGCAAAGGAAAAAAAAAAAAACCAAGAGTTTCAAGTATGTTAAGAATAACAAATTAACTTTATCCTTCTATTATATACAGGAGTGTGTTTTTCTCCCAGCCCGTTTTCTACAAAATGTAACACTTCTATGTTTCAAGCAAGTTAGTATCTTAAGTCAGCTGATTTAGTTCTTAGGTGCTGGCTTGGCTTCATTTGTCAGTATAACTTGTTGTTGGTAGGATGGGCGAAGTTGGAGGTCGTGGAATCTCTCGGTCAGCTTCTGCAAGGCAACGCTCTGGTTCCTGCTACTCGAACTCACTCCAACACAACTGACTGTCTCCAACTCAGAACTCCAACTGACTAACTGCCTGAGGACGTTTGTTTATATGTGTACTGACCAAAACCCGGTGTGGGGCCAGACGCGGCCTGAGGTTTTTGGTAAATCTCGATTCCCAATAAGAAATCTCTTTGCTGTCAGGCCAGGAAAATTGATTACTTCCCATTTTTGGAAAATTAATCACTTTCCATTTCAGGGGGGTCTCCCTCGTCCATGAGGAAAGGTCAGAGGAGAGCTATCCTCCTAGACTCTTCCTCCCTCACATTGATATCTCATACCAATCCCTTCAGTAGGCATTAATAACTTCTCTGTCCTTTTCATCCATTCACCTCTGCCTATCACCACTGCTACCACTTGAACAATGACATCCCGGCCTTGTGCGTGAGGCTAACCTGGCCTCCTTAAAATTATAATCCAGAATTTTTTTTTACAAAATTCACTTTTTTTTTCCATCGGCCAAAATTTTTTAAAATTCCACATTGCCACTTAAATTTCTGTCATATATTTTGGCCACCCAGAATTCACTTAGCCAGCACTCTCTACCGACTCCATCAATCACTGTCAAAGTTTGCCACCTGGTCCCTTCGTGAAGTTAGCTTTGTAATGGAATCCTTGGCTTGTTGAGAAATTAAATTCTTTTATCTCGCCAAATCTCAATTCTCCACTCTATTTTACAAATGCCATATTGCTATTCAACATTTCAGCGTCTGAAGCGACATGTTAATAAGGTAAATAATAACAATCCTCTCACCTATGTCGAGACAAATACCAAAATTTTATAATTGCCACATTACTTTTCCTCTCCAGTGGCCAGAAAAAAAATAAACGATATCTTGGAAAGATAATTAACATTGATTCTCCCTGCCTGTATTGGCGATTGTCTCAAGCCGAAATTTTTATGACTGCCATGATCTGGCTGATATTTTAATATTTGCCTTTCTTCCTATCTCCCTCAGCAAGATATTAATCAACCTGACATAGCCTCACATATGGCTTTTCCCACGGGTTTACTGTCTTTTGTGAAAAGTATCTTTTTTTACAAAAATAAAATAAAATCTTTTTTTTTAACATCGATCAGTCTATCTTTCGGCATAGCTCTTTTTCACCTTAAGTATTTCCTGTTTTAATTTCTATGGTTAATTAGTTAGCCAATTACCATAGTTAAATAGTGTCATACACACACACACATACATACATACATATATATATATATATATATATATATATATATATATATATATATATTATGAAATGGACAAAGTCCGACAATTATTTTAAGACATTTTTATGTTTATACATTCTTTTTATAGATACAAATATTTAAGTAAATGCTCTGTTTATAATAAACAGTATTAAACAACATTTACCTGCCCAAATGTCCGAGAAATTTTCATAGAAAATATTCATCCTCTAACAGGAATTGAACCTGTATCCTATAGAGAACTGTCATATAGCCTGACATGCCTTTAACTGATTGGGCCACAGAGGAGTGTTCGGTTAGCAAAGTCGAATTTACTATATTTAAACTTCAATCTTCCATGAATCTCTCACATACATTCATATCTGCTCATGGTGTATCCAAATGTAAACAAATGACGTCACACATTATGAAATGGACAAAGTCTGACAATTATTTTAAGACATTTTTATGTTTATACATTCTTTTTATAGATACAAATATTTAAAAGTGGATTCTTTACATGTCTTGATAACCTAGTAGGAAATTTAAACCCAAGTCATTATCCAATACTCGTAACTGTATACCTTTTGGCAGCCTCTGAAAGAAAGGATACTAACAACTTCCAGCACTTGAGTAGAAGCATTAGAGCTACAAAATGACACCAGTTAATTGCTCAAAAGACACGTGGTTGAGTGGATATCTAGTTTCCTGCTTGTTGTGGGTTCACTCCCTGGGTCAGATAGTGGGGAAAATTCATATACAGTAAGTCTTCGAGTTATTACAGTCCCAATCTACAAGGATTTATGGTTAGGATGCAATCTCCATTAATCTTGATATGACTTAAGCCATTTGCTTCATACATACAACACAAATGGTGTGGCAGAAGAATACATTGTTGCAATAGAGACAAGATCTTACTCTTCTTCATCTCATCTACAGAGAGCCAATGACATCACTGTCAATAAATATACAAGAAATTTCCTTTCATGATATATATTATCTTAATTTCATTATATGTATTATATTTATGTTCACCATTTGGGCAGGAGCTACCCAGTCCTCACTTTCCAGTCTTTATAGAATTCAAAAGCATTTCAATGTCCTTGTTGAAGAAGAATTATTTTCCACCCTCCAACCTCTCTCTCACAGGTGGGATGTGGTGAGCCACTCACTGCTTTATCGCTACTTCCATGGAAAGTGCTCCATTCCTTGGCCCTGCCAGGTCTAACCTTTACGGCTAGGACCTGCCTTACATTGTAGCAAACCTCCCACATTCCCTCCATATTTCGAGGTGAGAAGTAAGTTCCACTTGAACAGCTTCTTCCAGTGAACCACTGCTCTGTGGAATAGACTCCCAAGAGGATGTTTCCCTGATCACTACAATCTTAACCTGTTCAAGTGTCAACCATTATCTTCGTTTCCTATACTCTATGTATAGGAGAGGAAGACTTGCCCATAGTGTAACTGTCTATCATGAGTGGCCCCTGGGCCTTGTACAGGTAAACATTATAGTTAAAAAAAAAAAAAACAGTCCTAATTATGTTAACATATGTCATAGAAATGTGTTGTTATATCCTAGCTTATTATTTTACTATTGCATTAACATGGGTGAGTGACGTAAATGCTTATTCATCAAAAATCACTGGTAACTTCTGACTTAAACAGAAAATCATGTTATGATGCATCATATGAACATAACTCTGTTATAAGTCAAGGAACCTGTGTACACTGGTTTAAAAGAAGAATCAGACAAGGAACACAAACTCAAATAAACTGGAGATAATTAACCAATACAAGATATCCCCTAAAAAAGAAAAACAGGAATAATCTGTTGTTTGTGTGACGATGAAGGAGAAAACCAATTCCTTACCTCAGAAAAAAATCTGTGTTAATTATGCTATCAAAAATTAAAATTTGAACCAAGAAGACCAGGGTGACTTTAGTAGGCTTCAGCATATGGCAGTTGTTTGTACTTCCCTGCCAGTTTCGGTCAATCACAACTACTTTTATTACTACCCTCCCCAATAAAAGAATGCTACTTTGAACCACGGGATTGCTTGGCTATTTGCATGTGAAAAGGTAGTTGTGTGTTGTGATGCAAATTTTTACTCTTTTGATTACACCCCCCCCCAACTTCGTATTTTCTGACATTGGTTTTCTAAGACTGATTTTTTTTACTCTTGGAATTCCAACCTTTGACTCATGATATTTTGGATCTGAACTTCCCTATTGCTATTTAACTCAATTTGGTTCATAATTTCTAGACGGTTACTGAATATGACAGATACCTTAAAGAAAGTCTGAATATACAACAGCCGAAACGGGAGGATAACAATCAAAATGAACCTCCTAGTCTCAATAAAAAGCCATATAAATTTGCATGTGTGAAATATAGATAATAAATTCTGACCTTTTTTAATTTTTTTTTTTTTTTTTTTTTTAACAGCACAATTGTGGTTGAACCTGACTGCACTGCAACCATCACTCAACATGGAGATGTAAAAATTAAGGTAAGATCTTATGACATCACAATGGCCAAAACACACATAGCCCGGTCCCTGAAGGCTCATTTCCCAAGATGATGCTCTCTCAATCACTACAATCTTAGCCTGTTCAAGTCTCAGGTTAACTGTTATCTTACCACCATAAACTGTGCTTCTCTTAGTCTGTAACTCCTTAGCTCAAGTGGCTCTTGTGCCTTGTACAGAGTCAACAGTATTGTTAAAAAAAACAAAAAACCCTCTTTAGGCTCATTGGAATGCCCTGGCACTTTCTAGTTACACCCATAATACAAATGTGAAGTCCCCACATTAAAAAAAATCTCAAGAGGAAGAAATCTCCCCACTCCCAAAGGAATACCATGTATTTTATACCAAATCAATTTTTTCTTGGATAATACTAAGTAACCTTGATTATAACACAAATGTGCCTAAGCAAGTGTCTTCAGAAGGGATTGGCTAGTCACCCTATTAGAGAGACCCATTCAGATTACAACCAGCCAACTATTTTATATATATATATATATATGTATGTATGTATTTTGGAGATGAGGTATTGTGTACACTATTTACATTATTCAGACTATTGTTCTTGTCTTTGTTGCCATATTTATCACAACGTTTTGTCCGTTGTACACCCCAGCCTTCTTCAGGTGGTTGGAATGTTGAACTGAACCCTTTATTTTGCTTGCTGGAGTAGACTGTTCTAGTTCCACGTGCCATGTCTAATGGATGTCAGTTATCACTTAAGAAGGTCGAGCAGACAACAGCCGAAATGTTGTGATAAATATGGCAACAAAGATGAGGACAATAGTCCAAATAATGTAGATAGTATATATATATCTGGTAATTGAAATGTAACTCCCTATTTTATGTATGAGTGTCCAGACAGAATCTCGACTTAACAATCTGTGACTTTTTTTCCTTGTGGTAGATTAAAGGAGCAAGTTTACCATACCAGACTAGGACTTTGGAAGAACTTGAAGGTCAAATACAATACTGGTGAAATCAGTTGATGCGATTACTATGTGGCTTGAAAAGCTGGTAGTGAAATCTGGTGCTCATATTGAATTTTAAATAAAACCTCATGCTAAAGACTTTCTCTCATATCTATTTCTTGTACAAATTATAGTTAATAAATAAATTATAAGTATTTTAAAATGGGGAGTTACTTTTCTATCATCCTATACATACATATATATATATATATATATATATATATATATATATATATATATATATATATATATATATAGGCAAGTTTCATTAAAAACAACTAACAAGAGGTGCTGTGATTAAGCGTTTTTTATATAATTTAAAAAAAACTTAAACATAACACCTTGTCAATCGTTTTTAACAGAACTTGCATAAAAGAGGGATTACTGCCCAAATACAATATATATATATATATATATATATATATATATAGAGAGAGAGAGAGAGCACACACACACACATATATATATATATATATATATATATATATGTATATATATATATATATATATAAGTTATGAATTTCATTTTTCATTTCATTTCATTTTTGGAAGTGCTATCTGATAATCCGGCGTCCTTTAAAAGGACTCTGGTGAAATAAATTATTATAATGGTACCTTAAAGTGGTCTGTTTTTCTTTTATTTATATATATCTGAGCAGATTCATTGCTAGTATAACAACTTTCATCATCACCCGGAGGCTGTGTTCATGGTGTTTTCAAGGGTTTTCATATATCGGATAACATTTACACAGCCTCTTTGCAATGTATAACCTGTATAAAGTATAAAAATGTTTAAGTAGAATAAAAAAAAATAATCTATCAGTGACATACACAAAAAATGTCAGAAATATACAATTCAGTAAACCCTTGAATTAGCGATCTAATACCAAGAAAGGAGATGACCATTTTCGAATGTTAAAAACAAAAACCTTTGATACAATATGCGGTACTGTAAAATAACCCTGTTGACTCCCCATGTGAAGTATGGAGCCACAGCCTCACAATGCTAAGTATTGTGGCCATGGTTTTTGTAGCAAGTGTGTTTTCACAAGTTGGAGTTAGTAGTCTCTATTTCTGAGATGAGTTATTGTAGCTATTTACATTGTTTGGACTTTTGTCCTCATCTTTATTGTCATATTCACAGTCTATATTTCTGAGATGAGGTATTGTAACTATTTACACTATTTACATTGTTTGGATTGTTATCCTCAACTTTATTGTCATATTGACAGTCTAACCCTACACCCAACCAGTTTTGTGTTCAAAGTTGTCTTTCTCCTAGATTGACTGTTATACATTCCAATCTGCTCTGGTATTAACCCCTAGCTTAGTGGGGATGGAGAAAAGAGATGGATTTATATTTTCCAATGATTTGTGTGAAAGTGAATGCAAAGGCCTTGGCTGGAATTTGAACTTGGCATACCAATCTCGCTTTCCATATTGATAACCACTACACTATGTTCGTATCTTCAATTCTCATTGGTTATCTCATATTTCTGACCTTATGATATACTAAACTAATCAATCAATCAATCAATTACCCGATAGACTTCTCTGTGAATTGATTGATTTGTTTTTATGTCTTATTAATCCTTTGCAGGTTATTTAAGGGCAGAAAATATTTTTAGATTGTAATAATTTTTTTTTGTGAGATAATAGTAATTTTTAGTGATAAAAGTCTTACTAATTAACCCATAGCTGAGGGGAAGAGGTGGATTCATAACATTCTTAAGGGCATTTGTGCATAAGTGAATATAATGTACCCAACAGGAATTGGAGTTTGGCTCTCTGATTAACAATTTCAAGCAAAAAAATAAAAGCAAGTCTCGTAATCTACAATTCTTATGTCCAGAAAACAACCTCATTCAGGAACCCTCTACCTTGAATGTCTCTTAGGCTTTGTATTGGGTGAATTTTAAAAAAAGAAAAAAAAAAGAAAAAGAATTTAAAACATTTTTCCTTCTTGGAATATCCAACTCAAATTTGTGCATTTCATTCCAGATTGGTAGTGGTATTTCTAAACGGCTTGGCACCCACCTTGACACCATCCAGGTCTCCATCTTCTCTCACAGATTCATGAGCATAGCCGAGCAGATGGGACGGTAAGATTCATTACCATCAAATACTAACACCATGTTCCTGATGGGTGTTTTAAAGCAATGGTCCCCAACCACCAGGCTGCAGATCAATACTGGGCCATACAGAAAGAAGAAAACCTTTTTTTTTTTTTCCTATTTTATTGATTATTGCAGTCTTGCTTATTGTGTTTTGTTATGTATGTAATCCATGGAAAGATTGTCTTGAATGATACCGGTCTATGGTGCAAAAAGTACGTGAACCACAGCTTTAATTCACTAGAGAACTTTTATATTATAATGAAACCTGAATTGGACTCATCTACAAAGGTCACTTGGAAAGTAATGCTACCTAATTTATGCTGACTCACAAAGTTAGAGGCAGGTATTGGTGGCATGGTAGTAGAGGCTGGACTTTCCCACCAATAACCCATCATTTTTTTTTTTTTTTTTTTTTTTGTTACAAATAGCATCTGAATGACAATCTGGCAAATGGCATCTGACATGAAAATGTGTTTGAAAAAGAGGTGTGTCATTGAACTCTTCCTGTTTCAGAAATGAGGATAACAACAGGTGTGAATTAAATTTTGGTCACTTCTGCCGGTGTAACCTACTAATAATGAAACGTGTAAATGGAAGGCAGAACAGAGACTGGGAGGGATAGTGAAGGGAAACAGCATAAAAGACGAAGAATGCAATACAGGCTCTTGTTCATTGCTGGCAAAATGCATCATCTAATGATGGTGACTGTATAACACTTAACCCAGTGGTCGATTCTAGGTCAGCCTGACCAGCAATTACCAGACAATCTGACTCTTGCCACACGCCACCTATACCAGAAGTTGTCGATCCTCAGGTATGATGAGTTGATTGCAGGGTCAATCCCATGCTGTTCGATACTGTCACTGATCATATGGTCATTGGTTGCTGTTCACTTCGGTCTACCCCTTGCTCTGCCCACGTTGTGTTTCTTGAATTCAGAGCTGGTAGGGATCAATTAATGTCAGTAATCGTAGCACTGATTCAGACCACGGCAAGCTGTACTATGATGGGGGAAAAAAATAGAAATGTCTTTGTTGACGAAAGAAAAATGAAAAAATTCTTCAGGCCAGTTTTCAGTTTGGTTTATGTAGTTCTTGGTACAACAAAAATCAACCCTTCCCCATTAAAACTTCTTTAGTGACACTTTTGCCTATCAGTGCAAATTCTTGGAACGGGGCTCAAAGTCAGGAATTCTCTTGGCAGCAAATCATGTGAATCTCAGCAGTACCGTTGTTGTCTGCTGCTATCTCTCATCTTTCTCTGTCTGTCTCTGACTCTGCTTATATTGATTTTGACTAAAGACCAGCGTGGTGTTGATGGTGTTTGGGGATTCCCCAAGTTTCCGTATTAATTTGAACAAGAATTCTTTGTTGTCTGGTTCATAATATTCATTATATCTTGAAATTTGGGAGAACCTCTCTTCCTTTGTGTAATGGTTGCGGGTATTGACCCACCCATATAACTCACTTTCTCTTATTTATGCCTCACATCATTACTTCCAAATGGGTGGAGATAATCTCTTTTGGTATCTCATCTAATCCTGCCACCTCAGCTCTCTCTTTTACAAATGCAACTTTCAAACTGCATGGGTGAAAAGGCAGTCTTAACTTTTAGTCATTAATTGTTATCTTTTTAATTTTTGACAACTGGTCTTGTTTATGAAAAAGACCATTGCCAGCTATTTCTGCCAATCAGCCATCAGCAACACTTTTCTTCATATCTGTTCACTTAAGAATATTCATGAATGTTACTGGTCTATTTATTATCTCAATTCCTTCAGCACAGGATAAAATCCTGTTTCTCAACTTGTTTACATTTCCAAAATTGGTGGGTCCATTTCTGCTGTCTGACAGGCACAAATCAATTTCTCAATTCTGCCTTTGCCCTCAACTAACCTTGAAATGCACTTTCATTTTGTTGTGGTGTCTTCCATCTAAGGAAATTTTTACGGCCTCTTCCATTTACTATAAAGTAGTAGGAAAAGTAAGCCTCGGGAGAACACTGATATAGACTGAACGCTGGTCAACCGACAGACACTCCCAAGTCGTGTAACATACTTCTGTTTTATTTACTGTTCAATGCACTATTTATCTTCAACCTCTTGTTTTGTTATTTCTTAACCATTACTAGGTCACAACACATTTTAAGACCTTCCGCCTGGCCCCTGACAACATCATTTCCCAAAACCAATAAAGTCATTCTCCTCAGATCTGCCCCTTCTTCTATCAGTTTCCATGTTATTCCATACTTTTAACTCTTTTCATCTGTCCCAGTTTATATTCTAAATTAAGCTTAGTGTCCCATAGTGTCACACTGTTGGTCCCAATCCTGGGTGGAATGAGAACAAAAACATTTATCCCCCACCCCACCCAAATTTATAGACAAATGTTACAGATGCATGCTGGGATTTCTTCCTAGCCAGTAAGATAGGCCATTTCATGGTGTCATCCACCATATTTTTGTTCATGAAGTCAGAACACTACAATCACTTGTCTGTATCACCTTTGTTTGTTAAAACCATTGTTACTTTGTGAAATTTTTGCATTACTGTTGCTTTGGTTACTTTTGTCCTGTATATATTGACTGCTTACTATTATTTTTGCCTTGTTCATTTCTTTCTTTTGTTATTGCTTATTGAAAACTTTGTCACTTCTGTTTGTTGGGCATTTCTGCCAATTACTCTACAGTGACTACGTGATGTAGCATATGAGTGCTTGTCTTTAAGGAAAATGGAAGCAAAAAGGACACCTGTATTTAAAATCAAAAACAAATAGCTGAAATTTCTCAGGTGCATAATGAGGAAAGTCGGCTTGAAGATTTTGACACTCACAAGACATATTGTTATGGTCCAGTTCCTTGTACCACGGTGATAGTCCAAGGTAGAACCAATAAAGAAGAACTCGAACACCAGTATGGAATAACACAGATATATTACAAACAGGAATATATAGAGAGAAGTAGAAAGTGTTAGTACGAACAATCAGGTTTAGTAGAGAGAACAATGTAGTCTCGACCAGTATCACTATTCCAATGTCTTGCAGTAATTGTATAAACGTGACTCTGTTTCGGACTGCCTCTGACTCGACTCTTGACACAACTTGAACGACTGACTCCACTTGAACTACTGACTCCTGAGGGGCAGTATTTATTAAGCCCATTATTATTATTATTATTATTATTATTGTGGGTAAGATCCCATAACACACATCAAAAGTAGAAGGTACAAAGGAAAGCAGTAAATAATATCAATGATACTCAGAAATTCAGGCAAAAATATCAGTTGTGTTTATTATCAAAGTACACAGAGGGCAACACTGTCGTAAAAAATAATTTGTATATTGTTGGGTTGGGACAGCATGAGAAAGAGACACAAAAAAAAATAAATAAATTGTAAATAATGTCAGTAATAACCTACCTAACGAGTTTGTGTAAACAGTTGGCAGAAGAGGGATTAGGAGAGATAGTAAAAGACAAAACTTACTAAAAGCTATGAAATTGTTCAGAGCCATAGTCGCAAAACTTGTAGAGTTCAATTAAAGGGAGATAACTGAGACGTCCGGAAGAGGCATGGCATGTTGAACTAGAAGAATCTACCCTGGTGTATGAAATAAAGGGTTTAGTTTGAAATTTCAATCATCTGAAAGCTGCAGCATATAATGGTCAAAACGCCGTGAATATGACAATGTAGATGAGGACAACAATCCAAACAATGTAAATAATTACAATACCTCATCTTAATGAAATATCTTTTACTATCTATTATTATTAATCTATATTAGTGCCAGCATATCTCACTAAACTTCATAAATCAAGAAAGCAATTACTACTAATTTATATGGAGGAACATTTTGAGCAATTCCAGACTCAAAAAAAATAGCTTCCATCTTCCCTTCTCAGTATCAAATCTTGATTCAGTGAATCGATCTTTTGCTTTGAAAGGCTTAAAATACAGCGATATCCTTGAGTGTTCTTCATGTATATTTCTAACCTGCAAGTTCTTTGGAGGTACTGAAACGTCCTTAACTCTTTAACATTCAATGTGCTCAAATCCACTCCATAAATATCAGCTCTCAAAATCTCACTCTTTTCTTAAATTGGGCTCTTTTTTAAATGTTGTATAATAATAATAATATCATCACTATCATCTTGTCCAATGCAGCTTAGAAACACAACACTTTTATTAGCACATGAGCTGTTCCAAGAAGTGCTACCACCTGCACACTCCCAATGATGTCAAGTATACACTAGGCATCTTGCAAGTCAGTGAGATTTATGGAAATTGTCCTAAGTGCAGCAATCACTAAAGGGATAACTTAAATTTCTGCTTCATAAAGTCTAGATGTCATATCAAAGAGATCATCCAAACAATTACCATGAAAGTATTTATAGAAAAGGCATAGGGAAGCAACTTTATGGTAGTGGGAAGTAACTGGAGCTGAGCCACCAGAACAGGACCAATAATATTGCTGATTTTTTTTTTTTTTTTTTTTTTTTTTTGAGGATTTTATCAAGACTCTCTAAACATATAGCAGGAGCACCAGACCATATGTGGCAGCAATATTCAAAGCATGAGCAAATGGTAGACTTATAAATATGTATGATAAAAGCATAATAGTTTTTGAAGAATAAGATTGTCTATCATGAGACAGTGAACCAACTTTCTTAGCAGCTGACCTAGTAAGATTCAGTGTAGTTTTTCAGCTGAGAATGTTAACCCAAGAAGGCATGTCACTCTCCTGAAGATTAGCATCAGTCATGCTGATGGAAGACAGAGAGGGGTCTCTCAGATGATTAATAGGTAGGTTGTTTTTGAGATCAGCTGCCAATTGGACTTTATCAAACTGATTAGACTTAGTATTGTAACAGAAGTAAATGGTTATGTCATTGGCATAGGTACCAAGTTGAGAGCTGATGTCATCAGGAGGGTCGTCAGTAAAAATTAAAAACAAAGTAGGACCAAGAATAGAGCCCTGGGGGACACCTGCATTAGTATGGAAAGATCTAGAAGAGTGGCCATTCAGGACAACTTTCATTTCATGATTTGATAAGAAAGACTGAATCAGTTCAAAAATTTGCCAGGAGACACCATAACTTTTCAACTTGCGAAGAAGACCAGTATGCCAAGCGCTGTCAAACATGGATGACTGAATTTCTTACATCATATCAGTTATCAGCAGCAGCAGTTGTGATAATGCTTTTCTTAAATTCAGAAATTAAATATTTTTTTTTTTAATTTTGTGTTTGAAAAAATTACACATTTCTTAGATTGAAGTGTTGTTTATTTTTGGTTGCAGAGTTCTCCAAAGAACCGCCATTTCTACAAATATTAAGGTTAGTATACACAAATTTATTTATAATCATGGTGATTATGCCTTGCCAAGGATAAACATATTTTTAATAATAATTCTCTCTTAATAAATTCATATCTATGATTAGACAAGAGCAGGGAATTTTTTTTCTTTTTTTTTTTTTTGACAAGTTTTTAGATATTCATATTGATAATATATATGCATGCACACAATATTAAGGCAGTTCTGTCCGCTACAAGAAGTCATGGCATCTGTGTCCCTGTTGCCTTGTGTTTATAGTTTTCAAGATGTTTCAGTTCTTACTGATTTATGCTTTACTTTTTGGACACCATCATACTTCTTTAATTCCAGTTTTGCACTGATGGCTCTCATGGCTGAGGATTTTATTGAGCCAGACTTGTGATAAAAATCAATAATATTGAGGATAAATGAGTATTATCATATAACTCTGCTTATCCCTCCCTTAGTTACTTAGTTAGCACAATGTTATGCCTTGTCAATACCCCCCTCCTAAATAACGGACTATTCCATTTTGATCACATGGAAAGACGGAAAAGACATTAGAGATGCTACTTGGTTTCAGCAAGAAAATGAAAGAAAAGAAGATTGTTTAACATCTTTTTCATTGAAATGGAAAAAGTTGTGTATTTCAATTTTTTTTTCATTTGTACCCCCTTACTTCTTAAAATAATGGCCAGCATTCATATTTATGATTATTATTGCAATATTTTGTTAAAGTCATTAAGCTCAAATATGTAACGATGTGATAGGGGAATTTCTATGGATTTTTATTGCTGTAAAACTTACCATGGGTTTATTCAATCATTAACTTAAGAAATAAGATTCATCAGAAAATGAAAATAGAGAAACTGAAATTTTTATGAGTATTTTTAGTTAATAATAGTGATGATGATGATGATGATAATAATAAGTGATGATGATGATGATAATAATAAGTGATGATGATGATAATAATAAGTGATGATGATGATGATAATAATAAGTGATGATGATGAAAAGATGTTGGTTTAAACAGTTAAAATTTAACTCTTGATTTAAATGTTTTTATATAAAAAAATAAGGTTTCTTTTTCAATTTCTTTCTAGGAACGATTAGATTTTTCTTGTGCTCTTTTTGGTCCTGATGGTGGGTTGGTATCCAATGCACCTCACATTCCTGTCCACCTGGGTGCTATGCAAGAAACAGTTCAGTATCAGGTGAGAATGCTTTTTGGTCCAAGAACAAAGTTTGGAAATGAGAGAACAACAAATCGGTGATTGAAATAATTAAAATGGTTTGTTTTTTTATTTCCCTGTGATTTACAAGATTTGACCTTTTGCTCATTCTGGGGTGCTGTATATCAGTTGTGGGAGAGCAGGAATCTGTTAGGGATATAATACACGGTAGTAGTCAAGAAAGATATGCGAAGAAATCAATATTATGCATATGTAATTGAGTGAGATAGACTTGTAGGGGAATTATCAACATAAATTATTTGGAGTTAGTCTCTGCTGCTTCTGGTTTCATCACTAGCTGAAAGCTTCATTGTTAGTGTAAGTGTCTTGGTGTCACGACTGGTGGCCTGGTTAAGTTTGCCTGCTGTGGGGCCCATCACTAATGTCATCCAGGTCAGATCTGCCTGCATTGATGAAATCAGTGTTGGCTTTATAGTGAGTCAATGGCTCAGAAATGGCTGCTGTGAAAAACTACATGGGTTTTTTTTCTGATTGGTCAGAAAAGATGTTTCATGGCCTTGGTATTTTGGGGCAGTGAGGCACAGTGGAGTAATGGATAGCCATGCGGATTGAGGAATCGAAGAGCCGAGTTTGAATTCCAGTCGAATTCATTACATTCCCTTATGTGCTAATACCCTCTTCTTCTCTCCCCAGCTATGGACAAATAGCAGGATAGACCGGGTTCTATAACCTTGGATGGTAACTGGTCTACCGCAGAAAGAAATGGCAACCTACTGTGGGGGTGAAAAAAATCTGCCTATGCGTGTATCACACATGGCACATAACTGACTGATTCTGGAAGTGGGTACATGGAGCCAGAGAAAATTAAGGTCTGTTTTTGTCATGTGAGCTGTGGATGTCAAAGGGAGCACCTCTGTTTAAAAAAAAAAAAAAAATAGAAGCAAAACTTTTTTCCATTGTTCTGTTCTTCTCACTTTGTTATGCGGATTGCAATAAAATGTTTTAGTTTTTTTATTTGTTTGTTTTTCCATTTGTTTGTTGTTATTTTGTTAGGTTGTTTATTTTTGTTTTGCTAAATTTTTTTTTTATCTCTTAAACCATACATATGAAATTTCTGTTTGTTCATAGTGTTTGTGGGTATAATGATGAACTAGATCTTGTCGACAGTAAATAAACCATTGAGGTTGGTATGCCGTAAAACAAACCAAACCAAGCAACATGTGAATTAGAAATTGGAGATATCAAAATCAAACAAGTACAAAAATTAAAATATCTGGGATGTGTTTGGGAACAGAAAGTGCGGCACAAAAACCTGAAGGTGCATTGGGATAGCCAAATATGCCTTCCAAAAGCTAAGCAAAGTATTAAGAAACAAGGAAATCTCATTAGAAACAAAGAAAAGAGTACTGAACTGTTATGTAATATCAGTCCTCCTATATGGCAGTGAATGCTGGACAATCTAATCACAGATGAATAACAGCCTTGAAAGTAAGAGAAATATGGTACTACAGAAGGATGCTGAGAATACCATGGACTGAACATGTGAACACTGATGAAGTTTTAGAGAAAATGGAAACAAAAGGCACACTTAACATCTGAAAGTGACAAATGAAATTTCTAGGAACATAATGAAAAATGAAGGCTTAAAAAAATTTGAAACTCACAGGACATAACGGCAAGAGTGACAAAGAAAAGTAGCACATAAACTATCTAACAAACTTGTGTAAACGGCTGGCAGAACATGGATTAAGAGAGAGGAAATTGTGGGGAGCCATGATCACCCACATTCTGAAAGTGACATGGCACATCTTGATCATTATTTCAATATTTTTCATTTCTATTTCAGATGAAAGCTTTGGGAAATAACCTCCATGATGGAGATGTTATTCTGAGCAATCATCCCCTTACAGGAGGCAGCCACCTCCCAGATTTGACTGTCATCACGCCGGTAAGACAATTTTTTTTGTTTTTACTAATATTCACCTAATACAAGGCTTAACATGTAGCATTATATTTGCGTAAGAAAGAGCAAAATAATCAAAAAGATAGCTAATTCTAGACTTGAAGATTTAATTACTGAATAAAATTTCAGAGTTCAGGTGGAGTCAGGTGTATAGAGTTGAAGTAGATCTTAGAAGGAACCAGAAAGCCAATCCTAAACAGGATACATGGGATAAAACTATACTCCTGTTCAAAAGACTCGGGAGAAGTGTAAAGCGGACAATATATTTACTTAGCAGTTCTTCTACTGTGGGTTAAGAGATGTGGGCTTTTTTGTGGGTTATTTTGTGATGTGTTGGCCATATCTGAATATATTTCTGTTATTGTATATATTGTCATCTACAAAATTTCTTTCCCTGCTCATATCATCACTTCAAATGTATCTAAGTTATTACAATATTTGTATCTTCTTAGATTAGTGTTCACTATAACTGAAATTTTGGCTTTTCGATTAAAACAAAATAAATAATAAAATATATGTATCTTTTCCTCAGTTCCTTCTTTAAATAATTTTGTAATATTTTAATCTTAATACAGGTTTAAATGTAAAATTTAAAATTGGTAATTTTTATTTTCAATTTTATAGCAAAATTTAATATTAATTAATCAGAATGATTTCTATTTTAGTCTAACTCTAACATTAAGGCATTAATTATTATAACCAAGGTTCATTGTCAAGTTTTTAGAATTTTCATTTGTATTTTGATTGGTCATTGCAGCTTATGCAACAGCGTTTCCTCTATCGAGGTGTGTTTGGTCGATTTGAACCTTTTAAAACTCTTTATTCTACATTCACTTGATAAGACACCAGAAGTGTTGAAACAAAATGGCTATTTTTGTGGCAACGTTATAACATATTTATGTTATAATTTTTGAATAAATAATATTTGCTCTACTCTGTATTGAGCACTCTTTTAAGAATAGTATTTTTGGTTATTGGAATTTGTTATTTATTCCGCCTGCACCAATCCTATACTTGGAGATATATATATTGTTTGGGAGTTAAAAAGATATTATCAGCTGCACAATGAAAATATATACATTGCAACAAAACATATACATGATACAACACAATAAGTGTAAACAAAATATAATATACTTTAGCATACTAATATTTGTATATTTTGAAGTACATATACGTATACAGAGATAAAAAGTTTATGCTTATCTGTTTAGTAGTAACATGTGCTATTGTTGCACCACACGCCTGTCAGTACTGTTCAGACATTTGCTTTGTTTATCCATCAAAGGTTAAAAAAAAAAAAAATTGATTTGTGCTTGAATTGGCAGAAAAAATGTCTGTTCTGGTGCATGAAGGGAGTTTTCATATTTATTTAACTATTTTTTTATAATCTCACTTTTTCTTTATTATTTATCATTCTTATCTATATTTAAAAGTAATTTTATTACTTTTAATTTTTCTTTTATTATTTATTATTTTGGTTTCATACTCCTGCATAATTTAGTACTGTGGATTAGTGGTTCTGTCTACATTTCTGAGATGAGGTATTGCAACTATTTACATTGTTTGGACTATTGTCATCATCTTTATTGTTTATATTCACAATATTTTGGCCAGTGTATGCTCCAGCCTTCTTCTTGTGATATATCTTGGAATTTTGAACTGAACCCTTTTATTTTGTCCACTCAGGTAGATTGTAGAGCATACAATGGCTGAAATGTTGTGAATATGACAGTAAAGATGAGGGCAACAATCTGAACAATGTAAATAGTTACAATAATAGACAGATCCTGAAAAAGGCTAGATTGGGCAACAGCTGAAACATTGTGAATATGACAATAAAGATAAGGACAACAGCACGGACAATGTAAATAGGGCTTGAGGTTATTTAGTGATTTGTTGTCATTGTTGATTTATTGAACTGCTATACTATTCACTTTTCTTTTAAGGAAAATATTCTTTTCAAATCACTTGTCCCTTTGAGATTTCTTCTTGGTTAAAAAATGCTTTTGCTTTCACTTGCAACAGGTGTTTTACCCTGGTCAGCCCCGGCCAGTGTTCTATGTAGCCAGTCGAGGACACCATGCAGACATTGGTGGAATTACTCCTGGTTCTATGCCACCACATTCAACATCACTCGATCAGGAAGGAGCTGTTTTCAAGTCATTCAAACTTGTATCCAAAGGAGTCTTTCAAGAAGAAGGCAAGTCTGCTTCATTTGTAATTGACAAACATTATGTTAGAAGAATCAGCACTATTAATAGTCCTAACCTGGCATATTGGCTTCAGTCATTTTCCACTGCCATAATGTAGCTCCTCTGTGCCTTTTCTATAAGTACTTTCATGGAAATTATTCAGATGAAGTCTTCACTGTGGTACCTAGATTTTATGAATTTAAGTGTAGTACTAGATTGGTAGCAAGGTCTCATCAATTCACAGTTTAATTGGCAAGATGTAACTATAAGTTTTATGCTGACAGTTTCTTTTCTTGCAATTCTTGCTTGTGGAACTCTCTTCTGACTGCATGCTTTCCAGACAACTTTGAGCTTCAAAAATTTAAATGCAATGTCAATTGTTATCTACTGACCTCTTGATTACTCTTCTATTGTTCTCACTCCTTAGTAATGTTTCTCTTTCTTTTTATTCTTTGGAAAAGAAAAAAAACTTTAGAAGGAACTGAAAACCCAATCATAAATAAGAAACAAGAGATAAACCTCCTGTTCAAAAGATGAGAGAGGCATATGATAGGTGAAACTATCTACTCTTATAGTGGAAAAGATAAATAAATAAGTAAAAATAAATAAATAAATAGCGTCCTGGGTATGACGGTAAACTACATCCGATAATGTTTTCAGAAAAATAATGTTGCCAGCTCTAAGTTTTTGAACAATAATGTTGCCAGCTCTAAGTTTTTTTGTAAAGAAGTAATGTTGCCAGCTATACATTTTTTGTAAGAAGAGCGTTGCCGGCTATGCTTTTTTTTTTTTTTTTTTCTTTTTTTGTAAAAAAAAAAAATAATGTTGCCAGCTATACGTTTTTTTGTAAAAGAAGAATAATGTTGCCAGCTATAAGTTTTTTTGTAGAAAGAAGTAATGTTGTCAGCTATACGTTTTTTTTGTAAAGGAATAATGTTGCCAGCTATACATTTTTTTTTTGTTTTTTTTTTTTGAAACAATGTTGCCAGCTATACATTTTTATTCCATACAAAATAGGCATTTAAAATTCATATAAACTGGATTTGGCATTAAATAACCCACAGTGGTTGATATGCCATAAAACCCAAACAAACAAACATAAATAAATAAATAAATAGTAAAAATTTCAGTGTGTTGGTGGAGGCATTAAATGTATAGAGTTGAAGTAGACAGGAAACCCTATCCTAAATTGGAAATAGAGGACAAACCTCTACTCCTGCTCAAAAGACCAGAGTGGAGTGTGAATCTTTCTATTCTCATTGTGGAAAAAATAAATAAATTGTAAAAAATTTTAGTTTATGTGGAGAAGTTAGAAGTATTGAGTTGAAGAAGAAATTTAGAAGGAACTGGAAATACAATGTAAAAAAAGTCTTTGTAACATTCTTAAAGTAATTTTTTATTTTTTGTTTTATCACTAAACTCACAATATTATTTTAATTGTACATTGACTGAAAATCTTTGCAGTAAAATCACACTGATTTTTCTTTTTATTCTTTGATCTTTTATTTATAGCTGTTACAGAAGCTTTGATGGCACCAGCTAAATTTCCAGGCAGCAGTGGCACTCGAAATCTCCAAGACAATCTTAGTGATCTACGGGCACAAGTGGCAGCTAACCAAAAGGTATCATTGTTATTTTTTATTTTTATTAATACTAGCTGGACCCATAGACTGGTTGTCATGTTGTCTTTAAATTTTAAATCTCTGGATCTGTCAAATTGATTCAATTAGATGTGGCTTTTCTTTTAATCTTGGTTTTCCTAATTTCTTCCAAAATTTATAGTTATCAACATCAAGTCACCTCCCATATCTAGTTGCATATACAAGAAAACATTATTGACTAGAGTTTTTAATAATACTTTTTCATTTTTTTTTTTTTTTCAATGAAAAGATGTCCATACTTATTTCCTCTTCATTTTGTTGAACTGTCTCTACTTTTTTCTTTTTGGATTTACACATATCTTTAAAATTATACATTTTGAAATACTTTTCACATTTTTTTTTTTATGCCAGACATTTTTTTCTTTGATGTTGATATCCACAATAAGTACACCTTATTCAATCTTTTTTCTTTGTTATGTATGTGTCCATTTCCTCTACTAGATCCATAATTTTTGTTGTATTAAATTTTCTAATTCTTGTGACTGAATATATTTAACACACTGTTCTAGTAACAACTTTCTCAGTTGTAAATGCATTATTCATTTGGTGATACTCCTCATTTTGAAGGCCATTTACCAATTTCATTTGGATCAAATCCTCTTCAATTGACTGGTTTTGTGATCACAGTTTCTCAAATTTCCAATATTTAGTGGCCTGTTTTAAATGAAGAACATATTTGATAACTGGTTCATTCACTTTTTGAGAAATAATCATAAGCTTAGCTCTCTCTGCATTCACTAGTTTTTCTTGGGTGTTTTGTTTTTCACTATTAGTTGACTTATATTGTCAAATGTCATTTCTTCCAACTGTCTTGGGTGCAAAATTGCTGATAATTTTTTAATGGCCTTACAACCAGCAGTTGCCAACAAGAGATTCATTATTTGGTTTTCTCCTCTGACTGCTTTCGAATACTTTAGCTTTTTTGTTCTAGCTTTAGCTGCTAGTATTCTGAGCCACACTTGTGTGTATTCATAATTATTAAGTGATAAATGTCCATTCGGTTTGTTAGCTATCAGCAACGTCAGTGTTGCTAACTCCTGGGAAATAGTATGTACTCAACTACCTCATGGTTAATAGCTGTAGCTATTTATTGTCTTTGTGACGTCTTATATAAATGAGTCATCTCAATATTTTTACTACTTCAAAGCTCCCAAGAAAGTTAAATTTTGGTATTAAATGACCCATAAGGAGTTGATATGCTGTTAAACAAACAAATCAATCAATTATAATAATTTTTCAAATAGGTTTTTATAAGATCTATTTCCTTTAATCATATAGAATAGGGCGTGTGAAAATTCCATGGTTTTTGCTAATTTTTATTACTAAAACTAATCATTTCGGGCTGGAATATTGCTACACCATTTCACTGAAGTAGACATTGAACACATGAAGGCATTAATACTTTCTCTATCTTCCCTTTTCTTTTTTTTTCTTTCTAGAAACACATATATACAAATTCAATGTACCCTGAAAATGAGGCTTGTTAGAAGTTTTAAAAAAAATGGGTTAGAGATTTAATCTGTTCACTGCTGCTATATCAAGAATTTATGGGCAGGAGACTGGCAAGCTATTACAAGCCATAATATACATGCTAAATAACAAAGGAACAAGCCAAACCAAATCATATAATAGTTATCTGTATTTATTTATATATTTCCTGTCCCATCTGTAGTGGGAATGAAGTAAATCAACATAATTAGCAAATTTGTGAGTGATTATTTCTCTTAGTTATTTTAATAATCAATACGAATAAAATATTTACCTGCTTTCAATCAAAGTTAGATGCCAAGCAAAATGAACTGTTTAATTAATCAGTTCCTTTACTCTTATGTTTCTTAGATTACAGTCTTATTTGTTCAAGCCTTTCATATGAGGCACTTAGATACTTTTGTTTATTAAGTAATCATCTTCAACTTTGTCCAGGCTACATGGAAAGATTCAATTCTTTACTTATATACTTTGGAAATTCTGCAATTTGTTAAAATTAAAACCATTGTTAGATGTCAACAGAGTTTGTTAGGATTGTACCTTGAAAATTAGTTTTCAGCAAAGTACCTACCATAACTGTGAGGACTTCACATCTGAAATCTCTGCAGAATTAAACTGACAACTGGTTAAAATCCCTGTAGAATCTAGTTATCTCTCAGCTTGCTAATGCCCCTATTATTGTTTGCATTATGTGGCAATAATTGTAACATGATACCCTAAAAATAAGTAACCAAGTAATCGTTTTAAGTTTTCTGAATATCAATATCTAATAATAATAATAAAAAGAAACCAACAAAAGACAAGAAAATAAAGCAAGATGTACAACACTAAAAGTAATGTTTAAAGTAATAAGAAATAAGATTTCTTGGCAAATATGGACAAACATGCCCCACAATAAGATGGAATGTTAAATGGATGCCCCCCTCCATGACACTGCTTTTTTAACTACCTTTGTTGAGTGCTTATTATTTTTGTTACCAATTCTCAAGAACAAAGAAAATCTATGTTTCTGGTATGAGGTATTGTAACTATTTACACATTTTACATTGTTAGGAGCCTTTATTTAGTCCATTAGGTCAGTGGATAAAGGTGTTGGTTGAAGTAATCCAATGACTTGACTCAAAGAGATCTGAGTTCAATACCTGGCCACAGCAGAGGTGAACAAAACACTTGGAGAGTTGAGTTACTAAAGGAAATTTACTGAAACTGAGACATCCAGAAGAGGCATGGCACATGGAACTAGAACAATCAACCCCTGTGAACTAAATAAAGGGTTCGGTTTGAAATTCCAACATATATCATCTGAAGAAGGCTGGAGCATACAAAAACCAAAATGTCATTAAGATGACAACAATAGTCTGAACAATGTAAATAACAAAGAAAATGTATGAATTCACTTTCATTTTTCATGTTTAGGTCCTATTACAATTCTAATTATCACTTTTTTTAAAAGAATAAACATTGCTGAAGAGTGAAGGTAATTAAAAAAAAAATCAAACAAACAGTGTCATGGTGAAAAACTGTCCTTTTTGACACCACGTCTTATAGTGGGTATTTTTGCTGACTTCTTGATCTAGGCTCGTTAACACAACACCTTATCTAAAAATATTTGAAAACTCTTACGTCAAGTCTACTGTTTTTTTTTTTTCCATTCTATGTAATTGATTCATACTTTGTTTTAATTGGCAGATATTAGACAGATGACTTTTCTGTTGTATTAAAAAAAAGTTTTTCCTTCTTTTCTCCTGTTTTTCTCTTTTTTAGGGAATCCAACTTGTCCATGAATTAATCCATTACTATTCTTTGGAAGTGGTACAGGCCTACATGGGTCATATTCAGGTAAGATTCATATTACTTTCATTCAGTTATGAGGGTGAGTCAAAAAGTAATGTAATTTGTTTTATTATATAAGAAATAATGAATACAATCAAACATATCATACATCAAAATATATCTATACATCACAGGTTCACATCCCTACTTCTCAACATATTCATCACCTCTTCCAATAGCAGTGTTCCACCTACAAATGAGGGTTTGTATCCTAGCTTCATAAAACTTAGCTACCATGTGTTATTTTTGGATCATTTAGAAAATAATAACACCCTTCACCATTCGCACAAATTTGAGGAAAAGATTTTTGCAGTGTGAAATTATTTTCTAACCAATGAAAACCTTGTATTAAAAAAAAGTTCACACCTCTATATGAAATTAGATTTTGATCTCACTTAAGGATATGAAAAATAGTATACTGCTTCACAGGATTCAAAACAATTATGGAGGTCAGTTTAATCTACACATGCATAAAATGGAAGAGAGAGCCATTAGCTGCTGACTAAAGCCTTGTCCATGCCCACAATAGAAGGAATTAACCAGCAACCACCTACTAAAAAATTCTTACAATTTAAAAAACGTTTTCTGGCTTTAAATTACCTGCAAAAATTGATAAGCTGTAAAATACAAATCAATAATAATGTAGTGTTGAATATTTCCTTTTTTTTCACATTATTCACACTTGTCTGAGACTATAAGTGTAGAACTTGTACATTGCTGTTGCATTGATACAGGGTTACAAATATGCACTCTTGGTCACATGGTAATGGTCCAAATGTTGTTCCATTTGGCTAATACTTCCTTCAAGAATTTTAGTCATTGTGAGTGTTGCGGTATTTATTTATCTTTAAACAACACATTATTATATTAATACACACACACACACATGTGCACTTCTTATAAAATCTCATGTAACAATTTGTTTAAATTCAAGCAGAATCCTATCAAACACAGAGGACATTCTCCTTAGTTGATTCTGTTTTTAATTGAGATATTAGGCTCTTCATGATCTAGTTTACTGACTGCACAGCAAAAGAGATCTCAATAAATTTTAAGATTTCTCTAATATTGTACACGATACGGAGCTGGCAACTGTTGCATCAAATATTAATTATTTATTTATTATTTGAGAACTGAAAACACAGGAAGAGTCTCATTTCCCAAACTGATGAGCAATACTGTTATATTCCGTGCTAATAGGAATATATACTTGACAAACATGGTGGATAAAATAAGTAAAAGTTTATTGTAAAAAACCAATACAATAAGAATAAAGATAACAGTTATGCACAAGGTCATCCAAAGTCAATCCAGTAGTGAGTGCTACTATTGGAAAGTCGGTAGTTCTCGCGTAAGTCTGAGTTGTACTCAACAGATCCCAGCTTGTATATTTACTAACCACCCTACGCGATCAGATATGGCACAGGGACGAATTTAATGTCTGGTATCCAAGCCCATAGGCTCAGCCAAAAATTTCTCATAGACCTTGTATAAAACGGGGTTGGATAGCTGTTTCCCCGAGATGAGTCTCTGCCCTTTTACATAGCCTGGTCTGGGGATCCTCTCTGTCTGGAGTTGGAGAGTTTGACCAGCACAGCTGGAACAGATCCCAGCTAGACTCTGTAGTCCATTGACTTACCGATACTTATAGGTAGTTACTACCTAAAGTGTAGTCACTTACATCAAATACAAAAGATAATTTGGATTTGAAATGTGCAGAACTTGGATAAAATTTGCTTTACTTTCTGATTATTTACAAGTCATGTTCTTTTATTCTCAGAATAATGCAGAAATTGCTGTTCGGGAAATGCTGCAAGATATTGCCAGAAAGACAAAACAACAGACCGGTGTTACAAGACTCTATTCTGAAGACTTCATGGATGATGGGACTTGCATCCGACTTAATGTTAATATCAATGAATCACAGGTAAAAAAAAAATATATATTAATTCTTTTTTATTCAAGATTATTTTGATACCTGTCACTTTGTTGATGGCAAGATGATCAAATTTCAAATCTAAATTGTTTGTTTAACATATTACATTTATTAAGAAATATATTCTGTTAAAACACCGGAGTTAGAAAAATGGCTTCAAAGTGCGACATATTTCAGCTTATACTCTTTTCCTGTTTCCCAGGGATTGTTGCCAGACAAAAAAAGGAAATTAGCCTTTGTTACACAAATGCTCATATCACTTTCATTCAAACTGCTGGTATGTACATTTGCATGCATGCTGATATATTGTAATTCAATGACAAGCCCCAAAACATTTCTACAAAATTTAAAGGAAAACATAAAAAATAATTATACACTGCATGGCAAATTATTATTGAGATAACTTTTTTTCTAATATTTCAAAAACTGTCCAATCAATTCACACAAAATTTTCACACAATGTTGGCAACACTGACCTGCGCAATTTTCATACTGGTCTGCGCAATGTAAACAAACTGGTGCCATGTTTGTTATCAGCACGGTGATTTAAGCGTGCCAAATTATTAGAAAGGTTTAGTAAAATTCCCAGAATTGAGCAAACAAAACGTTTATTAATGTCTCACATGAATGTTTATGATCAAAAGAAGCTAATAAATAAGATAATCAAACAAATAATAACAGATACAAACAAAGGCACAGTTTTAAACAAATTAATAGGGAATGTTCTTTCCTTGTTTTGAAATTACTTGAAGAAGTCGACAATCCATAGAATTTGTTAATTGTAGGATGTCATCTGCTGTAAAGCCGTGAGATATGTCAAGAATTGCTTTCCACACCTCAGCGTTGCTCCTGAATTGTCGTCCATTGGCGTACAGTCTTCGCTTCATGATGCTCCAAAGGTTTTTGATTGGGTTCAAATCCGGAGAATTTGCTGGCCACTTCATATTTTGAGGTCCATCGAAGCCTAACTGTTTCAAATATTCAGTAGTCTTGTGAGCAGCATGTGAGGGAGCATTATCTTGCATAAAAACAATGGCCCTTCTGAAGGCAACTCTTTGCCTTTTCATCCACGGTTCAAGATGCTCCTTCATAAACACTATGTATGCATCAGCAGTCATTTTGACACCATCTGGTACTCTCCATGGGCCCACTAATGTTTTTCCAATAATACCACCCCAGATCATTATGCCTCCACTGCCTTGTTGGTGTCTCAAACACTGATGGCGATTCTGTCCATTCATTATCCAGCCTTTGCACCATCTATCTGGCTCATCATGTTTTGCTCGAGTTTCGTCTGTGAACAAAACTTTAGAGAAGTCAATCTACATATTGTCCTCGGTCTATTTCAAACCATTTTTAATGTGATTTCTCGTCAACGGAGGCTTCGATACAAGTTTGACTGTTGTTGCTGTTTCCCTCAGATACCGACACCGAGTACTTTTAGACACAGTAGGATCCCCATGCGACTGAAAAGCTCTTGACTGGTAAGTCCAGGGTTCTTTGTGGCCTCTTGTTTAATTCATGACATGAGACGACGTGAAATAACACTTACCTTTATCTTGCGTACTTGTGTAGAGTCGGTCTGTGAACTTTTTCACTGTTTGATGACACCTCCCTATCATTTTAGAAATTTCTAGGGTAGATTTACCTTTTGAGAGTTCTGAGGTGATAGTTTTCTTTTCAGCATCACTTAAACTGCTTTCATGGCCCATCTTTTCACTAAATTCTTACACTTTTCTAATAATTTGGCACGCTCAAATCACCGTGCTGATAACAAATATGGTGCCAGTTTGTTTACATTGCACAGATCAGTACAAAAATTTCAGTGATTGTGCAGGTCATTGTTGCCAACATTGTGTGAAAATTTTGTGTGAATTGATTTGATAGTTTTTGAAATATTAGAAAAAAAGTTATCTCAATAATAATTTGGCACGCAGTGTATTTGTTACTGTAAAGTTCAATAAAATCATATATGGTTATTTTAGGATATTTTTGTTTCTTGTCTCCTACTATGATTTTATTTATTTGTCAACCCAAGATAGGGGTTGTCCAGACTGAGTGGAAGGGGAATGTATTATGTCAATATCTTATGTCAAACCCTGTCAAATTGTGTATGGTTCTTGTATGTACATTAAATGGCACAAACACATGTAAATCACTCATGTACAACACAGACATACACACATACATTAGATACATCCATGCAAAGTCATGCACAGTACATGGTCAGCTCTTCTTTTATAGTACCTATTTCTTCAATATTCTGATCTATTTATTCAATGTGCTATCATTTTCAAGACTCTTATCTATTCAATGCTCTTATCTATCTGTCTATTCAAAACTATCATTTCAAGACTCTTATCTGTCTATTTCTTCAATACTCTATCTATTCAAGACTTTTATCTATTTATTGAAGACTATCCATTCAAGATTCCTGTCTATCTATTCACACACAAGTTAGATTAAACTTGTAGAAACTTGACATTTTTTATCAGTACTTTGTTTCTATTATGTAATAGTGGTAAACTTTATCTTAGAAATTTAGACAATCTCCAATATTTCTTTAAAAAGAAATTGGTCTTTTTAATTATTCTTTTTTTAAAAAAAAAAAAAGGTTAGAAATTCTAAATGAAAATCAATATAAGTGCTATGTTTTGCATATCTCTCTTCAGGGTAGTAGTCATAGTACAGTTCTCTGTGTCCTGAATAGCAGCCAGGTTTTCTAGGTATAGCCGCCCTATGCTTACCAATTGTTCTCTATTTATACTTGTCTATCTAATTTGCATACGATACAACACCTCCCTGAATCGGAGAGGTCGTATACCTTTGTTTTTTCTTTTACTATTCCTGATTATTTTCGTAATGTGTTGTCATTCTTGTCATTTTTGTTTTCTCTTTAATGCTGATCTCAGTCTTTCTTCATTTTCTTCTTCATACTCGTCTGTCTTTTCATTCTCGTTTTCTTCTATTTCCTGTTCTGTTCCACTTTTGTAACTTTCTGTCTCTTATTGTTCTTGATCTTCCATTTCCATGTCATCCAGTTCATTTCTGCTTCTGAACTGATCTGCATGTGCCAGTATATATTGTCCTCTTTTCTCAAGTATAGCCATGTTGTGTCCTTTTTGTATCAGGAAATTTGCTTCTTCTGGATCAGCCTCTTTATTCTTTCTCTACTATACCTTTTCTTTTGTTGCAAAGGACATAGTTATGGGGGCTCTGATTTGTCTTCCCATTAATGCCAAAGGTCTCAGTTTTCTTCCCGCAGGTCGAATGGATCTGTAACTGAGGAGCATTTTTGCTCGATATGCTTTCATTAAATGGTGAGAATGCTTTTAATCGCATTTTTACCATTTGTACCATTCTTTCCGCAATGCCATTAGATTGTAGGTGATATGGTGGGGTCTTGTATGGGATGCATCCAATCTGTTTTAACCACACACATAAGTTCTCATCACAAAATTTCGGTGCATTGTTGGTGACTATTGTCTAGGGTACTCTATTTCTTGAGAATATAATTCTTAATACTTGCTTTATTGTGTAGCTTTTCTGTCTTTTACTCTGACAACCTCTGGTCATCCTAAATATGAGTCCACTAATACTAAGAACAATCCCCTATCTTTGATATGTGTGTTATCCATGTGGACCCTAACCTATGGCTCTGTTTCCTTGGGCCTTGAGTGAATTTTTGCTTGCTTAAAGTTTTTTTATTTCCACACATTTTGGGCATCTCTTAACCTATTCCTCTACATCTTTAGAATATCCTAGCCACCAGGTTTGTAACTTTAGTCTTTTTTGCGTTTCTGTTATGCCACAATGCCCATCATCATGTACTCTTTTTAATATGTCCCTTCTCAGTATTTGTGGAGCTACTATTATGACCCCATTGCATATTATGCCATTTTCTATGGTTAGTTTGTGCTTTGTCTCTTTAAATGGCCATTGAACAATTGCTCCATATATTATTTATCCTTTCGACTATTTTGCTTAATATTGGGTTTTGCTTTGTTTCTATTTTGAGTATTTAAAGGAAGAATGTCTGTTTCTACCCAATATATTATTTTATCTTCAATATTTTCCTGTTTTTCTTCTGTTTCATTCTTGAACTGTAATCTTGATAAAGCATCTACGTGAGGGATAGTGTTCCCTTTTATGTACACTATGTCAAAATTGAATGCCATGATTTTCATTGCTCATCTCAAAATTCTTGATGATGTGATTTTTGGCAATTCTTTTCTCAGGTTGAATGTGAATTCTAGTAGGTTGTAGTCCGATTTTAATATAATTTTTTTTCCTATCAAAAAGTTTCATGCCCTTTCTATGCCCCATACAATCACTAGTAGTTACTTTCTGTTGATGTTAACCTTATTGATATGCACATAATCAGGTGTCCTTGTGATAGAATAGCAACAATCACCTTTTCATTTGCATCTCTGGTTCATGTTACTTCTTTTTGTGGATCAAAAACTTTTATTATTGGTTTGTTCCTCAGTATTTTCTTTACTGTTTCAAAAGCGATAGTTTTTGTGTCCAATTAAATTCATTGGGGTTTTTTTTTGTGTAATTTTGCAAATGACTCTATTATGCCACTGTATCTTGGTATGTATTTACTATAAAAATTCATTAGCACCAAAAAGGATTCTAATTCTTTTTTATTTGTTGGACAGCTTTTTCTGTTATTTTCTTTGTTAGTCTATCGTCAGATGATATGCCTTCTTTTGATATTTGATATCCTAAATATATCTTCTTATAGTCAAAATTACACTTGTCTTTGTTTACAGTCATTCCTGTCTTTTTTAATCTAAAATTTTCTCTGTTTTATATTTTAATTCTTCTTTAGTTCTTGCCCCTACACATATATCGTCCTCGTATGTTGTTATATTTTTAATTTTTCCCAATAAGACTCTTTCAATTGTTTTTTGAAAAATATGGCTTGACATCTTTACCCTAAACGGTAGATGAGGCCATCTTAATAAGACTTATAGGGGTATTTATCATGGTGATTTCTTTGAATTTCTCATCAATTTCTATTTGGTTGTATGCTGCCTTGAGATCAATTTTTGCAAAGTGTTCCATTTTTGCTAACTCATGGCTTGCAATTTCAATATTTGGCAAAGGAAAAGAGTCTGAACATATCTGATGATTTACCCTTAACTTGTAATCACCACAAATCCTTAAATCTTCATCAGGTTTCTTTATCTCTACTATTGGTGATGCTCAATTGCTACCACCTTGAGTTACTCTTTCTAGTATGCCTTGTATCATTTTGTTTAATTTGGTTACTGCCAAAGATAGGATATGAATTGGATCTTTTCTTGACTATATATATTTTGGGTGATAATTTTCTTTTAGTTGAATGCTTGCTTTATAGCCTTTCAATAATCCTATTTCATTTTCTTCTGCTTCCATGGAATTGATAAATCTCACTATCTACTTTTAATGCATCAATTTCTAGTAATCTGTGATCTTTATCACATTCTACAAGTGTAATGGGAATTATTTCAAAATGCTTGTCAATTTCAAAATTGCCTTGAAATGTACCCATTATTTTTATAGTCATTCCATCAAATTGCTTTAATTGGATGCTGATTTTTTTTTTTTAAATTAGGTCATCCTTATTTTATTCAGAAATGTTTTGGTATCAACTTGCATGTTAAATATTTGGCCATTTATCCTCATTTTTCTCTACTTCTTTTTTCTGTATTCATTTCTTGCTCCAATTTTTCAAATTCATAATACTTTGCTCGTTCTTTCAATCTATGTAAGTATTATATTGTATTGGGGGCTTGTCTTGTCTCTAAAAACTTGGTTCTTTCAGCAATGACCAACCTTTTCTTTGGTCTTATGTTCTTTTATAATTTTAATAATTTCTTCAAATGTCATTTCTTCTAATTCGGTTGGGTAACACATTGTCGAAATTTTCTTCACAGCTTTGCACCCAGCAGTAGCAAGAAATAAATATGTTATCTCATTCTCTCCTCTGTCGGTCTTTGTGTCTCTTAATTTTTTAATTCTTCCAAGTGCAGCAAAATTTCTTATCCATGTTTCTATGTGTTCCGGGTCGTCCAGCGAATTTAACAATCCTATTAGTGATGCCATTGTTATGTTTTGCAAATCTGCGTAGTAGTAGTAGTAGTCGTAGTACTGTTCTCTGTGTCCTGAATAACAACTGGGTTTGCTAGGCATAGCCACCCTATATTCACCAGTTGTTCTCTATTTATACTTGTCTATCTAATTTGCATATGATACTACAATAAGAAAAGAAAAAATATTCTGTAATATATCTTCTTTTTTTTTTTTTTTTTTTTTTTTTTTTTTTCCTTCTGAAGGGATCAGCAGTATTTGACTTTACCGGCACAACTCATCAAGTGCATGGAAATTGCAATGCCCCAAGGGCGATAACTCTCTCTGCCTTAATCTACTGCCTCCGCTGCATGGTGGGACATGATGTTCCACTGAATCAGGTAAATGACAACATTTTATGTATGACCTTATCTGAGACCGCTATCTATAACAAAGATAATTTAGTTTATCAACTATATTGTCAAAAGTGGGGAAAGCACCTTGAGTTACCAACTAATTTAACTATATTTTAGGGATAAAACCTTAACTAATTTCCAATCAGTTTAGATTGGCATTTCTTGGTTGAAATGTTTAAAAAAAAAAAGAGAAAAAGAATTTGTCTATTTGTTTTGGTGATTATTTTTGTGATGAACCCATATTGAAACACTTGTTCTCGTATGATCACTGAAGTTAAGCAATGTCATACCTGGTCAGTACCTAGATGGGTGACAGTTTTGGAATTCCAGCTTATATGTGCAGGTAGTGTAATGGATAATGATTCAGAATTGTTAATTGGAGTGCCAAGTTCCAATTCCAGTCGGTCCCATATTCTTTTACATGCAAATACCCTTCTTCCCCAGCTATGGGTTAATTAGTAAGACATGTATCATTAAACCATTATTATCTCAAAAAAAATTCTTACTAAAGCATAAAAAATGAATCGATCAATCAATCAATCAAATACTGATTAGCTACACAGGCATGTTTTTAGATTTATTTACATTCTTTGGAGCATAAATGTATAGAAACTACTGTGGTCAAAAGTGAGGGTTCAGTTTATATATTGATTGTAATATAGAATTGAATCCCCACTTTATATCTGCATTATAATTTCTTGTTTGTTTATCAAGTTCTGATTAGGTATGTATCCACCTCTCCTCCCAGCTATAGTCTAAGTAGTTAGAATTGTATTGTAACCCACCTATGATGCATCGATACAACCCCTTTGATGACTGACACATCTATCAACACACCTATCACTTCTCAACTCACACACCACACTCCCCTGGCTCCAAGCTCTGTCTTGTCTCCTCTTTTTCTCTCAGTCATGAGTTGCTCGTTTGGTTGTGCAATCCCAACCTTAGAGTCATTTGGCTTCTCGTTTCCTTCCTTTGGTTGGGGCCAGTGTGTCATCTCAATCGGGATGATTCGGGTTTCCCAAAATCTTACAATATTGAGATTGATGGTGAAGTCTACTGGGAACCCTCTTGTATATGTTGTGTACTATGGATAAGATTGTATGACTCCTGTCAAAGATTATGTAACTCTTGTTGAAGATTACACAACACCTATCAAAGATTACACAACTCTGTCCATAGTTGTAGTAAACTTTTGTTCTTTTTGTCTGGGTGCTAATCAGAACTCGGGCTGAAAAAAAGTACACCTTTAATGAAATGCACAACACTTGATAAATTTTTTATTGAATATAAAGAAAAGCTGGTTGCAAAAAATGTCTCTGTTAGCTATTATTAAGTTGGTGCAAAAATAATATCGTTTTTTGACGTATTTTTTAACGTCAAAAAAACGATATTATTTTTGCACCAACCTAATACAAATCAAAATACCCTACTACAGGAATGGTGATTTGGAAATTCTTGTTGGAATCGTTAAATTGTTGCCCACCCAATTCTTTCTTGTGAGAGATTACTAATCATAACCACTAAAGTAATAGCCAGCTCATCAACCGTCATCAGTTCTTCTGTCGTCGGAGATTTCTAATCATAACTGCTCAAGTAAAGCAGCTTGTCAACCTTCCTCAATTCTTGTTGTAGGAAACTTCTAATCATAACTGCTCAAGTAATAACCAGCTCATCATCTTTCCAAAATTCTTCTGTCATGGAAGATTTCTAATCATAACCACTCAAGTAAAAGCCACCTCAATTCTTCTGTCATGCATGTGTGTGTTTTTGTACCAGCCCAGACATTGCAGGTATGCTTTGACTGTTAGTAATTGTAATGTTATCTTGCATTGAAGCATTGTCAAGCATTATTAATTTCTAACTTGTATTTTTTTCATCTTATTTTCACTTAATTTTTTATTACAACTACTCAGACTGTCACTCTACAGCCATTAATAAAAGAAGTATATTTAGTAAATAAACAGGTTTTTGTATGAATTTCTCATGAGGAGTTATTTTTACATGTCGACTATCTTTGATCAATTTACTACTGTAGATTAAATAAAGAGAACTAGTTTCTGTCTAAATTTCACGTATGAGGAGTTATAATTATTTACACTATTTATAGTTGGACCTATTATCATCATCTTTGAGGACAAGTGTTCAAATATAAATAACGAAAATAAAGAATCAGGTTTTTGCTTTTTGGGAAATCAGCAATTAGCAAATGAAGTTTTAATATAATTTATATCTTAATATCTTTTATCTCTAATCGACATTGTCTACTCACTGCTGTAGATTGACAGTCACAAGTAAAGATGGAATAAAAAGCAACAAAAAATATTAGCATGAAATTAAATATTAATTAAAAAGTAAATAAAGGTATCTGGCATATTTTTTTTTTTTTTTTTTTTTTTTTTATCTGCAGGGATGTCTGGCACCAATCAAAGTGATTATTCCCCCTGGTTCCATTTTAGATCCCTCGCAGAATGCAGCTGTTGTTGGCGGCAATGTGCTTACCTCACAAAGAATTGTTGATGTTGTTTTTAAAGCATTTGGTGTTTGTGCTGCATCACAAGTAAGTAATACGAGAGACTAACCAAATGCTTCGGTAATTTGACCCTGAAAATAATGGCTTAGTTCCCACAGTCACTTTGGAAGTACACATTTTATTATGCAATTCAATTTTTTCACACTAAAAGTGGGTGGAGTTGTAAAATAGTGACTGCCATCAGAAATATTAATTTTTTTTTTTTCATATATTTTTTCATATTATTAGAGATTAACAAATATCCAAAATAATTTTATTAAATATCATAAAAGTTAATAGGGTGTGTGTGGGGGGGTCCAGTGTGCTGTTTAAATTCATTGTAAATTGATCCCCAGATGTAAGTCAAAACAAAAGATATACAAAAATTTTATTCCCTACCAAATCTAAGTTCTTGTGTCAGACAAAAAAACTTAGTAGGAATAGCAAGTCATAATAGGTGCAAAATAAGACTTAGCCACTGTGTAAAATTTAAAAGTAAATATACAAAGTTTGTACAGAAATTTCTTTTTGTGCATCTATTAAGGCAGTATAACAATTTCTGATAGCAAGGATTACCATCAAAAAATGGAAAAAAATTAGTTTTTTACATAAATCATCTGTCCTTAAAAATGCACTTCTCTCAAAAGAATGTGTACTAAAACAAAACATCTCAACGATTAAACATTTTAAAACGTTTCGTAAGGCTAACATTTTAAAAGTTGTTAAAATAAAATTTTTAGAAATACTCATAACATGTGATCTCTTAAAATTTTTAAAAATTAAAAATTTTTGAAATTTACAATCTGAAATGCATATTTTTGTTTTCTTGTATGGGTATGCGTGTACATACACAGGTTTTAAGAAAAAATAATTAAAACTTTTAAGAAATCACATGGTAGACACACATTTTGTTTTCACCAACATAGGGAATCAGCTGAACCCAGTAGTGTGCAGAAGTTGGGGGCAGAGGGTGTGATGGCCCCGGGCATCCATATCAAGAGAGCATCCAATGAAAGAGGGAAATAAAAATTTAGTTTATATATTAATTTGAATAAAGTGTTTATTTCATGTTTCATCTGTTTTTACATATTTAAAATGTCTTCCTTTCTCACATTTTTGAATTCTAGTCCCTATAGCTTGACCCCTACTTGAATTTTAGGGGCATACAATCAAGGAGTTAGCTCTAGCATCTCCAAACCTCTGCACATCACTGTTTTTATAAAATCTAATAATTAAAATTTTCATATTTATGGCCTGTAGTGCTTAATCTATAGTAATATAGAAAAAAAAATTTTAAAATTGCTTATTTTAGGTGATAGGGCCTATCATACAAGTACAGGTAAAATTGTTAATTAACCAACTGATATTAAATTTTCAAGATATATTTATATAATCAATGCACTATATCAATTTCAGGTTATAATATTTGTTTTTTTTATGTCTGAATATTTTAAAGGGGGGAATAATTATTATATACCTTGCTATTTGAACTAAGTGCATGGCTAAGCATTTAGAATGTTATCTTCACCTTATTTTATAGAAATGTAGGAGTATTTAATTTATAAATAGCAATTTCTATTTGTGCAGGTATCTGTAGTTTATGCAGATATGATACAACCATTATCTGTCTATATTTCTGAGATGAGATATTGTAACTATTTACAGACTGTTATCCTCATCTTTATTGACACATGGCCTAATGGAGTTATGAATTGAATACCTGAGGGAACAAAAACTTGCAGACTTGAGTTACTAAAGAGAATTAACTGAAACTGAGATATCTATAAAAAAAAAATTAAAAAAAAGAGGCATGGCCTGTGGAATTAGAACACTCTATTCCCATGGACTAAATAAAGGGTTTGGTTTAAAATTCCAATGTATATCACCTGAAGAAGGTCAGTGTACAATAGTCAAAATGTTGTGAATATGGCCATAAAGATGAGGACAACAATCTGAACAATGTTAATAGTGTAAATAACACAACCAATTCAGAAAGTATCACTAATTTTAAAGAAATTTTATTTGCATATCTATTATCAAGTTCTTTAAACACTTGATGATACAAAAAGGATCAATATTATTATTATTGACAAATAAAGTGAGACATTGGGTACAAATATACAAAGCCCAATATTTAGGGATTCTTGATAAATATAGAAAGAATCTGCAATGTTATCAGCCTTGACCTGGCATCTCAGTTTAAGTCACTTTCCCACCACCATAACATACCTGTGTCTTTTCTATAAATATTTACATGGTTTATTATTATAGTGAATTTTCGTCTATGGTACCTAGACTTCCTGAATTTAAGCATAGTCCCAGATTTGTCAGTTGAAATTGCTAGATGTAACCATAAATTCTGTGCTGACAGTTTCTTCTCTTGCACTTCTCGTTTTTGGTACCCTCTTGTGGCTTCTTGCTTTCTGGTAAACATGGATCTTCAAAAATTTAAATGCAATGTCAATCATCATCTTCTGTCTTCTTAATTCCTGTTCATTTATTGTCCCCTCTCCTTAATGCTTTTTTTTTTTTTTTTTTTTTTTTCTCAGATTGCTTGCTTTAGGTGAAATGATTTTAAAAAAAAAAAAAAAATGTATCAAGCTTTTGTTGTTATTATTAATATCATCAATTCTCTTTAATTTTATCTGACTTATGTTGGGTTATATTTTATATTTTGCTTTTATATTTCATTTTGCTTCTTTTTTTTTTTATCTCATCATGTTTCTTATATTTTATTATAGAATTTGCTTATTTCAATAAAAGTGAATATACAAAATGGTTACTTGAATGTCTTTCATTTGTGTTTGATTATAAACGATTTCTAATCATCAAAATTGATTTTCATTCCTTTCTGTTGTTTTGTTTTTTCCTGATATCTTGCGGAAACCATTTTAACCTTTTTTTTTTCCCCCACCCCCACCCCCTCTCTCTCTCTCTCTCTCTCTCTCTCTCACTCTCTCTCTTCAGGGCTGCATGAATAACATCACATTTGGCGATGAAGATACAGGATATTATGAGACTGTGGCTGGTGGTGCTGGAGCTGTATGTATTCAACTTGTGTTCTTTGACACCCCCCCCCCCAAAAAAAAAATGCTCATCTTGTCAGTTGAATTTTGGAATATCAAACCTTGTTCTTAAAGACAATTCTTTACCCCAACAAATAACATGTTTTTTAAAACAAGTATTTTTTGTTTACTCTCTAAAAAAACAAAAGCATATTTTAAAAATGGGGGATGCTGATTAAAACTCGCTGAGGTCAATGGTCAAGATTTCTTTATTATATGAATTTATTTAATTAAGTTTTTTCTAAAATATATCAAAATCTCAACAACTATTTAGTTAACCAAATTTTACTAACAAGTGCATTACTCATCTTTATTTCCTACATTACTGACGGTAATCTTACTATAAGCAAAACCTTTCAGATGATACATTCTTCAGGTTTTCTTAAATGAATATTTTACATATCCAAAACTTTATCTTAATGACAAAGATAGAAGCTTTTTCCCCAAATAATGCACATAAAGAAAATGCAGTATTTATCCCTATTGTGGTTAAGTGGTTCTAGTGTTAGTATTCCAACCATGATCCCGTGTTTGAATCTCACAATATTCAATGTCTCAAAGATGTGATTTCCTGATAATATTGACCTGGCAGATGATCACAGCATGTGGTGCTATTGAGAAATGCCTAAAAACCATATCATGGATTGGCTTGAGCCATGTGAATGAAATTGAGTAGATGAGACTGTTTGGAAGCCATTGAGGTTGTACCAAATTACAAGTTATCATGACTGAGGGTTTAAATCTACTGGCCTTGTTCAACTTTTGCTCACCCCAGATTATGTGCTATCTTCCAGAAACTGTAACTAAGATCTGCTCAGCATAGTTGCAATAAAATAAAACACAGATTGGCACAATGAATATTGAAAAAAAAAAAAAAAATTTGCCTCTGCAGGCATCTGCAACTAAGTCATTACTCTAAAGCACCTAGTATTTTTTGGCATTCTGACACTTGTTTTGATAGTTCTTAAAATGAATCCAGTACATGTTGGGGGTCACCACAGATCAACTCTTCTTAGCTCAAATGTTCCTAAATTTGATTCAGACCTCTGGTATGAGTCGTATAAGCAAGAAAATGCAACTTTTAAAAAATATTTTACAAGTACAATACAACTGCAAAATTATTTAAATGTTGCTGTCATATTTTGTTGATATGGATAAACTAGTATCCAAAAAAGAAAGTTAATAAAGTGAAAGTAGAAAAGAAAGGTAAACCCTTTTAAGGTAGAAATAAAAATGTTGACAAATCATATGAAGGATGGTAGGATAAGCAATATGAATATCATATTCTTGAATACATATTAGCAGAAAATGAACAATAATCAATGTAACCATAATAGTCTCCATATTTACCGAGTCATGATTCATACAACAAATATCAAGACATCAAGCAAATAATGAAAATTTTTCATTAACATTGTTTTCACCTTTGCTGTTATTTACATCATCATCATCATCTACATAATATATGAAATAAGAAAAACAGAAGTCTTTGGTTTTAAAATTGTTTGGGATAAAACTTAACATTTTTTTTTTTTTTTAATCTTTTTTTTCATTATTTTTAAATAATATTTTTTAAAAATCAATTTTTATTTTTAACATTTTTAAAACCGAATATTTATTTTTTAACATTTATAAAAAATCTTTATTTTTAAAACATTTTTATTTAAAAAAAAAAAAAACTTTATTTTTTAGTGCTTTAAAAAATCTTTAATATTTTTAAAACTATGTTTATTATTAACATATTTTTTAAATATGTTTATTTTTACCATTTTTTAAAATCTTTATTTTTAATATTTTTTAAAAACATCTGTATTTTTATATTTTTAACATCTTTTTAAAATATTTTTTATTTTTAGTTTTTAACCCTTCTAAATGTTTATATACCAGAAAATGCATACACATCATAAACCATATACTTAATATATTTAATTTTGTATAAATGAATAAAGATATTTTCATAATATAAATTGTTAGCAAAATATGCTATAATATTTTCTTTGTTTTATCAGGGACCAGGTTGGCATGGACGCAGTGGTGTCCACACACACATGACAAATACAAGAATAACAGATCCAGAAATCTTGGAACGAAGGTGAGCACTTTGCATTCTCAGAATTGTCTTGGACTTTTTTCTTCAAGATTAAAATTTTTAAAAATGAATTCAATGTAAATTAAACTTTATGCAACCAAAGATTTATTCATCAAACTTATCCCGAAATATTTTGCAAAATCAAACTGCACAAAATATTTAACAGATTTTCTCTAAAACTTAGCTATAGCTGCATCAAAAGCATACTACCAATCATAAAAAATGCAACAGAAAAATCCCAAGTATACCACCAACACCTACATTCATTATCTGTACCTGCAGAATAATGTGTAAATGCCCACTAAGCAGTAACTGCCTACAAAATAATTTAATATATAAAACTACAGTAAGATCTAAAGGAAATACAGAAAAAATATAGAAATGACAGACGTCCTTAGAATCAAAAGTTACACAAAACATCATTCAACAACAAAAAATGCAAACAGCACAACTCTCTCAAAGCATGTAAACCAAAACATACCAAAAAGAACATGGAAAATGCGAAAAACAGCACCAGCTTACAACAACAGCAACAACTCAAAACAATGTAATCTCTGCTTAGAGAATAATAGAGCTTTAATGTCCTTTCCAGAACAAGAAACACTTAAATAAAAGATCAGAGTTAATTTCCAAAAGCTGACACAAAAACAAATTCCTATGTTCCTACAACCATGTTTTTGCAAAAATTCTAAAAATCCTATAACCTACAGCTAATAACCTTATTTTTAATGTCAAACCTTAGAACGAAGGAAAAATATACATAACATATAAATAAATGCAATACATAATTGAAAAAAAAAAAAATGAATGACATAATTAAAAAGTAGCCTTGAGAAGACTTCTAAAGTACCTTTGGAAGAATACTAGAGGTCTGACTGAAGTTATTTCTAAAGATCAAATTAAGGATTCCTTTCAACATTCCTGAAAAGTTACTTGATGTAACAGACACCAGCAGATGGTTGAATAGGGTTGTGGTTGAGATATTGAAAAGAAACAAAGGTGAAAAATGAGTCTGAAGAGATAATTGTATAATAATAAAGTTTTTTTTATAAACTTTTAATAATTATAATAATAATAAATTTTTAATAATTATAATAATAATAATTAACTTTTAATAATAGTACACTTTTAATAATGATAATAATATTAATAATAAACATTTAATAATAATAATAATGACTTTAATAATAATGAGGTTTTAGTAATACAAAACGTAATTTTCAAAATTCAAGCACAAAAATTATTAGTTCTAAAGATTGTCCTGATTTACTTTTCTTCTTTTTCCTTGTATCTGACTGGTTTCAGGTATCCGGTGGTTCTTCGTAACTTCAGTCTCAGCAAGAATACAGGAGGAGCAGGGCATTGGAAAGGAGGGGATGGAGTCTGTAGAGAATTACTCTTCCGAAAGAAGCTTCACTTATCTGTACTCACAGAGAGGAGAGTGTATCATCCTTATGGGGTAAATGGTTAGTGTTACTAATTGCTTTCTTTTTTTAACTTTTATAGTTTACTAGCAGTAGAGCCCGGCATTGCCTGGGGATGTAACAGTAAGAGATAGATCAAGTATCGACCATCATAAAGACTGAAAAATAAAATTGACGAAGATTATTGTATTTTTTTTTGTTGTTTGTTTTTTTTTTTTTTTTTTTTATGAATTGGTCAAACTCAAACAAAAACATTGTTTTCAATCGTTATGAGTCTACCGATTGAATAGAATTTTATTATAAACAATTGTCTTGTAAATGGAATTTTTAAAGCATTCTGAATGTAAAAATAAAGAAAAAAGTGTGCAAGACACTAAGAAATACTACCTGCCAAAAAAAAGTGAAGTTTTGTTGAAATTGGTTGAAAAATGTAGGAAATCTGATCCCATATATAAACAAACACACACACACACCCACAAACAACCTGGGTTTTATAAGTATAACTCGATATGAGTTGTCCCCCTTTCATTCTCGCGACAGTGATGCCTCTTAATTGTGTTTTCAAATTGATTTTGTGCAAAAACAATTGTTTTTTCAATTTTGGGCGCTGTCAGAACCACCGCAAGGTAATTTTACATAGTCCTGTGAAGTTTTGTTGAAATCGGTTGAAAAATGTAGGAAATCCGATCCAATATATAAACGAACACACACACACACACACACACACACAACCTGGGTTTTATAATGATCACCTACTTAGTTTGTGTAATGTTACATGTTGACAGCAGTGAATGATCTCAGCTTGGCTTTTTCTCTTAGTTCATGATCGTCAACCGTTTTAGTTTGGCAATGAAAGACTCCAAACACAGAGAATGTTAACTATTTTTATTAATCATGTCCACATGTACATTTAACTATCCAGTAGGGCTTGGCAACCCTCACTGGGGAGCCGTTTCGGACTTGATGGGTAAGAAACAACTCACTGAAACCTTTCTCGTATCCTGTTCCCACGCTAGCTTAGCCAATCAAAATTGACTTCCTTATTTTGGTTCACATTTTGGAGCCAAGATACACTTCCTCTAAAAATAATATTCTACTTTTTGTGATGTCGACAAATACTTGTCACTTTCGCAATGCTCATTGTAGTAGAGACTTTGTTATCGCTGATACAACTATAATACACCGTTGAACAATGCTGGTGTCAGATGCCTTCAAATATCCCTCGCACTAATAGATAGTACTTGCTTGATAATACTCGCTCGAATAGTAATCCATATATTGATCCGAGTAGAGAATAGCAGTCCGTATAGTAATAGAGGATAGAATAGAAATGACGATCGTTAGTCATTAGCTACTTCCTACGTATATGCATTTCCTCTATTGTCATGTGGTCTACATACTTCAATAATGGGATCACCTGTGTTTGCTCACTGGCAATCTATGTTCAAACTCAAGTGCTGACAGCAACAATTTATTCCTAAACTACTAAACTATTATTTAATAATAAATGGATAACATATCCAGAACAAAGAGAAATAGTAAAAAGTCAAAAAGCGATTAAAGCAACAAAAGACAGGAAAATGTGGCGAGCCATGATTGTTCATATCTTGAAAGGACTTGGCACATAAATAGAGAAGTAATTAACTGGTTATCTGTTATTTTTTTAAGATATATTTAAAGTTTCCATATTTTTTTTCTTTGAAGCTGAAGGAAAACTCTTCCTGGATACAATGGGAAGGTCTTTTGCATGAAATTAGTTAAAAAGTTTCTTTTCTCTTTCACTGAGCAGCCCATCTTTTTTCTTTTTTTTTCAGGAGGGCAACAAGGACAACGAGGCAGTAACCTCATGTTTTATGCAGATGGGCGTGTTGTCAACCTGGGTGGAAAAACAGCAGTCAATGTCTCTGCTGGGGTAAATATCTATTTGCTTACCAATTCATTCTCTTTCTCAGTGTTGCCACTGATGTGACTTATATATATATATATATATATATATATATATATATATACAGAGAAACCCGGATATAAGAGAGATTTTCTCTAGTCCCAAATTAGAGCCATACTTACCTAAACAAAATAGACCAAACCCGGATATAAGAGACTTCTTCTCCGGTCCCGACAACTCTCTTATATCTGGGTTACACTGTATGTATGTATATATAGTAGCATACAGGGCTTTACAGAGCCCTCCAAAAAATATTCAACTGGAGCGAGTATTATCAAGCAAGTTCTATTTATTAGTGCGAGTGATATTCGAAGGCACACCTCACTCCAAAATTATTTGAATTTTTTTTTAAACATTAGTAAAGTTTGTATTCAACAATAAAGAAAAGAAAGGAAAATCTGAGCTAAACTCTTTAAGTTATTTTTCATTATTATATCTGTGGTAAATGTATGAAAGAGTGAGTGAGTGAAAAAGTGTGTGTGTGTTAGTTTCCATTTTTATGTGTAACTATTTATTTCAACTTCTACTTTTAAAGAGGCAAGTGACTTTGACACCTAGGTGTTACTGTTCCGATACATTTCTTTTAAGTTGCAGAAAACAGTGTAGAAAGTCTTTGATGTCATTTTTTATTAGATATGTATGTATGTGTATGTGAGTGTTGGTGAGAGAGAGAGAGAGAGTATAAAAGCTGTCTGTAGATATATGGTGTGAGGGAAGAAAGGCTTGAACTTTTTTTTTTCTTGTTTTTATGACAAATTTTCATTGCTGGATGAATGAATAAACCAATGTTTTCTTTTTAATTTATTGACAATTTACTTTTGTACACAATTTTGCCATTATTATTATTATCATCATCATCATTTAAAGAAAGTTATTAAAAAATAAATGAAATCTTTAGTTTACGAGTAATAACTTGCATTGGATTTTTCTTGCCTATTTCCCTCAATATTCGTTCAACTGTTAAGATTGATTCTTGGTCTGAAATGATACTTTTTGTTCTGGAATAAAATTCGAATTCACTTTTTAATGTAAATTGTTTTGTTTAAAAATTTCTTAAAACTAAGAAAATGGCCACTTTTAAGAAAACTTTCATAAATTGGCCAAGAAGTTGAGATTCCAATCTATATAATTTTTATTTAAAAGACAACAGGATATTTTACTGACTGGAAATAGTAAATTTAATCATTTAACTTTCAATTAATGCTAAAATGAAATCTTCAAGGATGCTTTTTCATTTTGAAATTGGAGGAGGATTTTTTTTTTTTAAAAAAAAAAAAACGTCACAGCTTGAAAGATAAAAATTTAAAAAACAACTACAGTGTAACCTGGATATAAGAGACCCGGATATAAGAGAGACTTTCTCTGGTTCCAAATTAGAGCCTGTGTTAATGTATAGACCAAACCGGGATATAAGAGACTTCTTCTCCGGTCCCGACAACTCTCTTATATCCGGGTTACACTGTATTACCAAAGTTAAACTCCAGTTTATGATAAAATTTGTAAAACTAAATTTGCTGTTTGGTCATTTTTTTGGAGTTAAGAATGACATATGCCTCATAAGGAAATACATTGGGGGAACTTCAGTATATTTTTACGGGTAAAGGGTATGCTGACAGGCTAAATGTTGGTTCTTATTAAATTTGAGTACCAAATTGATTGTAAAAATTTCCAATGTTTATGAAAGAAGGTACATTTTATGGAGCACTGAAAAAGAGCTGCTCTTTCTTTTTAATGGAGCTGGAGTGGCTCCCTTTTTGAAAACGGAGAGTGTGAGGGGAGCCAGCTCCAATTTTGAATATGGGAGTGGGAGCAGCTCCAAAATAGTAGAAAATTAACTATTTAACTAATTAAACTTTTAATAATGATAATAATATTAATAATAAACATTTAATAATAATAATGACTTTAATAATAATGAGGTTTTAGTAATTAATTCATAGCAGGTGGGGTGAAGTGAACTGCCCCAGGACATTGGGCCAAAGTGAAACTGAATAGTCTCAATCAAAACTTGAACATTATACATTGACTTTTCTTTTGCTACAATGATATATATCATGTCCATAGAGCCCTCCCTTTGTAAACATATGAATGTGTATGGACGATAATGGGTATGCCCACATTCCCATAAATACAGTAGTGAATACTGTATGTGTGGGTCTGCAGTTGGAGATTCATTGTGGAATTCACTTGACTCACTTCTAGCAGTTGACTACATCTTCTATGTGCTGCTGGCAAATCTTATATGTGTTGTTCTTGTCCTAAGTATTATCGTTCATTACCAACCTTCATGTGATTATTCTATTCAGTAACCTTCCCTAGGTTACAACAATATACATACAAGTTTCAATAAAAATGTCTGACAAGGTACTGTGGTTAAGTTTTTTTATTTAACTTTTCTTATGTTCTTATAATTTTCTTTTTTTTCTGGACATAAATTATGTAAAAATTGTCCAAATGTTCTGTATGTCCAAGTACTTTCCAAACACATTGTGGTCATGTTCATAATTGATATTATGGGGTGTTGACTTTTTCTTTTTTATTAATAACGCTTGCATTATTTTTAGCCTTTTTTTTTTTTTTTACATGTGGATGAGGCTGTTGTATTTGTATTATCAATGAGTATGTTCCAGATGGAGTTTGGTAGGTCTCCGTGTGAATTTAAACGAGACCTAATTGAACTATGGTCAGAGAGATGTAATGTGAGTCTTCTTGTTTGGAAAATAAAACATTCCTACGACGCTAGGTACATACATAAAACAATCCATACATTCAGTTAAAAGTAAAAATAAATCATCCTTGATAATTGCTAAAAGTATAGCCGAAAGCACTCCAACATACTCTAGAACATTCAGATAATTTCTACATAATTTATGTCCAGAAAACAAAAAGAAAATTATAACAGAAGAAAAATTAAATAAAAATCTTGACCACAGTACCTTGTCAGTCATTTTTAATGAAACTTGTATAAAAGAGGGATTGCTGCCCAAATACACAATTATATATATATATATATATATATACTTTATAGGAATGTATATGTTTTGATTGATTTATTGATCAATTTCTACAGTTTATAAACCCTTTGTAGGTTATTTAAAGCCAGAAAATATTTTTAGAGTAAGAATTTTTTTTGAGATAATAATGATTTCGTCTTACTAATTAATCCATAGCTGGGGAGTAGAAGAGGTGGATTCATACCTTTCCCAAGGGTATTTGTGTGTAATTGAATATAACAAAACCAATAGAAATTAGAATTCTGTTTCTTGTTTTCATATCTCGCATGATCATGTGACGTCATGAACCGCAGCGCAATTTTCGCTTCCAGCATCTCGTATGCTTTGTCGTCGATTGGAAATCTTCCATGCAAACAAAAACAGACTATCATTATTGCCATTTACGTGTATTGTTTAATATAGTGTAATGTAATTGTCATCTTTGATAACGGCTTATGTAAGCCGAAAGCTTAGATAGGATTAAAAAACATGTATCAATATGGTGATTTTCTTTCGTCTTTTAATGATAATGTTATTAAGCTTATCAGACGATATGAAAGGAATTTGCATAAAATAAATAGACAAAATTTGTCTATATTATTTAATGAAATCTGCATATATATATATATCTCAAAGGAAAAATGCATTTGGTCAAAAAAAAAAAAAAACCACTCCTGTTTACAAAGGGAGGGCTGTATGGACATGATATATATCATTGTAGCAAAAGAAAAGTCAATGTATAATGTTCAAGTTTTGATTGAGACTACTCAGTTTCATTTTGGCCTAATGTCCTGGGGCAGTTCACTTCACCCCACCTGCTATTTAGTCATATAAGAGCATTTCAAATAAACCATGGTTATTCGGATAAGATAATTAAAAAGAAAAAAAACAAAGTCCAGGTAAAAGAAGTGATGTGTGTAGAACTGACAAATTTATTCCATAAAACATTGGAGCCTACAGCAGCACCCACACAAATTCTACTACCACTCTGACAGATCATTTACAACCTGTTCATATTACAATGTTCTTGATGTGTGTTTATTGATCCGAATTCATTATTTATTTACACTCATATTTGCCCAAATTATTGAAATTCTTTTATTTTTCTAAACCCCCTTTTTTTTTTTTTTTAAATTCGTTTTACAGGATGTTTTCAGTTTGATGACACCAGGAGGTGGAGGTTATGGAAGAGCAAAGAATGGTAACAGTAGATCAGCTGATGAAGATGAAATAGAGGTTGCCAGAAAGAAATCTTGTCCAAACCAGCAATATTTACAGAAGGGCAGTGTCTATACATACAACCTTGCACAAGAGTCGGCTTAGTGACAAGATTCAAAGAAGATCCCTCATTTCTCATATCTTTTTTCTTTAAATGTTTTTGAGAAATGGATTCCAGTTTTGCTCAAGATTTATTTCAAGATTTTTTTTAATGTGTGTGAATTTTATTCTTTTATTTTGTCAAGTTTTGAAATTTTGTAATTCCATTTTCAGATTTGGTCAAGATTTGAAATTTCCAATACTTCTCCAAAACTTTTTTTTTTTTTTTTTACTAATTTTTTTCTTAAATTTTCTTTTTAATCATATTTCCTGATTTTGAAAATTTTAATTTTTTTTTCAATTGACTTTTAATAAAAGGTTATGTTTGGATTTTTTCATATTTTATTTTTTTTTTTTTTTATAGATTTTTTTTTAATTTAAAATTTTATTTCATGACATTTATTTAATTTCAAAATTTTATTTTTAATTTTTTTTCATATTTTTCTTGCATGTTTTATTAATTTAAAGTTTTTTTGGTTAACTTTTTGCTTTAATTATTAATTTACTGTTTTGAAAATTAATCTCTATTTATAAACTAAAAAAAAAACTTAGTTTAGGAAGTAATGCTGCATTTTTGGAAATAAAACCTCATTCAAATGCAAGAAATTCTAAATTTATTTGTTAAAACATAATCCTGCAAAAGACTAGTTCTTTTATTCTAAGTTGAAAAAATTTTGAATTTTGGATAAAAAGAATTTTGATAATATTGACTTGACCACTCCACTACTTTCAAAAGTGCATGTTACTAATAAAGTACTCCATCTTAATGTGTCAAGTTGTTTGAGTTTGGAGGATTCAGTAAAATTTCAATTTGATCTTCTGAGTTTATTTTTCTGGATGTCGGCTTGCATTGTGAATAATGAGACATTTTCTGTTGACCAAAATTTTTTACCTAAAATTTCATTCTACAGTCATTCTGGCTAATAATGATCTGTAATTGTTATCTTACTTTATTCCAATTAATAGATATGAATATATTACATTGACTTCTCACTAGGATCTTCTCTGAATGAAGTTAGGGATTCTATGTTGAATTAAGTTTTTGTTTTTTTTTGGTGGGGGCTAATAAAAAATTCAGGATTCCTTCAAAAAGAAATAAAAGAAACATTTGAACAAGTTTTTATTCATTGTCTAAAAATGTGATACAATTTTCCGAACCCATATATTTAATATATACTGCAGGCAAAATTTTATGGCCACCCTTCATTTCTTTAAAATACACCTTAAAATGAGATATTTTTGTATTTTTTTTTTTTTTTTTAAGTAAAAGATAAAATTTCAGTAACTACAGTTTATTTGCTTTTATTTTAATAAAAAAAAATAATCACTTAACTATAAGAAAAATTATCATACAACAGCATCATATTTTGTTTTTGTCAATAAAAACCACCACCTGCCTTAATTACTGCTTTACAAATCCTTGGCATTCTTTCTGACAGTTTTTGAAAAAAAGTAGATGGCACATCTTCTCAAGCATTCTTCAAACACTGAAAAAGCTCACTCTCACACTTTGGGTATTCTCTTCGAACTCTCCTATCCAATTCTTCCCATACTAATTCAATGGGAGAGAGGTCAGGAGATTGAGGCAGCCAACTCATAATTTCCATTGTTTTTGTTTTTTTTTACTCTAAGTAATTTTGACATAATTAAAAGAGCATTTTGGATTGTTATTTTGTTGAAAGATGAATTTTTTATGCGAAAACTAGATGGTATAGCATGTTTTGCAAAATCAAATGATATTTTTCTTTTTTGTTGATTCACTTGACCTGAATCCATCTCCAGTTCTGTCTTTCCCAAAAAACCTACACACCATCTTTTACTTAAAATGCAAAATATCTCATTTTAAGGTGATTTTTAAAGAAATACAGGGTGGCCCTAAATTTTTCTGTAGTGTGTGTACACATGCATACATTATTTATGTGTGTGTTTGTGTGTGCATACAGAGGGAGCTGTTTATATATATATAACAGATAATGTTATCAAATGTGTATTGTTATCAAAATCAGTCCTAAGCATAAAATGAATTAAAAATTATATTTAAAGTGAACATATTTTATATTTTTTTTGATACTGAAAAGTTGTTTATAACAATGAATTTAAGAAAATATCAAGGAATATAAATTATTATAATTTTTATAACCTCTGCTTAATGTTATCAGCTGTTTATTGTTATCTAAGACTCGGTCACAACATGATCTCAATAAGTGGCTTCCGCTGTACTACCAATAATTAATTTGTAATGTAAAATTCTTTATAAGAATGAATTTATAATTGTCCCAATTTTTACATCCTTTGCTCAATGTTATCAGCTGGTTATTGTTATCTAAAAGACCCTCTCCCAATGTGATCATAATAAGCAATTTACTATTACTGTTAATAATAATAATAATAATATTAATAATAATGAATTTATGATGTAATGTTTTTTATAACAATGAATTTATAACTGACCATAAATTGTTCCATTTTTTACATCCTTTGCTTAATGTTATCAGTCGGTTATTTTTATCAAGAACTCCCAGTCATTCCATAGTGATACCAATAAGCAGCTTTTTTCTGTATGTACCTTATTTGCCAGCCTGTTTGGATACACCCAGATTTTGGCATGGAATATTTAGTGGGGGAGAGAAGCACACATCACAACCAAAAAAATTATAACCTTATCTTTATGTAAAATAGTCTCTAACCATGAATAAACACTTACAGTGTTATCACAAATTATACAATCGGTACTTTTTTTTTTTTATTAAAAATGAGGTACAGTTTAATTACCAGGACATTTTTGGACAAAGAAGAATTTTAGTACATTTCATCATGCATTTATTGAAAATTGTTTTAGTTGTTTTTCAGGGAGCAACGTCTGCGCACACAGTACATTCATAATAGCTACAAATCTACTAGTATCAGTGAATACTCGTATATATAGTAATAGGAAACAAAACATAAATATGGTACTTGTTGGTAAATAAAGTCTTATACATACATACATGCAGAAAGGCAAATTCCAATATCTGTATATCAACAAAGATATACACAAAGGAAGCAATCAAAGCAAATATTTCTGTAAAATCTGGTATTTCTACAAAACAAGCATCAAATTATAGTGCAATTCCATAAATTTCTTGGGCAAATTTTTCAGGGATATTTTCATTGATATCATCTTTGTTCACTACCAGGAGTCCTAGTTCCAGTGTTAAGCTCTATGCGTACACTGATTCCTAGTGAATCACACATTTTTTCTGGTCTTCATGTCCTTATCATACATGATACTGCTGTATTGTACATGGTCATTTTTTGGTGCATTTCTTTTTTTTTTTTTTAATCTGTGTCCAATTGGCTGGCAAATATCGTAATTGTCAGAAGACTTGAAAAATAAACTGATTTTTGATTTTTTTTTGATTTTTTTTAATCTGTGTCCAATTGGCTGGCAAATATGGTAATTGTTAGAAGACTGGAAAAATAAACTGATTTTTTTATTTTTTTTTTTTTTTTTATTGCTGCATTAAAAAAAAACTGAGAATAAAACTTTTTGAAATGCTGTGAAAATTGTAAACATTTGTTAAAATTTTACATTTGTAATTCCAGAAACTGTCAATTATATTTCATTTTTTTTTTTTTTTTTTTTTTTAATCAATCCACTCCAAACAAGGTGATAATGCCACTAAGACACAAACTATGGTGATATTTTTGCATTTTTGTACATATCAAATAATCCTTGGCAAATTTAGATAATGTCTAAATTTTGCCAATGAGTTGTAAATTCTCAACTAAAGAAATTTGCTCTTTACACTTTTAAAAATGACTTCAAGTCTAATGAATCTTCTTGATATAAATGCAATTGAAAATCTGAAAGATAGTTTGACACAAGATATCAAAAAAAAAAAAAATGAATAACAAATGACATCAACTTTTTGTATTTTTCTGCTTTTTATAACTCCATGGTTGTAATAATCAAAGGACGTAACTCCGTCATGTTTAGTTGTTATGTGTACATGCAAGTTTTAACTTATAACTATGAAAATATAACAATTGCAAAAGGATTAAGTTATTGATTGGTCTCTAAGATACCCATTGATACTAATATTTAAAAAATTATAATTTGCTCAAATATTTTTGATAACTTCTCTTAAATAACTTGTGTGACTGTTGTATGGGACTATTGCTCGTTGCAGGCCTTGTTTTGATGGTCAAATGAAGGTGTTTACAGCTAATTCCCTTTAGAGGAAAAAAAAAAGGTGATGTTTCAGCCAGCAGCAAATATGGAAAAGAAAAGGGAAATGATGCTTCACATAGTCCAAAAGAAAAGTAAAACCATCAAGAAAATTTGAATACAATTTAATAACAAGTAAAAGAGAAAAGGTGTCCTTAGAAGAGTCAGTTTGCAAAAAAGTTCATGAAAACAAATGTCTGTGAACATATGGATGCATACAAGTAATCTTTATAGGTGCAAAGATATATATATATATATATGGGAAAATGTATGACAGTGGAAAAAATTTTCTTGTGACATATCACAAAACTTTTTTTCAAAATATTGTTCTTGATATATGAAATGTGTGTGTGTGTGTGTGTGTGTGTGTGTGTGTGTGCGCATATATATTTATGGATAGCAGTAATCCACTTAGGAAGTTGCTTTTTCTGCAGTTAAGTGTTCAGGCAAGTCCTGCTTGCGTCAATCTCTGTGTATGGCACGAAAGCCTGAATGAGAAGGCTTTATCCAGCATGGTGTGAGTAAGTGAATGTGCCATGGGTGTTTGCTGTTGATTACTCCTTTGTGTGCTTTCTGTGAGTACCCTTGTGTGTGTTTGCCGGATGTACTCTTTGAGTGGCTTTTGGTCTGTTCTTATATTGGCCAAAGATATGTTCCAAATGAAAGATAATACTTTTTGGTCATGTTCCCATTAGAAGAGAAAGATCACATGGTGTACTTACTGCTATGTCTATATGAGGTGACACCAAATCTGCTTTTATATATCTATTTTTAAACTGGATGAAATTGTAGTTGTAGAGGGACTTTGAAAATGTATTTTTGAAGTCCCAAAAATGTACTTTTATTTTCTAAACAGTAAGATTAAACCCTGTATAAGACCCAAGTGCATGGTAGAGGGTTACATTAAGGAGTAGTTTATTATGGATAAGAGAAGATAACAGAACTCTAGATTTGAACAGGTTAAGATTGTAGCGATCAGGAAACATCTTCTTGGCTTGGGAGTCTGTTCCACAGAGCAGATGTTCACAGGAAGAAGCTGTTTGAGTGGAACTTAATTCTCGCTGATACGATATGGAGGGAATGTGGGTGGTTTGCTACTATGTAATTGTTATGGTGGATCCTAGCCATGAAGATTAGACTTGATGGAACCAAGGAATGTAGTTCATCCGAGCACTTTCCATGATAGTAGCAATAGAGCAGTGACAGACTTGCCACATCCCATGTGTGAGAGACAGGGTGGAGGGTGGAAAATAATTCTTCTCCAACAAGGACTTGGAGACACTTTTGGACTCTTTCAAAACTGAAAAGTGAGGACTGGGCAGCTCCCACCCAAATATGGCAACAGTCCTCCATTTTCAGCCTGATCTGGCTCTTATTAAGGTAGAGGATAGCATGACATACCCACTGGAACAGTACAGGGAGCTGATCATTTTACCTGCATCTTTAACAATAGATCTTATACAAGAGTTCCACTTGAGGTCGAGTGTGACTTTGAGGCCCAATATTAACTCAAGGCAGGGTGCCTCCTTGATATAACTGCTTTTGTTCTTTTTTAGGATTTTAAACTAGTTCCTTAAACTTAAAGACCCATAGTTACTACATGCAAAAACAATGTTTTTAATTTTTATCTTCTGGTGATCAGAAAGATTTCAAAAGAAAAAGTTACAACTTTGGATTCTAGCTAAAAAAACATTTCCAACTAATGCATATACACATTTCCAAACACATCCATCTGCTAGTGTGGCTATCTAATCCCTGCTGTAGACAGCTGCTCAAGCAAATTTGCATTTGTTCAGAACTCAGAGCCCACCTGTGGTTTATACTGCAACTATGCTGAGCAGTCCATAGCTATGGTTTCTGGAAGAGACAGTGCATAATCTGGTATGACAAACAAAGTTTGAACAATGCCAGTTCACTCAAACCCTTGGTCATGATGACTTGTGACATTGTCCTAGTACAACCCGTATGGCTTCCAAAGAGTTCCATTTACCCAATTTCATTCTCAAAGCTCTCATGGTTTGGTTTTCAGTCACTTTCATATATTGGGATCATGTGTGTACACATACATATATAAATCTATTAATCTGACAGATTTCATCACTTTAAATGTTTGAACGTCATAGGGAAGGATTTCACTTAAAGGCACTATTCAGCCTTGCTTGATTTGCAAAGTTTCTTTGTGGCTGAGTCACTTAAAGCATGTTGTAGCTAATGACGGTTCCCTCTGCTCAGGGAGACATAGGTTCAAATTCTGTCAGAGAACTTACATTTTTCCTGAATAAGATTTTTCAAATATACAGATCAGGAGACAATAATAATTAAATATACTCTTTAATAAATAAAAACAGAGCGTCTACTCAAATATGATTATCCACTAAAAATAACATTTAAAGTGATAAAATATGTGTGATGAGTAAGTAAAAAAAAAATCTATTCTTTGGAAAATGGCTTTGTTTACATTTGGATACGAAACTGAGTGGATATGAAATTTCAAGAGTCTGTGATGAAAAGTGTTTTGCTTAAAGGAACAATTCATTCTTTGATTGGCAAAGGTTTTTCTTGCCAAGTCATTTAAAGCATGTCTGATCTAACGAGAGTTCCCTTTGCCAAGGGTGATACAGGTTCAAATCCTGCTGGAGAGCTCATCTCTTTCCTTAATAATACTTATTGAATATTCAGGCCAGTTGGTGAAAATAAATATAGTGTTTAATAAAGAAAAACAGTGCATTTACTCATATGGCCTGAAGATTGCATAAAACAGACGGTCAGCGTTTGTTCATCTCAGTGCCCACTTATGTATATAAGTGAATATACATAATATCTAACGTCAGTAGCATGACTTGGAGTTTCATGCAGTTGTTGCAATCTTCAGGTGCAAATACTCAAACTGCATAAAACTCTGAGTTGTATTACCAATGTTGGATATTATTTATATTCACTAATACATACTTATAGCTCTGTCTCATAACATTGAGCACTGTATTTATAACACCTGAGGAAGAAATATAGACTTAATTAAAAAAATTTTTGTGCATGCTTTCATGTATGTTTGTTATCATACACATATCTATCTATCTATTATTATAATAATAATAATAATAGACTCTCCCGTCGATTTCAACGTATGAGGATCTGACAGCTTATTGATTCAGTTATGAAAGTTTGTGCGATAATCTTAAGTGGCATTTAACACCTGCTAGTGATTTACAAAGGAGGCCACATATAGAGCAAGTGTGAGGATTGTGAGATGAGATCACTGTTAGATTGGCTGACCTTTTAGATCTTGCTCTCACTTCTTGAAGATATATATATATATATATAGGAAAATAAATTTTTATATATCAAGAGTACTTTTAGGGAAAAGTTTTCTTAACAATAAAAGAATTAATACAAAACAAAATAAGCTAAAATGAAGGTGGAATTTACTTTATTACTTGTAATAATTGTCACAAGGAAGACATTGGAGAAATTTTAAGGAATTTAAATAAAAGAATATATGAACACAAGAGGTATCCTTTCCAAAACAACACATTAAATGCATTAGTTGCTTGCTTTAATGTGCCTGATCGTAATTCTGATTTTAAAAACTGAAAATAAAAATATTCAGTTTAGCTAACTTGATGTATACAAAATAAGGGTTAATTTTAGCATTGTACTTACATTGTAAATTGAATCCCTTTTTAAATCTTGACATTTAACCAAAAACAAAAGCATTCACTTTAGCTAACTTAGACACAAAGTAAGGGTCAATTTTAGCAATGTATTTGTAAATTAAATCTCCTACTAAAAACTTTAAGTTACAAAATTTTCAAGAACTAATATCATTGCAAAAGTTTGTGCCTGATTAGAAATGTAAAAGCAATGAAAATCGGGCACAACTTTTGCAATGATCTGATACTAAAAACATACTCTGTGATTTCATAAGTAACCACAGAAAATTTGTTGGTCATGTCTCTGTCTGTGCTTGAATTATACAATAGATGAACAAAAAGTATTTGTTCAATTGTTTTAAGATTATCTCTTTAGTTTATAATAATGAAAATGTTTTGCCATCCAAACTTCTGAGATGAAGTATTTTTATTTTTCAATTACACTATTTGGAGCACTATCTTTATTATTATTTTGTTTTTCAATGGTTCACTGAAGAAAAAAATTCTGTTGGAAATTTCCAGTGAGGCTTTGAGTTGTGGTTATTGTTTTAAGGTAAGAATAAACAAGAAAAATACTAAGCAACATTTATTGACCGGTCGATAGAAAATGCAACTGAAGAAGCTCAAGGAACAAATCAACCAAAAAATTGTGATAAAAACTATGGTTTGGACTCTTAAAAAAAAAAAGGGGGGATTGCTGACACTCACTAATGAGCTTATCATGTTGAAAAACTGTTCCGCCTTTTGATGGAAAAGGAGAGAAAAAAAAAGAGAAATAAAATGTATAAAAGAAATAAAGAAAAAAAAAATCTATATTTTGATTGATTAAAAAGGAAAAGGGTTTGAACATACTACCACCTCTCTTGAGCCAAACCCGCACACCTTTGCACTCTTATTTCTTCTTCTCTACTTGCTGATATGTGCATCATGTAATGGATAGACACTCAAAATGAAATATTGGAGAGCCAAATTTGAATTCTAGTTAGGTTCTTACATTTGCTTTCATGCAAATACCTTTTGAAAAGGTATGAATCCATCTACCCCAACACCGCCAGCCTTGGGTTAAGTAGTAAGGCTTGTATTTGGAAAAATCATTGTTATTCTCAAAAAGTTAATGCAATATTAACTCATAAAAAATTCTTACAATTGAAAATATGTTTGTTTTAAATAACTCAAAAGGGGTTTAGCTGTAAATACAAAAAAAAACAAAAACAAATCTCTCCCTTCCTCTGCATCTTTCTGATCCTCTCTTCCTTCCACCCCCTTCTACCTTCCTCTCTTCTATTTCCTTCTGTCCTCTTTCTCCCCTTTTTTCACTCTCTCCTTCCTCTCTATAACCCTCCTTCCTATCTTCACCTAATCCCTTCATTTCACTCCCATCCTTCCTTTACATTGATTGCTGAACAAGAAAACTCAGGCACAACCACTACCAGTTATTATTTTTATTTTTCTACCCATAATGCCTTACATTCCCTCCCTCCCTTCCTTCATATTGTAAATTTCCCTTTCCTGGTCTTCAGCTTCTCCCTACCACCCTTTGATTGTCCAGAATAGCTGCTTCCCTGAACACTTCAAACTTGACCTCTTCAAATCAAGGGTCAATTATTGTCCTTCCTCCTTATCCTCATAATGTTCATTTCCTATCAACCTCTCTTTTATTTATACCTCATTTCAACTCTTTTACCATGAATGACTCTCAAACTATGTATTGGGAGAAATTCAATTTAAAAAAAAAAATTAAGAAAAGATAGGGAGAACATAACATAATACTTTCTTTATTTTTCCCCTTCCATCACAAAAACACTAAAAAAATGTGTGTGAGAACAAAAGTCCATAAGATTTTAAAGTAAATTTAAAGAACAATATTTAGATATTTGCACATAGATTAATTCATTCACAGGAGGCATGGTGGAATAATGGATAGCGGCTCGGATTGAGGAATTGGAGAGCAGAGTTCTAATTCCAGTAGAATCCATTACATTCACTTATGTGCTAATACCCTAGGGAAAGGTATGAATTCTCTTCTTCTCCTCCCACCTATGGGTAAATAGCAGGACAGACGGGGTTCTATAGCCTTGGATGGCAACTGGTCTACTGCAGAAAAAATCTGCCTTGTCAGTCATGTATTGAAAGATACATGATCACCTAAACGTGTATCACACATGACACGTAACTGACTGATGTGGCATTTTGTTCTCGCTTATAATATGCACATCTAAATTTTACTCATAAAAAATCTAGAAAAGAAAATAAGGTGCATGTTATATATGAATAATTACAATATAAAATTCATATACCATGAAATAAAAAATATGTCATGTTTGAATTCTTTAAGGCAGTTTCATGATTCCAGCTTCCCAGAACTTGATATCTTTCTGGGTATCGAACTCCAAGTGATTTTCACAGACTCCCAGAGATTTTTTGTAGGTATTGAAATAAATGGTAATCTAAAGGTACAAGCAGTGGCATAGCTAGTGTTTTTGATGACCATCCCCAGACTAAAATAAATATATATATATATATATATATATATACACACACACACACACACAATGACAAAATTATTTGTACACCCATCAATTTTTAATATTTTTTATCTATTTCTCAGAATCTAATGCCCGTATGATGCCATGTTTTTTTTTTTCGTGTTTCTGTTAACATGGTATTTATAACTCCTTACTGATAGATTATGAAATAAAAGTATAATTGTGTTTGTTTATTTTTTAAAAATAAAACTGGGGATATGTAAAAAAAAAACGAAGATGTTACTTCTTTTTTTCCTAAATTAGGAAAACTTTTAAAACTTTTTATGATATTAAAAGAAAGATAACTTGTTTTTGTATATATACTGTTTTATTTAAAAAGAAAAAACACGTAATTTTAATTCATAATTTACTTTTTTAAAATATTTATTTCAATTCTAACAAGTCAGGAGTCGTAAATTAAATGCCACGTTAATAGAAACATGGCTCATTTTTCTTTTAACAATGTTATTAGTAAAGTAGTAGGCTAAGAATTAAGTCTGTTCACTTTTAAAAACTGAAATAAATGTTATCATACTTTTAATTCTTATCTATATAGCTTAATAAAACTTCAACCATCTAAACAAAATAATAAAACATTGCATTGTTTTACTACTGTGAAAACTTGTAAATTGAAAAAATGTTCAGTTTTGGGCTTTAAGTTTCTGCACTTAAAAAGAAATATATTAATTTTCTTTTAAAATTCCATTTGATATTTCTGGAAAAAATTGGAAATGCATGTGATATCCTTAAGCATTGGAATTATTTCAATTTATTTATTTATTTTATAATTTATGAAAAGTAAAGATTTTATATCCGTATTAAAGCTAAGCCTATGATAGGATAAAAAAAAAATTGGTTCACTTATTTATTTAATTTTTTTTTCACTAAGAGTTTGCAGGTATGAAAAATCAAAAAGAACTGATGCCAAAGTCTGGACTTCTCACATAGGTGTGAAAAAACAGTGGATTCACTAAATCCAACCCCACATCAAGCTCTTTAAAAATATCCAATTTTTTTTCACACCTTTTGCCCACTGTCTTGTAAGTGGGGTTTATCCCCACCAGCCACGCATTTTGGAGACATTTTTTTTTTTTTTTTTTATTGCTGGCATGCTTTGAGCCAGACATATCAAAGACAAATTGGCTTCATTTAAACCCTATCTTCTTCCTTATTGCTGCTTTTTTTGCAAAAATTATTGAAATTATGCTATTATTTTTTTCTTTTCTGAAAACTCACCACAGATCAAAAGTTCTGCCTGAGGTGGACTGTCCCCACCACAAATCCTAGCTATGCCACTGGGTAGTACAAGATTAGATGAGTACATCACAACCAAGCTGTACCAACTTCTGTTGAGTCTGCAAGTGATGTGAGATCTGGCATTGTCTTGATGTAAAGCAACATCAATCCAAATGGCCAATTCTGGATGCATTTTGATTGTCTCTATTAATCAGTTTCATCTGGGAATAGTACTTGTTGAAATTCAATGTTTAATTTTGTGGAAGCAGTTCATACCTTTCAAATGCCACAAGGTACACAGTATCACCTTTTTCAGCTGCAGACCAGCTTTTGGAGTGCTTAACAATGGTTCATTTCATTTTTCCAAAAAAGCTTTTTTCATTCCACATTGTTGTAAACAATCCATTTTTCATCACTTGTGATCATTCTTTTTTTTTTTTTTTTTTTTTAAAAACAAAAAAACAAAACGTAATTTTGAGAATCACAGATAGAAATGCAGTCCATAAAATGTTTTTTTTCTGTTATATTATGAGGCATCCAAACATTGGAGTGATTAATGTATCCAAGAGTTTTGCAAATGCCTTACATTTGTGATATTCCATGTATGACCTGGATTATTTATAAAGTTCTCATTCAGATGAAAATTTCCTCTTCTGAATATAGCTGAGAGTATTGTTCCTAAGTGATTTGCTATGGTGACATCTCTATAAATGGCACTTATCATTTTTGTTTTTTCTAGTTTTTTTTTCCTTTTCAGAAATAAAAGTGCTTCTAATGAGGAAAATCCATTTTCACTTTTAACATAAAAAATTTAAAATCATATTAGAAAGACTCGATTAAATATCATCTTTTAATCTGTCCTTCTTTACGGCAGTGAATGTTGGACGATCTCCTCAATGAGGAAGAAGAGACTCGAGGCAACAGAGATGTGGTTCTACAAAAGGATGCTGAGGATATCATGGACTGAGCATGTGAGCAACAATGAGGTCTTGGAGAGGATGCAAACAAGGAGGAGGCTTATACTTAACATCAGAAAAATACAGCTGAAGTTTTTGGAACATGTAATGAGGAAGGAGGGCTTACAGAATCTGATACTCACAGGTCAAATAGAAGGAAAGAGAGACAGGGAAAAGCAATGCATGACATACCTGGCAGGCTTAAGCAAGTGAATGACAGCACATGGTCTGGGGGAGGTGGCAGAGGGAAAAGATTTATTGAGAGCCACAAGAGATAGGGGGAAGTGGAGAGCCATGATTGCCTATGTCCTGAAAGGACACGGCATATATATATATATATATATATATATTTTTTTTTTCCTTTTAAACAGATTTCTGATTTTCAAAATATACATCTCTGCTCTGTTTCATATTCTAACATAAAGTAAATTTAGGAATGAATTTTTTCATTTATTAATCTGACATATTTAATTGCTTAAATGTTATTTTAGTGGATACCCATATTTGAGTAGATGCTCGGTTTATTTATTAAACAGTATATTTATTTTCATCTACCGGCCTGAATATTTATTAGAAAAATATGTGCTCTCTAGCAGGATTTGAACTTGCATTTCCCTACAGGAAGCTGTCATTAAATCTGATGTACTTTGACCTCTTGGCCAGAGTGGTTGATAGCCAAGTTCCTCTATTTAATTGATAAACATTGCCCTAAAAGTAACACTCTTAGTAAAATATTTAACAGAAACACATTAAAACTAAGTTATAGCTGCACCAATAATCTTGAGAAGATTATAAAGAAACACAACAAAATTTTAAACTAATTTAAAAATTTTGATAATAATGCACATTCCAAGATATTGTTGATAATATTAACCAATGTAATTGCAAGAATTCTAATGAATTGGAGAGCTGAGTTCTAATTCAAGTCAGGTTCATTATATTAACTTATGTGCAAATATACTTGTGAAAGGTATGAATTCACCTCTTCTCCTTCCAGATTAATTACAAAGACTTGTATCACTAAACCATTATTATCTCAAAAAAAAAAAAAAAAAAAAAAATAAGTTCTTACAATCTAAAAATATTTTCTGGCTTTAAATAACCTACAATGGGTTGATAAGCCATAGAAAATGAATGAATCAATCAATGGAATACTGATTAGCTACACAGGCATGTCTTTTAGATTTATTTACATTTTCTGGAATATAAATGTATATAAACTACCATGGTCACAAAGTGATGGATCAGTTTGTAGGTTGATTGCAACACAGAATTGATCCTCCACTTTATATCTACATAATTTGTTTATCAGATTATGATTAGGTATGAAGCCATCTCTTCTCCGATAGCTATGAGTTAATTAATAAGAGTTGTATCATTAAACCATTATTATCTTAAAAAAATAATTCTTACAATCTAAAAATATTTTCTGGCTTTAAATAACCTGCAATGAGTTGATAAGTCATAAAAAACAAATCAATCAATATACTTTATGGATAGACCTTGTATAGCACAAATTGCTACCAACAAACATGACATATTTTTTATTTCATGGCATATGAATTTTTATGTTGTAATTATTCATGTATAATATGCACCTTATTTTCTTTTCTAGATTTTTTTATGAGTCAAATTTAGATGTGCATATTATAAGCGAGAATGAAATATTAACTTTATCCCAGTTTATTTCTTTAGGATTCTGTAGTACCAGTCCAAAAGGTTCAAAGGATGGTCCTCTATAAAACCAACAGGTTTCACTTACTTGAAAATGGCTAACAATGGCAGTTGATGAACAGATACATAAAATTAAGTACCTCCATTAATTCACTGAAAAAAAAAAAAGAAAAAAAAAAGAGCATACCATGATGAAAAAATGTCCCAAACTTACTAAAAAGTTTTATCATGAGAATCTTTGTTATTAAGAAGAAAGATCAAAGTATTTTTTGATCATTTAAAATATTTTAACCTTTTGTAGCACATTCAAAATTTGGGTTATGAATTTTATTTTTCTTGCATTGGGGGTGCAAAGATTAGTATAGGGAATTTATCATCATTTTTGTGGTAAAAAAACACATTGATTTTGAAATTCAAACAAAAATCAAATAATTGTCGGGTTTTTATGAAACTTTCAGGACTTATTGACAAATGAATGAAATTATTTTAGAATTTTTTTTTTTTTTTTTTTTTAGAAAATCTTGGTAATTTTTTTTTATTACACTTCTGTTAACCCCCACTTTTATGAAATTTTGAAAAATTAATTTTGCCACCCTACAGATTTATGCTAGTTAATTGCAAAATTCCTTGGAGAAATTAAGTTAATAATTTTATTTTTATAAAACAGATATACTACTTACCAAAAATCTGCTCTGAATTGGAAAATAAAAAATGTAATAAAACTAGGACATTATTTATAAATAAGATAATATTAAAGACACTATTATTGTCTTAATAAAAAACATTTTGATGAATAATGAATTTTTACAAGAATTATTTTCATTTGTTTTTAAATTTTAATTAGAATAATTTCTTAAGTTTTAAATCTTTTAAAATTCTGTAATAATTTCACCCTTTTAGATATTATTAAGTAAAAACTATATTTACAAATAAATTGAAAAGCTTAGTACAAATCATCAAACACCCATATTTTTGAAAGAATTTTGAATTTTTTTGTGTATAAATGTACTGATTTCTGTAGATACAAGCATTTAATACAACCAACCTAGTCATCCATAACAACTCTTCTTTCAACCTGCATCTTACAAAAGACCAACATCATATATTAATTTAAATCTCTGATAAAATCTTAATACACATGTTGGTTTTACGACAATAACAATGACAAGAAGGCTTACATTTCACTTGAATGATCATAGTTCAATCTCAGAACATTTAAAGGAACACATGTCCACATTCACTTAAAATTCTGGAAGCCCTTTATATCAGTGAATTGTGGCCAAAAATAAATAAAATCAACTACAAAAAAAAAAAAAAAAAAAATCACGTAACTCCTTTGCATAGAGGTAAAAACAAAATATTTTGAATTTATGGTGTTAACACATCCATAGATATGTAAACCCTGAAGATGGTCTAAGATGTTTTTCATGACTATACAGTGCCTCATTTTCTCAGTAAACAGGGACTTAGCTTCTTTGAGGACTTACTTACATTTTTCAAGTAGTAACAAACAGACACATGTTATGACGAGAGCGGTCCTGCTGGTATAGCTAGAAATAGTGGTTCCTGTGTGCTATGGCAACCGAGCATGGTGGTGTGAGCCATGGAGTGGATAGCAATTATCATCTAGTATTGCTGAGAAGGGGTGAAAACGTCCATGCTGGCTTTGACCCAAGAAACTTCAGTGGCACAATTTTCAATTGGGAAGTTGAAGATGTCAGTTCAAGCGGTGTCACAAAGAAAATCCTGGAATGAGTCCTAAACAGCATGCTGGTACTGGAATGAGGTCTTATGAACAGAAGTTTCCTGTTTAATGGATGTTTGGAAGGAGATATCAATAGTTACCACAGAGTGGTCCAAGTTACCAAGAGGGCAGTATTGTGAATCTTGGCAAGAGAGGATGTGAGAAACAGATCAAGTAGAGAAGCATGTTGCTCAGTTTGGCTAGAGAAATGAGTGGGGACGTCCAGGATTTCAGTGAGGGATTGGGCAATGGAAAAATCTAATATCTGTATGCTGGCAACATCAGTACCTTTAGAATGTTTCAGCCACGTCTCCTGGTAAGCATTCAAGTCACCAAAGATCACAGATGGAAAGTAAGTGCCTTTTTTATACTGTGAGCTATTGCATCTAATATACTGTAGTCTTGAGAAGAGGGGGAGCAATAAAGGAAAAAGAGATAGCTAGAAGATTATCCTAGATGTTATATGTATGTGAATGCAGAAATTTTTTCAGCAAAGGGGAAGATACCCTGGAACCAAGAATTCATTGGTAGCAATGAAAGAATTCAAGTTAGTTTCACAAAGGGCAAATATATTCTGGTGACCATTCCAGGAGGAAGGATTCTATGTTGCAGAAGTTGGAATGCATACCGCTAATATTGGAGAAAGAAATACTTGGGAGGGGGGGAGGGGTAGCAGGTTTAGTTTTATTTCTCTTTGTTGTGATTTCCATGAGATATGTTTTGAGGAGAGAGGAAAAAGATCAACATAATTGTCATTATCTGTCGTCAATGGCATTACAAAACAGCCAGTGTGTAGCTGAGAGCAGAGCAGGGCATAATGTAACCTCAGGGTTGTTGACTATAAATATATGCAGGGACACCTAAACCATGCACAACATGGAACTATAGATGCCCTGATATTATGTAGCTGTCGATCGAAGCAGCCTCTTTAAGCACTACTAAAGAGCACAGGCTCCTAATGACTAGTCAGAAACAGCAGCCAGCAAACTGCCAACCCGGTTCCCTCATTGGTTAGTCTGATCCCCAAAGAGTTAAGACATTTAAATCAATGTGATTCTGGTAAGGGAAAGAAAGAAAACCAGTAAAACATAACTGGAACAGAGAACAAGGGATGTACCTTTACTCCTGTTCAATAGACATGGAAGGAATGCAGACTGGACAATAGGTGAGCCTATCTACTCCTGTAAAAAAAAAAAAAAAAAAAAAAAAATGGGAAAGAATTCATATTAAGTAATGATTGAGTTCTGATGTCTACCACCAACTAAAAATTAGGCTGCTAACACTTAATTTTTCAGCATTGATAAATAACAGTGGGTAAAAATATTCTAAATTAAACTGGTTGGGAAGGGCGTAATTAATAAGTTCCATAAGCATATATCTCAGCACACACACATGTGTGTGTGTGTGTGTGTGTGTATATATATATATATATATATATATATATATATATATATATTTACACACACACACACACACGTGTGTGCTGAGACTAAATATTAAGAGAAAAAACAATGAAGGAAAAGAAAAATGTAGATTAATATTATGAAATAGGATGGAAAAAAAATTAAAAAACAACTAACAAAAATAAAGTTAAATACAACAAAAATAAAATAAATAATAATCAAAAGTGTTCATTTCAATGATAACCAATATACAGTTAAGTCTGGTAGAGTCAACCATGACTGCTAGGCTCTTGGGTAAATATCAGATCAAGAAAGATTTGGTGACACCAACATTCCAGATAGGAATGGGTATATTTAAATCAAGCTGTACTGGTCTTGAGGCATGATGGGATTGCCAAAATTTGAGCCTTCCATTTTGTCTTTCATTCTTTTTTTTTTTTTTTTTTAAACCAGATTTCCATTTCTACATTTTTTTAATATCTGTGGCATTTATGTACTTGGAAAAGCATCAAGCCATAAATTCCACACCCAGTTTACTGCTCAATGATAGGCACCCAGTAGAACGTAATTAACACAAAATTAGTGTACAAGCAAGCATTTTATGCAGATGTATCCATGTGCTGAAGGCAAGTATTAACAGAAATATAAAACAATGAAGGAAGAAAAAAAACAAAAACAAAAAAACAGAACACCCATAAATAAAAATAAAAATCGGTCACATCTCTAGAGAAGGAACAAACCCAAATTCAGCAGCAGTTGGAAAAAGAAAGCTAAATGAGTGTAAATTGAAAAAAAAAATGTAAAAAAAAAGAACAAAAAGGGGCAAAATGGTCACAACTTCCTACACATACGCACATCTATGAAAATAAGTGCATGCAAACAAATGCACATCTGCAGACATGCGCATGGCTGCACAAATGCAAACATGAACACAGATTAAAACTTACCCAGTGTTAAATACGCATAAAAGGATCAAGCCCCCCCCCCCCCCCCCCCGCAAATATAAGCACTAAATTGCTGATACTTCCTGAAGAGTGGACAGATATCTCCATTTATGAAACTCTGGAGTCGGGATGCTAGAGGTAACATCAATCAGCTAAGTGACAAACTTTACTCACATAAATTGTCTAATATATATTTTATATAGGCAACAGTGTGAATATATATGTATCCTCTATATACTTGTGTATCACATGATGTTGTGTATTGTGATCCCCAAATTTTCACTTGTATATAATAAAATCATTTTTTATCTCATGTATCATGCTCGTTCCTTTTTCGGGAGACCAAATTACAAGAAACTAACCTCTTTCCCTCTATATCTTTATCCCATTTTCTAGTTAAATAAGAATGAAAAAAGTATCGTTAGTAATGCTATACTTGTTGTATAAATGCATACAGCCATAAATAACCAAATGAGAAATAGGTAAGCATCTTATAAAGGTAAAACAATGGAAAAGATGCATATTTGCTACGTTTGTATTTTATAACATGATGCTAATGTAAATATTACATGCATTATTATTGTATAAAGTCAAGTAAAACATTAGCTTTATTAAAATCATGTTTATTTTAAATACAGCTGTATATTTTGACTACAGTAAATAGATATATAGTTTGGTCAATGGTGTACCAGGGCCAACAGTACTTACACTAATTTTATATCTCATGTATGATGTAAATGCCTTAAAATTAGCTACAAAATTAGGTCTTCAAAAGTTGCATGCTATGCAAGTATATATCTCCACTCCTGTCATTTTTTTTTTCTTTTTCCTCATATAATTTCCTGAAGTAATCATTTTAAAATTATTGCAATAGCTTAATTATATTATGCAGAAAGAAAAAAAAAATGTCAATTTTCAAAGTCATAGTAACTTCATACTGACTGAAGTATCCCCCCCCCCGCCAAAAAAAAAAAAAAAAAAAAAAAAAAGACAGCTGCCCCACGACTTTAATTATTTCTATATTAAATTTTTCTGGCATTATCCTGTCAAAATTTTAAAATATGCTGAATGAACAAAAGTGTTCTTCTGAGAATTTGAAAAGAAAAAAAAAGTATCAGTTGAAAAAAAAAGAGAGAAAAAAAAAGAAAAACAAACAAAACAGCTGTAAAATTTGAATATTTTATTTCATGAAAAATAATTACACTTAATAAAATAATTTTTAAAATCACATTCATCTGAATGTGTATTTATAAAAATAAGCTTGTAAAATCACCTCCAAGAATGGAAGATTTGGGCACTTCTGTAATTCTGTTAAGATACTCAGAATTCCTTGTCAGATGCGTCTTTGGAAGAATTTTCTTTTCAGATGAGATCCAATTTTCAGAATGTACAATATATATTGCTAAGTTCCAGTTGTGCGAGAAACATTCGTGAGAAACCATCTTCGATGAGACTTTACTGACACAGTAAGACATCCATTCCCCAGTGACAAACCATTTTACACTGTATGTGGCAAATTTCCAGAGCAGCAGCGAATGTTCTGAAAGTGATTTAGATATATTTTTTTTTTTTTTAATGAGTTTTAAGCCCAAATAAAATTAAACCATCCAGACTTAACATTTTTTTAAATCATCAGCACAACCTGAGTGAATATTATCATCTGCATCCTAAATATACTATTCAGGATCAAGGGTTATAATCAGTACAATCTGATCTCTTTAAGCTGACACTCTTGGGATTAGGCCACTGCCTGACCACACAAAATATCAGATGACAGAAATCACTCCTATATTGGTTAGTTGCTTTGTTTTATGGCTTATCAACCCTCTCATGGGTTATTTAAAGCCAAGACATTGTTATATTTCATAAAGTTTAAATTGTTTTTTTTTTCCCTGAATTATATGGTATCAACTATTTATTTTTTTATTCAATATTATAGTTTCAGCTATTTTTTTACTGTTAGGTTTATATTTTTTGTATAAATCCACTCTTTTGAGAAAAACAGTGTTGCCAGCTCATTTTGCATATATATTACTGTCTATATCAAAAGGTAAGACAAAGCTTAAGCAGAAAATAAAACAATCCTTAATGATTCCAAATAGAGTTTTTATTGTTTCATACAATACAAAGGCTAAAAAAGAAAGCCTAAAATCCCAAAATAATATATACTTATTACTATACAGTAGTAGGCTTATAGGTAACCTGTAGCTCAAACAGGAAATAATAGTGTATGTACTGTATAATAATTAATGCTTCCCAAACACTATGCTACTGCAGAAAGTTGTAAGCAATGTGTGGTGCTGCCTTTGCAGCTGTTCAATGAATTAATGGCAGCTGATACAAGTCCTAGACCACGGATTAAAGAGGTCGGATTGTATATGTCATCATATAGAGTTTAGATTAAAGTAACACGAGGAATTATATCATACATATTTTTGCTTTGGAGCAATTAAATCTAATCACTACCTTTGAGCTTACAGAAAACCTAAACAAAATTCTTGACATTTGCTAATATTTTTCAAACCCCAAACAAATAAACTAAAATAAAATGCCACTTACCTTGTAAAAATGAAACCTGTTGGTGCTTTCAGATCATGGATATTTTCAGAATGTTGCAAACCTTAAACATCTGGAGTTTTACCTCAGTAAATAGAGCAACAGACTAATGGTTAAGCAGACCAAGGTTCCATCAAACAATTAAAACCATTCCTTCAACATTAACAAGAAGTCTGATTTCAAAACACCATGCTTGTAAAAGCCATAATGGCTTCTTTTTTTTTTATAATAATTATTTATTATCAGCAGGTGGTACTGTGAAGAATGGAAGAGAATGACTTAGGAAACAGAAATCAGTTTGATAAAATTCTGATTTCTCTCATCAAAAATGATTGCAAACGTCAATCAATTAAGACTGACCTAAATGTAAATCAATGATTTCCAAAGTGGGCAGTACCAAGCCTGGTGGGCGTTAAAAACAGTGGCGGGTTTGCAGTCATTTTAGAATCCACAGGCAACATCTGGCCATTGAAAACCTAAGTGGTCAACTTTACAAATTACTGAGCACAGAAGTAAATAAAATAAAATCATGTTTCTTAATTCACGACTGTTTCAACAATTCTACCATGAGAATGGTGAAAATTTTGAATGTTTGTTGTTGCACACAGAAGTTAGATGACTATCAAAGGGAAAGTATTGAAGTTTTTGAATTCTCTTTTTAACACAGTTTTTGAATTCTTCAAAGATTCAAATTCTTATATTACATGACATTGCTTACTGGTCTAATACATTCACAAAGTTCAATGAAATTAATTTAACAACTGCAAGCAAATCTTATCAGGTTCAAATCAGCCCTCTTCATTTATTTTTTTTTGTATAACTTACAGTTATTCAAGTGTAACATAGCCCATTGTAAACACTGTTTCCAAGCCTTACTGAAGTAGAGGACAACATACCAGATTGACCTTCAACTATATTAAGCACACCTGGATGATCAGCACAGAGACATGTCTGACAGGTTTCAGGATCTATTTTTTGCTCAAGATACTAGACTGGGTAATTCCATTCTTAGATATAAGCAACAAGGAGACGGATTATGGAGGAAGAACGGATTTCACGCCAAAATGATATTGAGCTGAGGCCAAAGTTTTAAAAAAATTCATATCAAGAATTTTGGTTACAAAAAGACATTTCAGATAGCTACCCAGCACTGCGGAACAAAAGAATTTACTTTATTGCCTTCCCAACATCATAGTGGAACAAGGTTTTAGTGCTGTTACCCATTTACTTTCCAAACAAAGGAACAGACTGAAAAAACACTGAACATCAGGATCTACAACTTCTTAGAACTTTCAAGCCTGATGTTGAGAAACTGATATACATTCACCAGACACATTTTTTACGCTAAAACAGAAGACATTACAGAAAAGACATAAATTTGCTTTTATACTAGTAAATGAGATAAAATGTTAAAATAAATTGGTTTACTATATATATATATATATATCTCCAAGTATATAATTGGTGTATACGGAATGAATTCCAATAACCAACAATTACTATTCTTAAAAGAGTGCTCAATACAGAGTAGAGCAGATATAATTATTTATCTAAAAATAATTATAACATAAATGTTATAAAATCACTACAAAAATAGCCATTTTGTTTCAACACCTCTGGTATCTTATCAAGTGATGATGTTGAATGTAAAATAAATGGTTTTTCAAAAACCAAAAATATATATATATATATATATATATATATATATATATATATATATATATATATTAGAGGTAATTGATCCATTGGTATAGAATCTGGGTGAATCCTAGTAATATTAATTATTAAAACTGATCCACAGAGAGCTCAATGTTTTTATTTTAACAGAGTATATGTATTTATTTTGTATATTGTATTTAAAAAGAGAATCAATACACACAGACATTCATTCACCAATCCAAAATTAAAACACTAAACAGCCCTTTTGAAAAAAAACTTTGGGAATTGAAGAAAAAGGCTCTGAATCCCCAAATAAATTGGACAATTCTAGATTTTGGACAACCCCCAATAGTTTTAGGGATAGGTGCAAGCTGTTTGGAAGAAAAAAAATCAGGATAATAAAATATAAAGATTAATGCAAACAAATCAATGGAGAGAACTAATCATGGAATGTAGACATAGGAAAAAATTCCAAATTACCTAAGGATACATGTGCATATATGTGGGGGTGTATGTATACATATAGTGGCATATATGTATGGACATGTAAATGTACATATATGTATGTATGTATGTATGAAGATATGTATGCATATAAATGTGTTGGACAGGATGATTTATTCCACTGGGTGCTTGGGTATTACTCACAATCTATAACTCAACTAATTTACATGAATCTTAACAGATTTAAAATTAAATCCCGCATCACTTATTAATAATATTGGACACCTGTAGTACAAAAACTATTTACTGTGAATCCCAGAAAAATGTATTTGGAGCCTTCAACCCCAGACCGGGATAAGATATCTTACGCCCCCACCAAAACAAACACAAACCTATTCTCATTAGCAAGTTGTCTATCAGGGGAGGACTGACATTGAAAATAAATTTAAAACAATGCTCTGAGACAGACACTTAAGGTCTGATGATAGTCTATTGCTAGCCATTCTGTGCGTGGCTATCTCTATGTCAAGTTAATTTTTGTTTTTTTACTGTAAAAAAAAAAATATATATATACATACAAACCTCTCGTTAAAGAACTAATAGGAGGATGTGGTGGTCTGCTAAAGCAGACTATCCATAGATGAGAAGGGATTATTTTTTAGGTATAAAACTGCTGTAGTAACTACCACTAATTATGATCATAATGTAAATACTATAAACATGTATATATGGCATAATTAAATATATACTTAATATAGATATAATTAATTAAAACTACAAAAATAGATCTCATGCACACGCTAATATATCATACTTTATATACTGTACACCCATCTTTGTTTACAATTGAAAAGCCCATCACTTTCAGAACAAAAATGACTCATTCTGCTAAGTCAGCAAATTTTGGAATATATCACTGACGATTTGGAAGTTTTTCACAGCAGATTTTTTTTTTTTTACTTTGCCTGCAGCTTTTGCTTATATATATTGTCACGTAGCCCCGATTTCATTAACTACATAGACGTTAGGCTAAAAAGCGCTCCAAAGTAAAACCTTAAATTCTCGTCGAAAATTAGTTAGATATAAAAGATAAATAAATATAGAAATTTAACCCAACGCTATCGACTTGCGAGCGAATATGTTCCATGATCAGCCATATTCTCCTCTTCTCTTGATAAATTCTTTCCCTCCTTATCTACTCTTCCACCCACGAGCCAAGGGCCCGTGAACTTTGAGGTGAGCCGATGCGAGAATGACCTGGTTCCAAAATTTCGCAGCTATTGACTATGAGTGAATTCCAGGCACCATCAGGGTCTCCTGCTGCGGTTCACGTGATCAGAACACACTAAGCGTGGATTGAACTTTTGGCCATCACACAAACACTGCATGATTTGCACCCCATCCTCCTGCGTACCTGGTCAAGGACGAAGGGGAACCCACGTGACTGTCTTTGGGGACAGCAAAATCTAAGAAAGGATTTTCAGTTTTCCCTCTGACCAGCGGCAGTTGAACGTCGCTGGGCAAAATCGCCCAGACTCCAAAGCAGACTGCCCACTAAGATGAAGAAGACAGCAAAGTCTGTCGACTAGGGTTGAAAGGACTGCTATGAAACGGAATCAACCCAACGAACCGCGTATACGAAATGCTGTGGAACCCCGAACACTTGTGAAGGAAAGGGAATTCAGGAAAATTGCCGGCCGGCCAAAATGTCGTTTTAGCATCAGAACTCTCGTTTTGGCGAATCAGAACTTTGTGTGAAAATATCAACTCAACTGAAAGATAAGTTGATTCTCTTGGTTTGATGTTTTTATATATGTATCTATTCGCTTGCACCCTCTGTTCTTTAATGAACCCTTCCCCTTTGTTAAATGAATATTCTTTTTTTTTCTTTATTTCTTTATATATATTTATAAATAAATATTATAATTTGAAATCCATTGTCTTGTGTCTGTTCTTCGTTGATTTCCTTGTGTCGCTTCCATTTCTGAGTGAAGACCGAGAAAAGATCCCACGTTTTCCTTTTTTTTTTTTTTAAAAACCTGTGGTTCATCTATATGCTACAAGTTCGTAACAATATATATATATATATATATACACACACTTATGTTTTATTACAGCATTTTGTTATAATTGGCCTTAATTTTTACTAAGAACGCAATTTGGAAAGAACAAGACATGGTCTCCACAAGCAGAAACCAATGTGCATGTTGTGTGGGTCTCTCCACAAATATTGCAATGAAAGTTCTTGTCATGCTATATGTTTCAACGACATACGATATACGATATCTGTGGATACAGCATTAGATTGCTTGTTATTCAAACAAAAATGTGACAAATTTTTGATTTTCTTTAAATAGAATATCCTTCATGTGGGAAATATTTGTAATTTAGATGTAACACAAAGCTGCGAGTATAGAGCACCCAGTGAGGATTGAACTCACTACTCAGTTGTAATTGATTTAGCAAGACATGTTTGCTAACCATTACACTACATCAAAGAGCTAGTTTATATTTTTTGATGGTAGGGGCGGTATGAACCCATTATGTTTTTTTTTTTAAAAACAAAGTATTCTTTAGATTGTTAGCAGCCACATGCACAACACAGTTTTCCCACATCTAATTACTGAGATTGATACTGTTTGAGTGATTGAATGAGGACCAGCATGATGTGACTGTAAACATGGGAGATTTTTGTAAAAATAAGTTAACTTTTGCTCTTTTGTATCTTTATTTTTTTTCCCAGTAAGGTTCACCTGCTGTACAAGGCCTAGGTGCCACATTAAGGGCTAGTTTATGTGGATAGGAGGGGAAGATGATGGTTAAATCTAGACTTGAACAGGTTAAGATTGTAGTGATTGGGGAAACATCCTCTTGGGAGTCTGTTCCAAGGGTTCGGTCGGAAGTTGTTTGATAAGCTTCTTGCTGATGGAATACAGAGGGAATGTGGGTGGTTTGCTATGTAAGTGGCATGTACATTTGTAGCCATGAAGGTTAGGCCTTGTGGAACCAAGGAATGTAGTTCATCCGAGCACTTTCCATGTTAGTAGTAATAGAGCAGTGAAAGACTTGCCACATACCACCTGTGAGAGAGAGGTTGGAGGGTGGAAAATAATTCTTCTCCAACAAGGACTCAGAGGCATATTTGAACTCTATTAAGACTAGAAAGTGAGGACTGGGCAACAGTACTCCATTTTCAGTCTGATCTGGCTCTTATTATGGTAGAGGATACCACAAGGACTCAGGTACTTACTGGAGTAGTCACAGGGAGCTGATCATTTTACCTGCATCTTCAGCAATGGATCATATATAAGAATTTCACTTGAGGCCCTATATTCTCTTAAGGCATGGAAACTCCTTAAGGTGACATCTGTTCATCGTAACTGGCAGTAGTTTGTTGTCTGATTGGCAGTGATGGAATGTAACTAACCAATTTCCCCACTCCCAATGAAAGTTAGTGTTAGATCAAAAGAGAGGTCAGTTGCCAATCTCTGATTGTCAAGAGTTTTAGAGGTGTGCCTGTATATTATTGTATCATCAGTGTAGATGTTTACAAATGTCCAGAGTATGTTCTTGGATGTAAATCAAAAAGTGAGTTGGCCAGAGAAGAAACTTCTGGAGGACGCCTGCACTTAGCACCAGGGCCTCAGAGGACTGGCTGTTAATAACTACCTTCAGGGATCTACTTATTCCTAGCTGGATAGCTTGTGTAGCAAACCTTTGTGCCACACCTTGTTGAAGGTTTTTGAGATATCTAGTCCTATGGTCCTCACAGTGTGCGTCGTCAAGGGCCTTTGTCAGTCTTTTTCCAGAATTAATTATCTGATCACCTTCTTTGATTAAATATCTTATTTTTAATATCTTCTAAATTTCTTTTATTTTTTTTTACATATATTATTTGTTGTGTATATAAGTTTTGTTCAGACTTAGATATCTAAGATAAATAAACAAAATACAACTGGATGCTGAAAAGTTCTCAGTAAAACCCACTCCCAAAAATCTGTCCAAATAGAACTGCTTTTTTTTTTTTTTTGTGGCATATCAATTCCATATGGGTCATTTAATGCCGAAATTAAACTTTTTGGGGAGCATTAATAATTTAATTTACAAAATATATTGCTTATTTTATTATAAAAATGTACTTTTATATGTTCATAGTCTTTTGACCTCAGTTTGGGTTAACTATTTGCCCATAGCTGCTACACCCCAGGTCAGGGTGGATCAGGGAAAAACAGCAGTTAAGAGGTGGTCCCATGCTCTTCAAAACCTACAATCTCCTGATTAGAGACCTTGTTGCCAGATGTAGCTTATTGTCAGAACCAGGATGGTTTATTGAATCACTTCTCGGTCAAGCCAAAAACATTTCAGCTCACTTTTTCTTTTCTTTTTTTTTTAATAGTACATTCTTTCTAGTCTGCAGATTGGATTGAATGTCATAGAATACCAGATGTGACCAACTGGCGGTAGTGGCTGTGTGAAATGCAAATTTATTTCATGTAAGTGCCATGAAATGAATAAACAACACTTAATACAATATCCTACCTGTTTTTAGAACTGAGTTAAAAAAAAAATTGAATAAACTGTTATTAATATGTGTAGAACAAATAATTTAATGATAAAAGAAATTAAGAGATTGAATTGAAAAGAGAAAGGAAATTGCATTTAGACACCCCACCACCCATATATAGTAATAAGAGAGAAAATATAAGTGAACTCAATTAATCTTGTGCTTTAAACAAGTTACTGAAACTTGGTTTCAAAGCAGTCTGATCCATTTTTATGTGAATTTTCTTATATCCTTATAAATTATGATCCACTGCTAAATATTATATTTTATATCATATTTATTTTACTCATTTCACCCGAAGCAAGTCAATAAAGTGTCATTAAGACACAAGAGGTTACCGAGTATGAAAGAAAGAAAAAAACATCATTAAAGAGAGATAACAATAAAAGAACATGAATTAACAATTGATTTTGAAGATTAAGGAAATCAAAAAGTCAGAAGAGAGTTTCACAAGCGAGACGTGCAATAGAAGAAACTTTCAGTTATGGTACATCAAGTAATTTAAACTGAGACCTAGCTTCCAATCTAGTACTGCACTTAAATTTGTAAAGTTGAGGTTCCAAATAAGAAAACTCAATTACCATGAAAGTATTTATAGAAATGGTACATGGAATTTACAATATGATAGTGTGGAAGTGGCTATCAGTGTTAGTGGATTTATCAGTAAGGTCATTCACTTTGATAATTAAAAGGACAGGAATTAATATGGGTGGGCTTTCAAATGGTAAAATTCTCATGATTCAAGCCCAGAAAAATTTAAGCCCTTCCCAAAATGAAATTGGTTCAGTACAATATTTCCCTTATAGTTATATCTAGCCATTAAATTCTGAGCAGGTGGCTGAACAGTTAGAGAATAGAGTGTTCTGACCTTATGATTAGGGCACAAATTTCATCATGGTTGATTAATCAAGAAAGTGACTTCCTGAAAAATCATACCATGTGTCAAGCCAAATCTTGGGAGTAAAATTGGGTAACTTGAACTGATAAGTTTTGCTTGTAGAAAGAATACAAGTTTATTTTTTTTTTGTGGCTAACAGTTATCTGTTTAATGACTCACATTTCGCTGGTCTATCCTAACTATGGCCAGGTGTTAAGTTAATAAGTGTCGGCATCATTTAGATCATAAACCAACAATGCCCTTGATTGGTGTGGCAGACTGTTCAATAATTCAGTCAGGCAACTTTAGTTTCAGGCTTTCAGAGAAAGTTAATTACCAAAATCTAATCTCTAATTCTTCCACTAGACAGATAATTTGCACAATAGAAACTTGTTAAGCTGGGTAAAATTTTCTTCAGTTGACCAAGACTTCTTGGGCAGTAAGTATCTTGCAGTATTGTCTCTAGTAACCAGGTTACAAATGCTTGCAGGATCAAACTTGGCTTGCTACTATTGAGATACCTTGGCATGATTGGGGAGTTAAATTTTGATTTATAAACAAATCCCTAATTTATCATTTTCCAAGCTTCTCAAAATTTTACTTTTGTTCTCATGTACCTATTAGTTGGGTACATCCACTAGATTTTCTCAACCAATTATCTGGTCAAACTGTAATTTTTCCAGTGTTCATTGTCTATCAACCCACACAATACTGACCTATAGCAGCTGTTGTATTTTTCATGAATTACCTATCTCATAGATAGGGTATTAAAAAATAAAAAATAAATAAAATATAAAGGTTGACAAAAAACAATCCTTTTGTCTACAAAACACGTGTCAAGTTTTTATCTATTTTGTTACCATCTCATGCTAGTTTTGTTTCTTCAATTCTCATGTCACACAGCCCATTGAGAAAGCCAGCTGCACTTTTAAGATTAATTGTGTTTTCTTTAAGCTGACCATCCTTCTTTCAAACCTTTCATCCGGGATGAAACATCCAGACTTCTGTCTTTCTTTTTTTTTTTGGCCTTTTTAAAATTTTTTTTTTTTTTTTTCAACTCTTGCTTTCTCAAAATTTTTTTTTTAATTAAATTAAAAAATAGTGAATGCTACTTTAAGTAGCAGTGAGGGGAGGGGAGTACTAGATTAGTAAAATTCAAATTCCCTAGTTTTGCTATCTAATCTTTTCACATTAGCTTATCCAAGTTATTCCTATTTACAAGCGGCAACCAGGAGTAGATTTATTTACTTGTACTATCTTTCTTCCCCACACATTGTTCAAAGTTATTTAAAATGATCTGTTTGGTTTTGGCTTAGTCGTTTTAGTTTAGTGGCATATCAACATCTCTATACGTTATTTAATGCCGAGATCTAAATATTTTGAATGCAATTTTAGGTCTTCAACTACAAATAATTTGTACATAATTTTATACTTTCAGTGTAAACCTATGTTTTTTAGATATATAGTTTGTAGATGATAAAATGTATTGATGGTAATTTTTTTTATAAAAATGTGGTGAAGTAATGAGTAGCAGCTCGGATTGAAGAATTGGAGAGCAGAGTTCAAAGTCCAGTCAAATCCATTACATTACGTGGAATACCCTTGGGAAAGGTATGAATCCTCTTCCCCCTACTATGGTTAAATAGCAGGACAGACTGGATTCTATAGCCTTGGAAGGCAACTGGTCTATTGCAGAAAGAAATGGCAATTTACCGTGGGGGGAAAAAAATCTGCCTTATCAGCCATGTATTGAAAGATACATGATCGCCTAAGTGTGTATCCTGCATGGCACATAATTGACTGCAGGTATTAGGTTGGTGCAAAAATAATGTCGGTTTTTGACGTTATATATCAAAAACCGACATTTTTTGCACCAACCTAATATTTTTTACTATAAAATGTATTTTCATACTTTCTTAGTGTTTTGATTTTTCTTTTGGGGTGGGGGGGTTGTCTGTCTATTTTTTTTTTCCTCATAGCTAGGACCATAATGCTATCACCCCAGGCCAGGGTGGATCTGAAAATAACATAAATTAAGAGGTGGCTCTGCACTCCTCAAAGCCTCTAATCTCCCAAGCAATGACTTTTATATTCTTTGGAGAGGACAGTAAATTGTATAAAAAAAAAGTTCGAAAATGTTTTAAGCATAAAAATGGAGTTGCTGTTAAATTTTTCCATTAAACTAACAAGATAAAGGAACAGGTGAGAATTAATAACTTACATTTACATATGCCCCGCCAGTAGTTTGCATTCAAGCTCAGATGAATGAATACAATTTTCCGATCCCCATCTCTTGGCTTTCATCCATATTACATTGAAAAATTGGTTGGATATGTGGCTAGTGCAGCAGATGGTGGCCGAGAATTGGAAATCAGAGAGGCAAGTTCTAATTCCCATTGGGTTCGTTATATTCACTTACACACATATAACATAATCTAAGGTCTAAATGCCTAGACATTTTAGTTAACCTTATGAGTGTTCTTAAATTTAAAAAATTTGAGTAACTGCTAAATATATACTTATTGCAAAATAAAATTGTTTGCCATGTCTGTCAGCTAAAACTAAGTATAGTTTTCCTCGTTTTTTTCAACAGATACACTCCATCTGAGAATATTTACACACACGAATATTAATGTAATTGATCCAGTGCATTTTTCAAAATCTATCTGATTAAAGTATAGCAACTTTCACCACCCCTTTGTATATATGCAGATATTTTAAAAGTATGTTAATTATTAAACAAATACTTGTATTTGTTTATACTTTAACATAGGTACCTCCACGAAAATGCTAAAAAAAAAAAAAAAAAGAGAGCATAGCTTGATGAAAAAGATGCCAACCTTGCGGAAAACAAAATTTTATTGTCTAAATGCTTATGTTATCGTTAAGAGGAAAGACCAAATTTTTTTAAAATTATTTTCATGGTCAATTTTGCTGACTCCAAAAAAAAAAAAAAAAAAAAAAAAAAAAAAAAAATGAAAATTTCGGACATGCTTTTTTCGATTAAAAAAAATGTAAAATACATCAAAAATACTTTGATCTTTCCTCTTAATAATAACAAACATTTAGACGATAAAATTTTGTTTTTGATCAAGTTTGGCATCTTTTTTATCATGCTATGCTCTTTTTTTAGCGATCTCATGGAGGTTCCTACTTTAACACCTATATAAACTAATTATAAATTTTGAAATTAGTCATGAAAAAATAAAATGAAGTAATCCAAAATATAACAATCTGAGAAGAAAATGTAGAATGTCTGGAAAAATGTTTTAAATTTTCTTAGTCATAGATATTTTTTATAAATTTATGAATAAAAATAATTGTTTTCATATTCCTAAAATGGTAAATAGTAAATATTACATTGTAGTTGATTCACATAATTTATGAATATTTAATAATAAAAAAAAAAAGTTTCCATATTTATTTATTTATAAAATGGTAAAGAATGTCACATTGTAGTTTGTTCACATATTTTGTTGGTCAATTTTGTTTAGCAGCATATTAACCTCTATGGGTTATTTAAGACTAAAATATAAAATTGTGTTCAAAATATTTATGACTTTAACTAAATATATTTTGAACATAATTGTATGCCTTCAGCTACAGATAAAATGTATTGTTGGTAAAATTTTTTTTTATTTTTATATATAAAATGTATTGCTTGTATTTTTATACTTTCATAGTATATTTTTTTTTTTTTGCGAGTTCACTATATGCCTATAGCTGGAACTGTAACAGTTGCCACCACCCTGGGTCATGGTGGACCTGAAAACAACAGCAATTTAGAGGTGTTTCCTCACTCCTTGAAACGTCCAACCTCCTGATCAGAAGCCTTCCTGCTGGATGTAATTTATCACCATAAATATTTTTATAATCTTGTAAATATACATTGCTATTAATGTATATGATCTAAACAATGTCAATTGGAAAAAAAAAAAAGTCCTTTTGATACAGTTTTTATTTGCAAGTATAAAAGTTAAGCATTTCCTGAAAATTTGTAAAATATGTACTGGTTAGTATCTGAAGATGGAGGTGTGGGCAGTGTAATGGATAGCAGCTCAGAAGGAGAGTTCAAATCTTAGTCAGGTTAATTAAATTCACTTATGTGCAAATACCCTTGGGAAAGGGTATGAATCTAACCCACCACCATCTATGGGTTAAATAAACCCATGTGTCAGCTGTAAATGACCCACAAACAGTTGGTAAGCTGTAAAAACACAAAAATCTCAATTCTGCCCAAACTATTTAGAGAAACTATTTCGATCAATATAGATTTTAGAAAAAAAAAAAAAAAAAAAAAAAAAAAAAAATGTTTATATTCTGTAGTTCTTAATAACAGCAATATTTCAATCATGAATCCATGAAACAAAATATACTAAAAAAATCTTAGCCTAAACCTTGGGGTCAGATGTTCTTTAAAATTTAGATTTTGGAATAATATTAGGTTGGTGCAAAAATAATGACGTAATAATGTCGTTTTTTGACGTATTTTGTAATGTCAAAAAACGACATTTTTACGTCATTATTTTTGCACCAACCCAATTGTTTTTAGTACTGGTATATACTAAGATTTTCAAGAAAAATGCAGTATTATTACAGCATTAATATATTTCTGTAGTGAGCCTAATCAATATTCAACTTGAGTGGGATAAATAGACGCCAGATGATATTACAATGTAGTTGGAGAGTAATTAAGTGAGTAAAGATAAAACTATAAAAATTACTTTTTTTTTTTTCTTTCTAACAAAATCTTTGTGTGGAACAACATGAGCAAACAGTATAAATCACAAAACAATTTAAATATCAGAGCAATAAAAAGGTGTTGCCTATTTGATAAGTGTGCTTAGACATAACTCAACAGTGGGTTAGGGTTAGGCCAAGTTTTTGCATTAAATTCACTTTGCAGTACAAATAACATTTACTCTTTTGCTCAAGTCTCGACATATAAAGAAGAAATAAAGAAGAAAAGAAAATAAAAATCAATGACTAGACACTATTAAAACAAAATTTACTAGTCACCTTATTATTCAACAATTTTAACATGTTAGCATATACAGTTTTTTATTTTTTTTTATAATACCTGAATTACTTAGCAAGAGATGAAAGTAAAAAGTTTAACCTGTAACTTGATTATTTACAGATGGATTTACTAAAAAGTCAAATATGATCAAATTTTAACATGCTACAGAAGTTAAATTCTGTGCCAATTACTGAAAGATTTTCATGAAAACAAGAATATTTCATATGAATTCCAAAAGTTGTTTCAACAAGTGGACTCATACTTTGGCACTTTTCAGCAATGTTCTCTATTATTTAGGCCTCATCTCAAAGTGTAATGAAGGCTTACAGCCACATCATATTGAAACACCAGTTCCTGTAGGATCTCTGAAGTTAAGCAACGTCGAGCCTGGTTAGAAACCTGGACAGGTGACCACTTAGAAATGCCAGGTGCTGTAAGCTTGGCTGTGCAGGTGGATAATGGCTTGGAATTGTTAATCAGAGCCAAGTTCCAGTTGGGTCCATTATATACACCTTTGGTAAAAGATATGAATCCACCTCTTCTCCCCCACCAACCTATGGATTAATTAGTTAAAAAAAAAAAATTTCATACCAAATATTTAGATTCTGGCATTAAATAACCCATAGAGGTGTTGATAAACCACTAAACAAAAACAACCATATTTTCATGGTAATTGTTCAGGTGAGCTCTTCGCTATGGTACCTAGATTTTTTGAATTTAAGCACAGTACAAGATTGCTATCAATGTTGCAGCCAAATTGGCTAAATGTCTAAGTTCTATGTTAATAGTGTTTTTTTTTTAGTTTTTTTTCTTTTTTTTAAACTCACTTCTTGCTTGTGGAACTGTCAAAAATTTAGATGAAGTGTCAATCATTATCTCCCGTCTTCCTGATTCCTCTTCTATTGTTCTCGCTCCATAATGTTTACATTTTCTAGTTCTTTCACACCCAGTAATACTTGCATAAGGTAAATTTGATTATATAAAAAAGAAAAAAAAAAAAAGCCTCAACCAATCAAGTGTAATGAATAACACTTCTTCCATACATGATTTGCCTTGGAAGTTTTTTGTTTTCACTTTAGATATAGTGTTTCTATTTATTATGTATCACAAGGTTAACTTTCAATTTTACAGCTATTTTCTCTCTTCAACTGAAAATAAAAGCATGCAATAAACACTAGAAGTCAGGTCAATGTGTGGATTTCATTAATCAACAGGAAAAGGATTGGTGGAAATCACTAGTGTGTATATAAAGTAACTAGAAAATAGAATAGCGAGTGCAGCTAGTATCATTTTTCTGCCTGTCACCATTTTCTGAATAATTTTTATTTTTATTAAAGAAAATAGATTATACATCTGAAAAAACACTGAATTGAAAAAAAAAAAAAAAAAAAAAAGCAAATGGAAAGAGTTCAGTTTTGTAAGCAACTGAAGTATTTTCTTTTTTTCTTTTCCTTAAATTAATTTTTTAGAACAGATTAACCTTAAGTGTTTTTCTTAAAATTTCAAGAACATTGTGGTATTAAGTAATAAAAGAATAGAGAATTTCATAGGAATACCAAAATTGAGCATTTCAATAGAATGTTGGCACTTTGAGAAGAAATTGTTAAGAATTTCTTCATTTCTTTTAATTCTGGATTAGAACTTAACTTTCTAAGTTATTCTACTCATTTATGATTTTACCATTACAAATAATGACAAAATAAAAATTGCAGGTCTGTTTAATAAATAATTCAGAAAAAAATTTATTTTAACCACAATCAAACCATATTATTTATTTAAAAATATGATTCCAACACGCTACATAAGAGGTCTGATGTTTCAAAACAAGAGCCGAAAACTTCAATATAATTATTTGAATCAAATTGAATTAAAGTAAGCTCTGTTCCATCTTCAAGCGAAATTTTTTTTGGAATAACTTATTTCTGAAACTTACATGTTTTAATAGCATATTCATAATTGAAATCAAAATTTCCATGGTAACAGCCATATGTATTAGGTTGGTGCAAAAATAATGACGTAATAATGTCGTTTTTTGACGTATTTTTTAATGTTAGTTTTGCAAAATTTTTAAACTTAAGAATGCTCATAAATATACATTAGGCTAACTTAGAAGTCTAGGTTAATGAGGGAGGAGGAGGCTGTGATGTAATTTAATGAGGGAGGAGGAGGCTGTGATGTAATTTAATGAGGGAGGAGGAGGCTGTGATGTAATTTAATGAGGGAGGAGGAGGCTGTGATGTAATTTAATGAGGGAGGAGGAGGCTGTGATGTAATTTAATGAGGGAGGAGGAGGCTGTGATGTAATTTAATGAGGGAGGAGGAGGCTGTGATGTAATTTAATGAGGGAGGAGGAGGCTGTGATGTAATTTAATGAGGGAGGAGGAGGCTGTGATGTAATTTAATGAGGGAGGAGGAGGCTGTGATGTAATTTAATGAGGGAGGAGGAGGCTGTGATGTAATTTAATGAGGGAGGAGGAGGCTGTGATGTAATTTAATGAGGGAGGAGGAGGCTGTGATGTAATTTAATGAGGGAGGAGGAGGCTGTGATGTAATTTAATGAGGGAGGAGGAGGCTGTGATGTAATTTAATGAGGGAGGAGGAGGCTGTGATGTAATTTAATGAGGGAGGAGGAGGCTGTGATGTAATTTAATGAGGGAGGAGGAGGCTGTGATGTAATTTAATGAGGGAGGAGGAGGCTGTGATGTAATTTAATGAGGGAGGAGGAGGCTGTGATGTAATTTAATGAGGGAGGAGGAGGCTGTGATGTAATTTAATGAGGGAGGAGGAGGCTGTGATGTAATTTAATGAGGGAGGAGGAGGCTGTGATGTAATTTAATGAGGGAGGAGGAGGCTGTGATGTAATTTAATGCCTAATAAACAAAAGTAAGTAAATGATGAATATTTTTTTTTTTTTTTTTAATAATGTAAGTATTTTAGTTTGTGATTAATTTAGGTATTATATATTTTAAATAATAAATTATGAATTTTAAGTTTTCTTTCAATTTTTTAAAAATATTTTTATAGTTACATAAATTGGCTTGGGAATGGAGTATTTCTTTCAGGAACGATGATATCTGAAAATATATTCTAATTTATTTCCTGTTTAGGATTGGGTTTCCTATTTCTTTAAAATCTACTTCAAGCCTATATTTCTAACATCTCTGACTGAGACTCTGAACTTATTAACTACTCCCCCCCCCTTCAATATGAGTAAATAAATTCACCTATCATCTGGTCCACACTCTTTCCTGGACTTTTGAACAGGATTAGAGGTTTATTACTTGTCTCCTATTTAGGATTGGGTTTCCAGTTCCTACTAAAATCTTTTTCTTCTTTCACTCCCAGTGCACCCCCCCACTGTATCTTGGTAGCATTATCACCTTGCTTGGGGGTGATGCCTCTTACTCCTCTATCTCAAGTGAATCTTGTGATTTAAATATACGAAGCTTAAGTATTTACTGAGTTTAGCTTAAAATCTAACACAAAATCACAAGTAAGAGACACCTTGTGAGGAACAAATCCATGATACAGTAACGTATATACATGATGAACTTACTAATCATGACCTGACAACAAAGTGCCTTTTATATGAGGCTAAGCTAACAGATCACAAGTGTAGAGCAGTCAGCAAGGATTGAACTCCCTACAGTAGTATGAGCCTATGAGACTAGCTGCTAACCATTGCTCCACATCTAAGTACTTTCACTATTTCCTCAGCTTTACTTAGAACAGCATAAAGTCATATATTAGACACCCAATGAGTATCGAACTCTCCTCAATAGTAAGTCTAAATGATCATCTTGCTAAGTACTTCTGCATGCCATGTTTCCGTAAGGATGTTGATGATCATGGCTCTCCACAATTTCTTGTCCCTTGTAGCTCTTAAGGACACAGAACACCATCTATACTAAATTCAACCCAGAGCAAAGCCACAATTATGCTGTATCCAATAAGGACAATTGTATTTCATGAAGTAATGATCTGCAAGGCTAGCTTAATGTTACTCTTACTCTTTGACGAGCCACCCCCACCCCCAAAAAATAGATGGTATTTCTCCGTATCATAAAAAATGGGCAACAATCCCTAATAGAGGATTTTTTATTTCAAATATTTCTTATACTTGAAAACATTAAATTTCAACTCAATCTTGGAGTAACAAATTAAATTTGGGTTTTATAAAACTGACAAAAACTAAAAGGCAGATAATAACCCCTTAAAAGGAGGTGTTCTTAACCTTTTGATGATTCCAAACCCCCAATGAATTGTCCAATAGGGTCCCATACCCCCTTCACTTGACTGTTGAAATAATTATCACCAATCCTATTATTTGCCAGTATGTATTTCAAATATTTCAATCGCTTGAATTTACCGTACTTTAGATATGGATTGCTAGGAACAGAACATAAAAACAAAAAAAACATAAGCATTGATAACTTTATTATATTCTTTTTTTACTGAAAGCAAAATAAAGTCATAAATCAGTTTTATTACACAAGAAAAAGGAAGAGAACATAAATGTGTAAATTTTTTTTAGTATCTCAACTACAATAAAACAGACTTTCACTAATCGAGTGAGATATTCACTGTTTTTGTGCAATGGAATTGTGGTACAGTTACTGTCAAAGCTACTTGAATGTCATCTGACACATTAAGTCGATTTCTCCACTTTGATTTCAGATTTAATAATGCAAAAAATCCTGTTTCACAGAGATACGTAGTTGTGAAGGGAACCAAAACATGCATTGCCCTAATTACCGAACTTGGGTAAACAGAGAGTTGTTCACACCAAAACTGCTTGACATCCCAGCCCTTTTCGAAATCAGCTTTCTTTCTTGGGTCCTCTTGGAATTCAATGAAACTATCCTTTAATAAATCATAACACGGGGAGAGGGGGGGACTACCAGTACCCAGAAATCGAGTCCTATACCCCCAAGGGGTATGGATACCCCCGGTTAAGAACCCCTGCCTTAAAGTGTTTAAAGTAAGTTTTAAGAAAGTGTTTTTATTTTACAAGTGATTAAATAGCACTCTACACTTATCATTAACAACTTAGTTTTTTTTTTTTTTTTTTTTTTTTTAAATATTTTTAAAATAGATGAATATAACCCCCCCACCCCCACCCCAGAATACTTAAATGTAAAGAGAAAAAATTAATTTCTTTTTTTAATCATTTCACCACAAGCAAGGCAATAAAGACATGTGATTAAAGAGTGTAGAAGAATATAAGAATAACATTGGGGGCACCTCGAGGTTGTGTAATGGTTAACAAGCTGTCTTTTTCAGACCATTATACTGACCGGTTTTTTGCCATGTCAATATTTGTGATACTATTACCCGGATTATTTTGTGAACTTCACTTGAGTCTATTTTTATTTTACATTTTTTATTACTTTTCAATTTTGAACTGACTGATTTTTGAAGTTTTTTGATTTTTTTCTTTTTCAATTTAACTTCCCCATTTTTTCCTTTTTCTCCTCTCATTCTTTTATTATTAGCTTTTTGATTTTCTTTTATTTTTCAATTAATATTTTATATTTTGTGTTACCTTTTTAATTTTCTGTAATCCCCTGCTAAAGTTTATCATTTTTTTTATTTACGTCAGACTTTATTTTTTTTTTGTTTATGTTATTACATGTTATATCGTTCTGTTGTTCTTTGTTTTCTCTTTTTAAATATCTGTTAAGTCTTCTGTGTTGTACTTGGGAAATATTTTCTGTATATATTTGTTTTAATTTTCTTGTATTTGTAATTTTTGTCTAATCTGTCCATTTTTGTTTTTCTTCATTAATGGCCAGATTTGGTATTTTTAGCAGCCATATTTGTTTTTGTGATTTGTTAGTTTCGTATTAGTTCCGTATTTTCTTTTGTTTTCTCATCCTATTACTGTATTATTTATTGTTGTCTGAATTTCTTTGTGTATCTTTATTCCTTTTCGTATGTTTAACTCAATTTTTTTTGTAATTATTTTGTATATTAATTTTTGTCCGCCTTTTTTTAAAGTTCAATGTTTTATTCTTGTCTATTTTACACAAGGTTTGTCTTTTGCACGTCTGTCTTATTGTATTTGTTTTAGTGATTTATTTATCCTTTTATTTCCTTATACTTTATTTTTGTAAAAGAAAAAAAATTTTAAGAAAGGCTTTAAGTATATTAAAAAATGTCTCCCAAGAAGAATGTAAAAAACACTTATTTGGGACAAAGAAAAAAGACTGAGCCACCTGATAAATTGGAAGGAAATAAAACTTTGGACATTTCAAATGAATCGTCAACAAGTATGGTTGGCCGATAATGGCCAAAAATTTCAAGAAAAGAATTTTGAAGAAAAGTGCAAAAACTCATATTCCAGCTGAAAGTATGGAGGCCAAATCAGGGCAAAATATCCAAACCAAGACACTTCAAGAAAACAACCGAAAACAGATAATACCAACAAAGATGACAATGTAGCGGTCAGGGAGACGCCCTCTTGCTGGTCGTCCCCTACTAAATGCAGTATCAACATTACGGAGTTCCTTGAGAAAGCTAAAAGATACGCCAATCTTGTTACAAAAGATGGGCTCTTGACAAATCTTGAGGAGCTACAGAAGGTTGAAAAAAGAATTGCTGGTCTGTGTGGTGGACAAGCGTTTGCACAAAATTTATTGCTCCACTAAAGACACTGTCATAAAGTCATTGATGTCCCTGGGGATTAAACCACAAATTGTCATTAAAGGCAAAGGCTTCTTCATGTGGGACATACTGTTACCCATGCTTGCCAACTGTGAAGCGGTGTGCACTCAGGACCTAATTACAAAAGATCTGATATTGAGGACCAAATATCAAGGCAGGCATAAGACCAGCGTTTCATTTTATGAGGTCCCTACTCAGATTGTCGGTGAGCAATTGGCCGCCTATCTGTGCCAATTTGGCCAGATACTCAATGCGTCCTCCGACAATTTGAACGGGGGAGGGAGTTTTGAATTGATGGTAGATTGAAAGGCCTTCATCTCCATCCCCAACTGCCTGGATGTTGAGGACTAGAAGATGCTGATCATAGTAACAGGTCGAAGACCAGCTTGCTGGAAGTGTGGACTGGTCATCTGTCCTTTTCCTGCCCAGAAATGAAGGCCTCTTGAGTTCTGACCCAAATTCCCCTGGATCCGAGTCTGTTGTTTCCATCACACCTGTTGGGTCCATCTCACGCCCCTCCCCCCCTAACCAAAAAGCCTACGCCTGCCGCTAGTGAGGTTGTGGAGAAGGAAAAGGAGGAATTGTAGGTTGTTGGTAAAGCTAAAGGGAAGCTCCGGGCAGCAGGTCCTCATCCCAATGAAGCCCCAACGGGAAAAGACACAAACAGTCCCACTCCCTCAAGCAGTACGAGGACATTCTGTCTAGAGGGTTCTCCCTCTATTCAGCATGTTTTGATGGTCGTTCGAGAGGTGTCTCTTGGCTAGTGAGCAAGTCTTTGAAGGCTTCATGTACTCTTGTCTTCACAGATCTGGCAAGCAGGCTTTGTGTGCTGGATGTTACCATAAAGGATAAGGCTCTTCATCTCATTGGGGTTTATGCGCCCAATGTCCATTCTGAGCGGCCTGCTTTGGTTCAGCAGATCTAGCCGTTTTTGATGACATCTTGTCCGGTAGCTTTAACGGGGGATTGGAATGCCATCCTTGACCCCAATATAGATCATATAGGGCCAAATTTGGGTACTTACATCCGAGATGTGAAACCATTTCAGGACTTTATTGACAGGTTTGATCTTGTTGATAAATACCGGAATGAGCACCCTCGGGAGGTAGTTTGGACTTGGACAAATAGTGGCAGCTCGGATGCTGGGGCTATTTCTAGCTACCTCGACTGAGTCTTAGTTAGGAGAGTCGATGCAGGGCTCTTAGGGTGTCCAAGTTTTCATTATATAGTTTATATGGACCATAGGCTTGTCCAGGTCCATGTAAACATAGATAAGCCTAAGTTTAGGTTGGCTGGATACTGGAAATTAAACTGCTTACTATTTGGTGAGCAGGATTTCCGGGACCAGCTACTACTAATGATACAAATGGAATTGATGTGGGCGCTTATTGGGAATGCCTGGTGAGACAATTGAAAATTGAAAATTACGTTTGCTGCTGATTTTAGCTGTCGAAAATCTAGATAGATTAACAGTGCAAATGGCTTTAGAGCAAAAAGTAGATCGGGCAGTGAAATCCCATGATAGTGGGGAAATAGCCTTAGCTCAGGCAGAGTTGTCCTCCTTGCTTATCAAGAAGGATCAAGCTCTGGTAGTTAGGGTGAGGTTAAAAAGAATGTCCTCTGAGGCAGCGAATATGGCCGCTGAGTTGCGTGCAGAGGAATCTCAGAATGCATCTTGGTGTAATATCACATATGTGAGGCTTTTCATGATTACTTTCAGGAACTTTTCATCAGGGATCCTGGTCTGAGCCCTGCTCAGTTCGATGCCTATTTAGCCGACTTCCCCTGTCTTGAGGCAGCTGAAGTGGCTGTGTGCGAGAGTCCCATCACAGAATCGAAAATCTGGGAAGCATTGAAACAGGTTGGCCGGGATAAATCTCCGAGATTAGATGGTCTTCCCTACGAAGTTTACTTGAGATAGTCACCCATTTTCGTTCCTTTGCTGGAACTGATTTTCAACAACTGGATGAAGCAGGAGTTTATACCTCAGCGTTTCACCAGGGGTGTGATCAAGTTACTATGCAAGAACAAGAACGGTGGGGATGGGATAGGCAATTTTCATCCTTTAACTATGTTAAATACAGAATTAAAGATTTTGGTAATGATCTTAGCCAACCATTTGCAGGCTGTCCTGTCTAGTCTGATTGGCTCTGAACAGACTTGTGTTGTGAAGGGTAGGACTATTCAGGACAACCCTCATATGGTATGCTTGATCATTGAGAAAGTTGACAGTGAAGACACACTGATCAATTTAGATCAGTCCAAGGCCTTCGATAGGGTTGAACATCGATTCCTGGAGGCTGTCCTTTCGGCGGCCAGTTTTGGTGCGCTGGTGGAGGTGAATGGGGTACGATCGGAGCCTTTCATATTATCTCACTCCATTCGTCAAGGTTGTCCGCTTTCGCCTTTGCTTTACATTCTTGTGTTGGAACCTTACCATCGCAAGTTAAAGGTGAATCCGGTCCTGCACAGAATTTCTCTGCCTGGGGCTACTACCTCGGCCAGGTATTCTGCCTATGCTGATGACATTACATTTCTTGTGTCAAGCAGAGCCGAGATTGATGAAGTCAGCAAAGAGATCAGTGGTTATGAGATGGTGACAGGGGCCAAGATCAACTGCAATAAGACTGTTGGCTTGCAGATGGGTGTGTGGAAGGGAGTTTCTCTTCCCAGACTTTTCCTCTTGACGGAGGGGCCAGTCAAGATACTTGGTGTCTGGTTCGGTCCTGATATCCAGTTGAAAATGAATTGGTCAGAGGTCCAAGGGAAGGCCGAAATTGCAATTAATTTGTGGTCTTGGAGGAATCTTTCCTTGAAGGGGTAGGCGGAAGTATGTGTTTCACACATCTACCCGATTCTCCTTTGCCTACTCTGTACTTCCACTTCCGTATACCACACTAATGTCATTAGTAAGGCTCTTGTTCTCTTTCTTGTGGAGAGAAAGCTGCCATGGTATCTCGGGAGATCTGCTGCCTTCATCCATCTGAAGGCAGTCTGGGTAAGCCTAGCATTGAGATTCATCAATATATGCTTCACATCAGGTTCCTAGATCGAATTTGTCACAAATCGGATGAGGAGGGTGCCTTCTGAAAAGGAGACACCCATAAAACTTTCCCATCCGGTAGAAGTGTGCACTTGAGCAAGGAGGAGGCCCATCGTTTGCCCCGAGTCGAATGCTCCTTCTATCGTGAATGACGTATTGCTCTGAAACACCTCTTATGGGCGTCAGATGGCCTCTCCAACGTCCAGGCGTTGTCTCATAGGGCATTATATCAAGTGTTAGTCAGGGGTGGGTGCATGATGAGCTGATTGACAAGCTTGGTCTTATGAAGCAGGAGGCTCGCTCAATATGGCTTTGGGCACCTGGGTTGAAATGCTTCAGTAACAATGAGGCATCACTCACCTGGCTGATGATTCGTGGGGCCTTCTGGGTTGCCAAAAGACTGTTCAGCAAGCTTGGAGAAATCTCCAAACTGCCATCATTGTAGTGGGAAAGTTGAGACTATTGTCACGCCCTTTTTTTTTTTTTTTTCCTCCAATCGAGACAATGAGGTATTATGGTGGTTGTAGTAAGAGAGTTTAGTAAGAATGTGTTGTTTTGGTGTTAGGAATATTGTTTGTATGCTTGGGTCAGTGCTTGTGGATAGCTAAGTTTAAAATTAAGACGGATGAAAACTGTCTCCCCCCACATCCCCCTTTTTTAAGCCTTGTGCCGCATTTTCTGTACATTTCACAGAAATAAATATTGTAATGGTTAGCAAGCTTGTCTTGCTAGAACAATTACGATCCTGGTGCCCCATACTTTTGGCCTTGTGCCACATCTAAACTACGCTTGGAAAATCTCTATAAGAATAACATTGTTAAATTTGAGAGCAAAATAAAAGAACAGGAATTAAAAAACAAGAAAATGACCGACACTGATCTTCAAAAATTCATTTGTGCTTTAATAAACAAAGCTAGATTATATTTTTTCTGCTAAAAAAAATTTGAATGAAACATTAACAAACACCATTTATGCGTCTTGTTTTATGCTCATGAACTAAATTGAAAGGGAGAATTTAAAAAAAAAAAAAGAAGGTAAACGTGAAAAATTTAGTCATGCTGTGAGGCAGATAATTGTAAGTGAATATTTTTTTGATAAAGACATTAAAAACAATAGTGAAATGTGCTAGCATTATTTATATAAAAAAAAAAAAAAATTGAATACCTGGAGCACAATTGTTAAAATTAAAGCATTATAAAATTATAAGGTTGGTGCAAAAATAATGACGTAATAATGTCGTTTTTTGACGTAACGCCAAAAAAACGACATTATTACGTCATTATTTTTGCACCAACCTAATACTCCAACCATGAAAATTAAGAACATTTCTGTGTAAAATTTTTCAAGATTTAACCAAAATGTTTAAATAAAAACAAAAAGGTGTGATTTTTATAAAAAGTATACTAAAGCTTGTCTAATTGGTTTTCATATTTATTCATTTTTCAAACTAATATTTTTTAAAATTTTTGTTGCAAACTGTACTACTAAGTGATGTGTCCCGTCAGGCCATTGGCAGACATGGCTCTCTACAATTTCCTGTCCTTTGTACCTCTTAATAAATTGTCTTTTTGCTATCTCTCCCAAACCATTCTGCCATCCAGTCAAGCTCACCAAGTTATGCATTGATTTCCTCTATCCTTAAATATGCCCTGTGAGTATGAAATTTTCCAAACTCTATTTTCTCATTATATTCTCTAGAAATATCAACTGTCACTTCCTGATGTTAAGTGCAGGTGTCCTTTTTGTTTCCATCATCTCTAGAATTTGTCATTGCTCACATGTTTGGTCCATGGTATTCTCAACACCACTCTTTGCAATATTTCTCTTGTTTCAAGTCTCTTCATTTTTGTCTAGCATTCACTGCTATAATTTACATATTACCAGAATTTGATTGCTTCCAGTTGGCACTTAGGTTTTGCAGTGTAAACCTGCATTTCCAAATTTCTTATTGATAGTTACAGAGTCAGTTTGGTTTTTCATTTATTCTCCTGAGCTTCTTCATGTCCATATATACCTTGGGTATTCTTGAAACCAGGTGTTCGCTACTACCTGATCATTCACCTTTGGAGCCATTTTTTTTCCATATTCATTACGAGTTCCTAGTCCAAATTTTCCAATTATTTCACCATCTCTCTCCTTGCCTACTTTGGCATTCATGTCTCCCATGACTAATTTCTTGCAATTTGCATCGACCTTTGGCATTGTCTAGTGTGCAGTAAAACTTTCAATTCCCTCTTCTGTGCTGTGTTGCCAATGCATAAACAACTATGATGGATATATTAAAAGGCTTTCCTTTCAATTTAACTACAGGAACTCTTTCTTATAGTTGACAGTAACCTAGAACACATTTCTTCAGAATTGGTTTAATATCAGTCCTTTCATTTTTCTCTTTGCCTGAATAGATGATCCTGTATTTATCAATGACAAAAGCTCCATTGTTTGCCCAATGCATTCCACATACGTTTAAATTAACATTTAACCTCTGTTCATTTTCTGCTTTATATTTTCTAAGTATTCATTTTCTGCTTTATATTTTCTAAGTGGCCACATTGGTTTAGTGGCCTGACATTCCATGTCGAGAATATTTTTTTTCTTTTTGATACAATCACCAGAATTGCTACTAAAAATATGAGAAAGTTAAAAAAAATATCTTTTTAAATAAACATTATGATTTTGAGATGGCTCTCAGATGATTTAAAAAAAAACAAAAAAAAAACCTTAAGTCTGGAGCCCTGCTTGCAGTCAAGCTAAACACTAAACGTTTAGGTCAGAACATTGGCATACTTTCCCTGTGTTAGTTCAAGTCTAATAGTGAATAAGGGAAATAAAGTTCATTCTGGCTGGCATCAATATGAGGAATGCAAGAGTTAGAGACTAAGGCCACCCACCAGCTCTAAGACTTTCTATGCTTTGGTGTGAATGTGGAGGAACCAAGGTATATTCTGTCTAATGTCTCTTCAGGATATGGAAATCAGGGAGTCAAATGTATCCCCTTGAAGTTAGGGGGGTGGTCCCTAGGTGTGAGAGACTATATCCATTCCTTTTTCTGGAAGCTAGAGACCATTTTGATAGATTACCAGTGGCTAGTATAATTTTATAAAAAAAAAAAATAAAAAATAAAAGAAATAGATGAACATGAAATAAACACTATTTCAAATTTCAAAAACTAAACTTTTTGAGATAATAGTTTAGTGATACAAGTCTTACTAATTAACCGATAGCTTTGTGAAACAGTAGATTCATACTTTTGCCAAGGATATCTGCATGCAAGTGAATATAACAAACCCAACAGGAATAAGAACTAAACTCCCTGATTAACAAGTCCAAGCCACTCTTATACATTTTCATCTCAAAAGGCCATTTTCTATCACCAAATCCAATGTTATTCTGACATGTTTTTTTTTTTCAATGAAAATGGTACTCCATTCTGAGAATGGTCTTATCTGTTGTGGTCTAGTCAGAAAAGGATGGTGTTTCTCAACACACTCTGCTAGATTATATAGAAGGGTTAAGCAATGCCAACATTTACTAATAATCTAGTTCTATTTAGGTTATAAAATTGGATGTTTTGCCCTCTTCTTGCCACAAATCAATACTTTTTTTTTCTCCAAAGTAGGTACTATATAAATATGGGTGGGTGTATGCAGGCTGACTTTGTTATCCGCTCAGTATATAGCAAATGAAGCGCTATGTCTCACTGCTGGTTAAGTGGTCTCTGGATTCGAGAAGGAACTTGGATACCAACCAGTTAGTATTAATGGCTGAATGGGATGCCATTCTTAACTTCAAGATGGACAGCAAAGAGAATGTAACAGGTGTTATAGTGATTGTATTCTCATTGATAAACGCTGTCTTATTGAGAAGATAGGTTAATTAACCTTGGTAGGTGGTGTGGACTCATAATTGGCCATATATCCAGGAAGTCAGCTACCTGGATAGAATGTTAATTAGAAGAGTCAACACGGATTTCTTAGGTTGTCCCACATGTCACTATTTAGGATATTTGAACCACAGACTGTCATAGCGGCTATTAAAAAAATAGGTCAAGACTAATTGGAGACTAGAAGTTTAATGTATCCTGCTGAACAGTTTGAACTTTCAGTAATAGTTAGAGTTTATCAAGCAGGAATTAGCGTGGTAGTGAGTTTAGATTGTAAACTGTCAAATCTATCTTGCCTATTTATTTTATGCTATAAGTATAGCATTCATCCATGCTTTGAATATTGCTGCCACATCTGGTTTGGTGCTTCTGCTATACATTTAGAATTTCTGGATAAAAATCCAAAAGAAATCCAAAGAAATTGCAATGTTATTAGTCCTGACCTGGCATCTCGGCTTGGGTCACTTTCCAGCTACATAACATAGTATCCCTGTGCCTTTTCTATAAATACTTTCATGCTAATTGTTCTGATGAATTTTGCTCTATGGTAACTAGACTTTATGAATTTAAGTGCAGTAATAGATTCATGGCAAGATCTCATTTACATCTCACCAATTCAACTATAGTTGAATTGGTGAGATGTAAATTCTTGAAATTTCTTCTTTCACTTGTGGAACTCATTCCTGGTTCTTTCTTCATGGAGCAGACCTTCGCTGTGAATAAATCTAACAATCTGGGACAACTTGCACTTTTGGTGCAGACAAAGGGTTTAGACAACACCGAAGCTGTACTAATCAACTTGGGTTGGTCCAAGGCTGATCCAAATTGCCATGATGGATCATTGGTTTTTGGCAACCGACTTGAGACTGCCAGATGCAAAACCAGATGGACTGGCCTACTGTGGTTTAGGTAAATATGATGTATTCTAAACCCTTTTGTACAACAGGGTCCCCCCACCTCCCTTACTTTAAATTCTTATTTAAAAAAAAAAAAAAAAAAAAAAAAAAAAAAAAAAAAAAAAAAAGATATTCAGGTAGACCAGAGAATATTATGTCAAAGATTCAGGATAGAAAACTCAGAAGTATGCAAAACAAAATAGGACTGGGAAAAGGAGTCAATGTTTGTGACAAAAGCAAGAAATCAGCTAAACAAAATGAGATTTATAGAGAAAAGTCAAAACACAGCACTAAACAGAGGAAAACAAGGTTATAGTCAGCTACAGAGAATCATGAAGTCCGTATAATTGGATAAAAGTGATATTCAGTGATCAATCCCGAATTTGCATTGGCCAAAACAGTGATAGGGGAACATCTGCCTGGTGCGGTTACAATGAAATAATAATGACTACCTGAAGAAAAACATGAAAATTAACCCACTCACTCATTCCTAAGAGCAATAGGAATCATTACCTCAACAGATAATGTACTCTTTTCATTCCATTAATAGAAAATATTGGAGTCATTTTTCAGGATGATGATGCCACAAAGCAAAGAGCGTTAAAGCTTTTCTTCAGGAAAGAAATATCAACTCAACGACACAGCCAACAAATAGTCTAGATTTCTCTCTGATTAAAAATTCAGTGGAAATTTTCAAATCAAAATAGTCTTTGACAAAGAGAATCTGTTAACCGTTCAGAAAGTTGGAACCAGTTTGATACAAAATATTGTTTTTCATTGTTTCCAAAGAATTCAGGGTGCTGTAAAAGTCTGAGAAAGATCAACAAAGTACTAATTGCTTTTTTCTTGTTTTAAATAATTGCGTGATTCCATGATTTTCTATCCGATTTGCTAAGGGGGAAAAAAAACAAAACAAAAAAAAACAGCGAACATTCTCTATGTCTGATGATTCCATAATTGTTGCTATGGGTAACATCATGCGGTAGATAGTATTTAATAACTAAAAAGTGGATCTTAGTTGAAAGTAAATTTATTGTTGCAATGTAGCTTTTGGGAGAAAAAGGTATTTTCTCAAAACTATTTTTTTTTTTTTAAGTTAAGGATGAGACTATTTTCCAGTAATTAATATTACGTAATTTTTCAAAAATAGATAAAAAAGACATTGACGTACCTTGACTGTTTGTTCCCAAAACACGAACAGCAGATGACACATTTGAATTCCAACTTCTTGGAGCAATATGAAAGTTTTCAAATGGAGGGTGAAAAAAAAAAAAAAAAAAAAAATTAAAAAAAAAAAAAAAAAAAAAAAATTAATGATATGGCAGCTGACTTTCATATCAAGATGATTGAAACTTCAGAGTTGAAGAATGTTGATTTGAATAATAAGAGGAGAAAAACACCTCTCCTCACCCACAAATAATGGTAATGCTAACACCTGTTCCGAAAGGATGATTGTCAAGTTTTGACAAGTTTTCCACATGAAATGATGCATGTGTATATGTCGTCTTAAAAATAAACTTAATGCACTTTTTTTTGTCTCTTTAAATGCATTAAATCATGGTCGTAGTGTAGTACAACAGGTTCTCAAATCTTGGAAAGGCAAACGGTCTTCAAGTTGCTGTCTCTCTTTGTAACACTTGTAAATGTACTTTCTAATGTTGGAAGCTTCTGTTTTATTTGTGCCCAAATCTAACAGTGATGCACCATGCAATAAGGAATAAATATCTAAACTGAATATGCAAAGAAACAACACCTACCAGCACTCAGTTTGAAACCAAACAAGCAACCTTGTTATGGTGTGACAGTAGTAATAATTTCTGAACACTTTCACGCTGCATTGTTTATTGTAATGTTTTTTTCTAAGATTATTCTATACTTTACAAGCTTTACACGATTTTATCATCAATATTATAAGAGAATATTTGATAAAATGAGGACCCACTGTACTTACTACACATACACACTCACATACAACTATGTAGTTATCAATCTGCCAGCCATTTTTTTTTTTTTTTTTTTTTTTTTTCAGATTTTAAAATGTGTCAAGACTTCAGTCATAAGCTGCATCAATACCTAGTGTAAAAAAAATAAAATAAAGAAAGGAGTCAATAAGTAAGTTTTAAAAAATTCATTGGTTTTTTTTAATGACTAAAACATCCAGAACAAGACTTTATCCAACAATTTTGTATTTAATTCTAACCAGTCCTTAAAATCCTTAAATAAATTTATGTGGATATTTTATCAGTTTGTATTATTTCCAAACCTCTGCATGACAGAATACAGCTGAAATCCTAATTTAGGTTAACCTTTAAAATGAATGTATTAAAAGAAATATCAGTATAATTTATTACAATTTAGTTTTTCACCCAGACATTGTTTTGATAATTAAGTTTTAGATGAAAAATTGTGAAAATATTTCAAGAGAAATATGTAAACTTCTTTTAATGTTTTGAACTCAATTATTGTCTCTCCTTAATAGTGTTTTTTTCTGTATTCTCTAAAGAGTAGTAATCCCTTGCATCTTAGTGGCTTTATTACCATGCTCAGGGTGAAATGAAAAATGAAAAAAAAAAAAAAAAAAAAAAAACATACATAAAACAAAAAAACAAGCAAGCGAATGAACAAATTTTTTGATAAGTTGGCTCTTTATGAACCGTTATAAATTTACCATGGACCATTTCATAAGTATCATCTGGAGGCTTATGAATAATACTGCCCTAAATTTAGGCTGGCATATAAAAGCAGCAAAAGAACCAGTGGCAACATTCTGAAAAGATTCTCTTAGAATCAAAGATTGCTGCAAAGTATTGGCCAATAGACATCTAAATTATGATTCATCCAGTTTCTATATGCATGTTAACCATAACAATATAAAAACGGTAGATCATAATCAGGATTCTGAACAAAAGAGATAACTTAATGATTAACAGTCAATAATTCATCACTTAAGAAAATAAGAAATAACAGGAGAATCCTTGACCTGTCTGCACTCTTTTCAGTCAGCCACAGTGGCATGTCAGTGTTAATACTTTAACATTAATAATAATTTTACATAGCAATTAATATTTACAAATTATAATATAAATTCTATAAATAGAAGTCTGATTTAGTATTCAGCAGATGCTGTTGAAGTTAATATTTAAGCAAGTTCTTTATAAAATAAAAAATATTTTTATAGAAATATTCCTAATCCAATTTTTGTTAAATTTATTTTTGAGCAAGGAATGCACATGGCATAGATTGTGCTTGCATTTCTCGGATTTAGAGATGACCAACTACACACGCACAGAGAACAAAGACAGCCAATGACATACATATGTAAATACGCATACACATAAAAACATCTTATATATACAGAACAAGAGTGCACCAATCTCATTCACTTATATAGACGCCAACTTACAACTACACAAAGATATGCTTACATACAGGCACACACACACACACAGATAACAAAAGGAAAACTTTACCAACATGTTTCAACCCTTGTGGGGCTTTAATGCATTAGTAAAGATATTTTCCTTTTGTCTTATTTATATTGCCATTACAAATATATTTTATTTATATCTGAATATATATCTCAGAAGACTGCCAGAAATGGTGTGTGAGTATATATATATATTTATTTATTTTACACACACAAAGGAGCATATCAAAAATACTTTTACAAGCTTTCTCACACCAAAACAAGGACAAAAGTTCTTATAAACATGTCTGCAAATTCGTTTTTGAATTAAGTTTAAAAAAAAAAAAAAAAAAAAAAAAAAAAAAAGTTTATGGTAGATAGTGCCATGTAGATTAGACGTTATATTTATCATTTGTGGCTAGTCTGTCATCAATAGTTAATGTGTGTAGTCATGTATTAATGGAGAAGTGTTCTGTTTAAGAATGGTAATCGACACAAAGCTGTATTAGATCGCATTTCCAGACCAAAAGGCAGCCAACTTTCACTGCTGTTTATAGTTGTATCATTACAAATTATGAATCTAGGAAGACCAAGATCCACTCACATGCCTGACCAAGAAGAACACATTCTACAGGCTGTCCGAGATTTGTGGACATATGTTTACATGGACTTTTGTCCTTGTTTTGGCATGAGGAACCCACCCACAAAGTTTTTAAAAGAATTTTTGATATATATATATATATAGTTTTTTTTTTTTTCAAAAATTGTACATTTACTCAACTTTAAGGGCAGTCATTTTTATGCTCAAACCACAATTGGTCATTATCCTTTTTTTTTTTCTTGCCCCAGCCATACTAAATTCCCATTGAGACTGTCCTGGTGGACTGACTGTGTTCTGCAGTCTAGAAGATGTATAAACCCAATAAGACTTTGCTTTAACTTTCCAAATGGGCCCATCAAATTTTTCTTTTATTGCTTTTTATTACAATGCTCAGGCAGTTTTACATTCTATGACTATTAAGCAGCAAATATCTGGAAAGAAAGATTTTTACAAAGATATATATAAGCAAAATGAGGAGCTTTTGATAAACATGGAAAACTAGGGGAAGTAAAAAAAAGAAAAAAGTTTCATCTTCAGAATTTGATTTACTTAAAACTATGTATAAACAAAATTGTGTAAAGAAAAAAACTGGATAAAGACCATAGCTAAATGATTAAATTTGAATTTAGTCTGCCGGTTCTTTGTACCTAAGGTGTCACCGATGCCAGATAGACTCCAGAGGGGGAGAGGATATGAATTAAAACTGTGTCACTGGTTATTTCTTCATTTTCACTCCACATTTTTTTTTTTAAAAACAAACGGCTTCAAAGACAGTCGGAACATAAAAGCTTTACAATTTGACTCATTTTTCTTTCAACAAAATAAAAAATTTTGTTGTTTAAATGTAAATAAAATTTACAATAAAGACAATTACATCAGACACCATTATTTTTATTGGGCTGGTCTTAACTGAAGAAATTCTCAAAGCATACTAGCCCCAGTTGAAATTTGGTAGGGTCGGTGCCCAATTAAAATAACAGGTAATTCAACAGCAAAAGAGAAAAAATTTTTATTTACTTTTTTTTTTCTATTTTTCACTCCTACTTACATAATTAGATCATTAAAGACATTTAGTTTGAAGATGTCATTTTGAAGGACTAAATGTGTAACAAATTTCTTTGTCATTCAATTACCCACTATTATATCTGGCATATAGAGTTTATATATCAGATATTGCATAAAAGTAATTACACCAACATACATATTCAAATGCATTGATTAAAATACAGATGCACTCATCAGCAATACAAATTATGTAGCATCAAACAAAAAAAAAAAAACAAAAAACAAAAAAAAAAAACTGCACATACATACAGACACATTTTCACACTGTCATACATAGAGTGATTTTTTTTTTACCTGTACTTTCCGGGTTATTTCAAGTGCTAAATACAAAGCAATACCACAGAAGACAAATCCCAGAATAATGCTTGGGGATTTGTAACTGAAGTCAGTCCATCACTTGTGTAGATTTACGAATCATCAGCCAAACATCATCTTGCTGTTAAAGGAAAAGTTTTAGTCGAAAAAGATAAGAGAAAGAAGAAAGGCCAGTCCTGTAAAGGTTACAGGTCAGGGATGATTTTATTTATTTATTTATTTATTAAAAAAAAAAAAAAAAAGTTAAAGTTGGCTGTGTGTGCATGTATATATGATTTTGTAAAGAGAAAATTTTATTTTTTTCTAAAAAAGGATCAATGAAAATTTTATTTTCAAGTTCAAAAGAAAACTTTAATTCAGAAATGAGGTGAAGGAAAAAAATTTTAAACTTAAAAAGAAATTTCTAAAAACTCATTTTTTCAAATTTATGCACACAAGCACATATCACATAAAAAAAAGGAAAGAAAAATATAGAAAGAAAAAGGAAAAAAAAAAAAAAAAAAAAAAATCTATTTTAATGCTTGGATTTCTTTGAAAAATGGTTGATTATTGTATACATTTTTATTAAGACATAAAAACCAAGGCCAATATTCAGATCATAAAATATCCATTTTGAAAACATTTCTAATAATCTTTTTATGTGTTTAATTAAAGAAAAAGTGTAAAAACTGATTTTATTATTACTGTTTGCAAGCAACAAGTCATGCCTGCTATTTCTCGTATCTAATATTAGAATATTTTTAAAATGTTCAAGGACATATTTTGTTATGCATGATTGGTACAGTTTTCTATTACATCAAGAAATTTAAATTTTGAAGATAAAATAGTAAAAAAAAAAAAAAAAAAAAAAAAAAAAGTTAAGCATTCTTTCCTTTTTGTTATTATTTTTTTTATTATTATTTTACGTTTTAATCATGTATATATTTACATCAGCAAAAGCTGTCTACTTGGTTAATATAAAAGTTTTTTTTTTTTTTTTTTTTTAAAGAGATGGGACTTTAGACAAAAATCCCCTCTCCACAATTATAGAATTTATATACCCCTTGTAAGATGCAAGCATTAGTCAAGGGAAACAATGCTAAGCTTCCAAGTAAAAATACTAAAAACACTTCTAAGAATTCGAGATCATGATCATAAAATGATTTTATATTCATAAACAGTTAATCACATTAACAAACATCCACTAAAACACAACATTTGGTGTCCCATAGCATGGGATAGATTTCAAATCTATTCAATCAACTGTTACTATAAAGAAGTGATTCCCAACCACCGTGCCTAGAACTATTGTCACAGCAACATACATATACGTATGTGGAAGTAGTAATGGTACAGCATTAGTATTTGAATAACTGAATAAGCATTAACCTTTTTCCAAATAATTCTTTTCGCTATTCTTCGATTATGTTATTCTAAATAATTTTTTTTTTTTTTTTTTTTTAAAAGCATTATTTTTTTTTTAAGAGCTCAAAATAAAACATTTTACTGTACACATTGATACATTTTGGATTTCAATACAAAAAGAATTATCCCACATTACCTAAAAAGGCCTTATCAGTTTACGGCAATTTTCTACTTTTTTTTTCTACTTATTTTTTTTTTTTATTTAGAGTTGGGAGGCCTAATGCCTCCCAACTCTAAATAAAAAAAAAAAAAATAAAAATAAGTGAGAAAGACCACACTCAACTGAATAAAAAAATGAGTGTCTGCTTATCACACATTTGACCAAACATCGAACAAAACGAGGTGCGGGGTATACACATGGTAGAGGTTTTACACTAAAGCTGTATAAATAGCTGAAATAAAGTCAGTTCATATTTGACTATTTTTTTTTTTGATCTATGATTCTATTTCATAACATTTAAATGTGTACTGTTTAAAAATTTTGCTAAATTTCATTTGCTTAAAAAAAAAAAAAAAAAAAAAAAAAAAATGGTTGAGAAACACTGCTCCAGAGCGTTCCAAACTTTTGTCAACATTAGCTTTGTTAGTCAGATCAAATGTCTATAAATAATTCAGTCTTCAAAGTTTTTTGTAATTTATTTATGTACTGTTAATTAATACCCTATTTATTCATATTGAGTACTGACAAAATCTGCTTGCCTTAAAAGGCATTATCCTCCAGTAATGTACTTGTTGATATGTTTTAAGGTGTAAAGAAACTTAATACTAATTTAAGATGTACACAAAAATAATTGAATGAAAAATCTCAATAGACATGAGAGAATTGATAATTACACTAAAATTTGGAAAAACCAGGATTATTTACAATAAGCCTTGATCATTATCTTTCCCGTTTTTCTATCACACACTAATAATTTTGCAGAATAGCAGGTAAATTTTCATTATAATTTATTTTTCCTGTACAACATTCTAACAATTCTCAGTAGCCTAAGCATTAGGGTTGGTTACAAAATAATGGTGACTTTTTAATTTTGATGTTTATTTTGAAATAAGCTTTTATTTAACTATGTTCAAGTAATGACATTTTAAAGCATGAATTTCATTACTGATTTCTGCTACTGATTTTATTTTTCGCCATTGTTTTCGGTTGTTAAAATGTGTAGTGGGAGTAGCACATTCAAGTGATTTTATTGTCAGAATCCAAAATGGTATATGGAAAAGCAGAAACTGCTTGCAATATCAACCAAGAGGACTTAAAAACATAGTGCTAACCATTTAATCCACCATCCATAAATAATAATAAAAAAAAAAAAAAAAAAATGTCTAGAAGACGAGGTGGGCCACTGACAATGACCATTTAGGGTCACTATTAAAGCAGACAGCATACAACACAACTCCAGACATTGCAGAACTAAATCAAGCCAAATTGGAAAATCAAAAAAGATAGCACAGAAGCAGAAATATTGACGGCTGCAAAATACATTTCTTGAAAGCATTGTGATAGATTCCCCACAAAAAATGCTTTCTATATGGTAGCCAAAGTTCCAAGTGGTTACCAGATAGAAATGAAATACCAAAACTATACCGAACACCAAATGAAAACTATCAAAAAGGTGATAGCTGTTTGGTGGTTGGCAAGTAAAATTCTCCATAACTTCTTGAATCCTGGCAAAATCAGGACAGCACTGCACCAAAAAGTACAACAGTTATGTCCTTTTCAAATGGTTTTGCAGAGACTTTCTGCAGTACCCTTTCAAATCTTCAGCAGAAGATATGCATATCAACCATGTTGTTAAAGAGTGGCAAAGGGTAACAACTGGTTTGGCCATCTAAGGAGGATATTCTAACAAAAAACTATGACTACAGTGTACTATTGAGAAACTTCAACTTAAGTGGATGTGATATGTAAACCCTTGATAGTATACACTATTTAGTTCAGTCTTTTAAGTAATTCATTTCCTGTCATTTGCAACCAAAGACCCTTATAATAAAGAGGTAATACTAGCTCCTGGGGATCTGTTTCTTATACAGCACCTCTTCATGCATGATACCAACAGAAGTCAGGGTTATACCTCTGGCAAAGACTTGCAAAATTGGGTTGTTTTTGCCATTACCCACACACGCATATCAGACACCACCACCTCCACCAACCATTAAACCTGACTTTATGCTGTATTTGCCCCTTTTGGGAGCCAAATACTATCTCTGGGGAAATTGACTGCTTCTGGCTTTTGTGTTTGAAAATTTATAACCTGTCTGATTTATCCAAAATTGTTCACCTTCACTCAACTGACAAGCAAATTTGGATTCTGTCAGAACAAATACATCAGCTGGCTTTCATATAGAAAAAAAAAAAATCACTTAACTAAGAAGTTTCTGAGAACAAAACTAGCATATGGAGGTGTGTGTGTGGGTGGGTTATATAAACTAATTAGTTTTGTATTTGTTAAATAGTTAAGTCAACCTGGTGGTTTAAATGATTTCATATTTTCCACCATTGTTGTGAATGTTGTTATTAGTGATTGTTTTTGCCAAAGCAAAAAAGCCAAGATTTTGAATGTTGATGGAGTGGGGGCAAGCAGGCTCTCCCCATTCAGAAAATAGCCTAAACCAACTTTCTCCATCATGCATTTAGCCTTGTGCCCTACTTGCTAAACTTAATAACTGTAAAGATAATGAATAGGGTATGGATTAAGTAAATCAATATATAACATTAAGTCAAATAACTTCCAACTTCAATGTTGGAATGATTTTTATTGCAAAGACACCATTCCAATGACTAATGCTTGTGTTCTAAGAGATTTCCAAAGGAAGATAATTTCCAAACAATATTTATATATACACTGTCCTATTCCAGAACAATAAATTTTTTTTTTTTTTTAAAAAGATCTTTTCCTTAGTAACATTCTTTTTTAAAATCACACAAATATTTCATTTTCTTCTTGTAATATAAAAAAATATAAAATATAAGGTTTTTTGTTTATGAATATAGTAAACAATAATTAAGCACGGAATAGAATCAATAATTCACTAAGATTAGATTATGAAAAACAAAGCCTAAAACTTAAACACCTTGAAATAATTAGGTGTGTGGTAGGGGGGGGGGGAGAGAATGTAAAGAAATTTCCATGATTTCCAAAACTAAAGATTTTTAGTAAATAAAATTTACCCCCCAATTCAGTAGATATTAATATATTCAAGAAATAGCAGCCAACAGTAAACATGATATTATGTTCTACAATTCCATAGTAACTTTTACCAGTTATTGTTTGTTAGGCTAACAAAGGGGTCACAGTCCTTTAAAATTAACACCATTAAGGTTACAAGCATATATTTGTAAAATTTACTGAAATTTCTTTCAGCTATATTGATATGAAATTTATTGCCATGATATGAAAAATAATTAGCACTTATCAAAATCTATAAACAAATTTTAAGATATGAATATATTAATATGGCTCCACTGGGACAAAGTGATGAAACCAATACTTTTGTGCTTCCAAAAGGCTTCTTTAAATTAAAAAAAAAAAAAAAAAAAAAAAATTATTTGTAAGCAACAAAAAAATGAATATTTCTTTTTCTTTTTTTAAAATGTAAAAAAAAATTTTTTTTTTTCGAAAGATATATGAGATCATTTATACAAATAATTTCCAGCAAAAAAAAAAAAAAAAAAAAAAAAAAAAAAAAAATTGATTTAGTTTATAATTCTGTAGTAGTTTTTTACTTTTGAGCAGGAGTTCTCAGCCAGGAGAAATCTTACTTTTTCACAAGTTTCTAACAGACTAATTTTCATCAGAATAAAATCAATTTAAATACCCTGACCCTTTGTTTATTGAAGCATACTTAAGTTTATTTAATAGCTATGAATGAAAAATTGCTGTACATGTATTCAAGTTTTAAAATCCATCAACATTTTCTATTTTTATTAAATTTGTAAAACTCAAAAATAATCCATGTATATGTAAGAATATAGAAAAGAATGAAGATTTTCAATAATATATGCATATTATTTAGAATATCCCTTTTGAGTTGAACAATTTTGGAAAGCAGGTGACCTTCTGACTTATGGTGCATTGAGCAAAAATGGCTGAGAACTACTGCATTAATTTGTTCACTACAATAGTTTTAAATAAATAAGTTTTCAAGTTTTAAAATAGCATGGTCAGTTTCTTTCATTATCTTTAAATGCCAATATATCTAATGATAAGTGTAGTCCAAACATAAGAGACTACAATCTGAATGGTTTTCATTTGGATTAAGCAAAATGGGATATAAATTTCCGAGATGAAAGAGTTCTAACAAAAAGCAAAAGCAATAGAAATAAGACTATTAACCATGCCAGATTCTCCTATTTTATGAACACAATGGCTTAGATTACCATGTATGAATTAATACTGAATTATATTGGGAGGGGGGGGATATACGGTTTATCAGTCTCTTGCCGGTTATTTAAAGCCAGAAAATATTTTTGGATGGTAAGAATTTTTTTGAAGATAATAATTTACTTATACAAGTCCTAATTAACCCATAACTGGGGAGAGCTGGAGAAGACGTGGGTTCATAACTTTCCCAAGAGTATTTGTGTATAAGTGATTATAATGAACCTGACTGGAATTGAAACTCAGCTTCCAGATTTCCAATTCCGAGCTATTATCCATTACACCACTTGCACATCCAAGATTACAGCACCTAGTATTCTCAAGGTCACTCATCTAGGTATTGAAGCTAGTCACTGAATTATTAACAGAAATTAAGTCTGTCGATGCTTTAGAAATAATGTAAATTTAACGGATTTATGTAATTAAAAAAAAAAAAAAAAAAAAAAAAAGAAAAAAAAAATACTTTATTATTTGTTGTAAATAAACCACATTAGAAATTTTTTTTAGAGAAAATGTTGAGATAAAAAATATCTTTATAGACGGAAACACTGAAAAATATAAAAAACGACATTCTGAATAAATGTTCTCTACAGCCATATTTACAAGATATGCTATTAGCTATTCTTATGATTGCCAATTTGTTATTTTACTATTTATGACCTTGACACTATAGACAAGAATTTAAGTAAAGCAAATTGGTTGTTATTTGGCAAGGTGGATTTAAAAAAAAAAAAAAGGGGGGGTGGGGTGGGGGAAGATGTTACTAACCAGGAAAGTATGACAAGTCATACAAAAGAAATGCAAACAATAGAAAGGTGGAGCAGGGAAAGAGGGATATCTTATGTACATGGTGAAGATCAGGCAGACGCCATTCTCCGAGTCACCTCCAGAGTTTCAGGATGCCAAACAGGTGCATTTGACTTTGGAAGTGGTTGTCGGCCACGGATGATATCAGCAGCTTTTTCAGCCAGCATACATGTCGGTCCATTTAAATTGCCACTGACAACACTGGGCATAATTGAAGCATCCACAACTCGAAGGTTTTCCACTCCGATCACTTTTGTGTCTGGGTCCACCACTGCCATTGGGTCACTTGGTTGGCCCATTTTACACGTGCACGAAGGGTGGTATGCACTGTCTGCTTTTTGGCGAGCAAAGGCGTCAATCTCTTTGTCTGACTGGATATGAGACCCAGGCGCTAATTCATCACCTCGATAAGGGTCAAATGCCCTTTGTGCAAAGACTTCTCTGGAGATCTTAATTCCTTCTCTCATTTCAGTAATGTCTTGTTCTGTACTGAGGTAGTTTGCAACAATTAAAGGATGGTCATTATGGTTTCTGGTTCTCAGTTTCAAATAACCTTTGCTAGTTGGACGCATGGGTCCCACATGGACTTGATATGCATGGCAAGGACCAAATTCTCGGCCATGGTCATTAACTGTAGATGGTAAAAAATGGAACTGGAGGTCAGGGTGGTCGATATCTGGACGGCTACGGACAAATCCACCACTCTCAAGATGGGCGGTAGCACCATCTCCTGTGAAAGTCAGAAACCATTGCAAACCAATTTTAATCATATTGTGCGGAAATTGGCTGCTGTATAGCGTTATGGGCTTTGTACACTTTTGCTGGACATAGATCTCAAGATGGTCTTGAAGGTTTTGCCCTACACCAGGCAAGTGGGAAACAACTGGAATGCCTAATGTCTTTAGGTCATCAGCATTACCGATGCCAGAGAGCATAAGAAGCTGTGGAGAGTTGATGGCACCTCCAGAAAGAATTACTTCGTTGGTTGCATGCACCTTGTGTACAGTTCCCTTCTGTTCATACTCTATACCCACAGCTTTGTTTCCTTCAAAGAGAATTCGTTTCACATGTGATCTTACTTGTGTTTCAAGGTTAGGTCTTTGAAGAACCGGTCGCAGATAAGCACTGGCTGTACTCCAACGTTTACCCTTGTAAATAGTCATGTCCATCCAACCTACCCCTTCCTGCTGATAGCCATTCATATCATCAGTAAAGGGGTAACCCGCTTGTTGACCAGCTTCGATGAATGCATGAAACAGTTCATGGTTAGTCCTTCCTCTTGAGACATGAAGCGGACCATCTCCACCTCGGTAGTCATTTGCACCAAGCTCGTGGGTCTGTGATTTGCGAAAGTAAGGCAGGCAGCTAGCATAAGACCAACCAGTGGCCCCTTCTCTCTCCCACCGGTCATAATCATAGGCATGGCCCCGGATATAAACCATAGCATTGAGGGAAGATGACCCTCCCCAAACACGTCCCCGGGGCCAATACATTCTGCGATTGTCCATATGCTTCTCGGGTTCTGTTGTGTAATACCAGTTGTATTTATCATCACAGAGGTTGTACATCAGAGCTGCAGGCATGTGTATTTTCCAGGAATAGTCTTTAGGCCCAGCTTCTAGCAGTAGAACCTTGTTGTCTGGATCTTCTGTGAGGCGGTTGCTTAGGACACAGCCAGCAGAGCCTGCCCCTACTACAATGTGGGTGTACTCGGGTACGCTTTTGCCAGTAACTGAGGTCGCGTTGCTGAAATAACGGGCTGATTGGGTGCCAGAGAAAGGAGGTCGCCGGCGAAGATTGGCATTCAGTAAACCAGGTTCTATCATCAAGTCTAGAGGGCAAGAGAAAGATGAATGATGAGTTATTTATGGATGACAGGGAGACGTCAGACTATGCATGTGAACAAACAGGAATATAAACAAAATAGCAAACATGGCAAAGATTCAAAGAACTAGAATCCATTAGTATAAAGAGAAGGGAGGAATGGGTTTATAAGAAGGAGGGGAAAGAAAACAAAAACACAGTTGGAAGATAGAGACAAAGAGATGGAGGAAGGGAGATGCACACAGAGATTTTGAACCAAAATCAGACAGAAACAGATATACAAAATCTGCAGAAAAATCCTACAAAAAAAAAAATAAATAAAATTGAATCAATTTGTTTTCCTCCTTAGTTTAGTAACTAACACAGACAAAATAATCTGAGTAGTTGTAATGAAAAGTAACAGAAATCCAGATGAAATAAAGACTATTAAAAATTAAGTGATCAAGAGAGACATTTTTGTTTGCTGTAAAATAATTACAAAAAGTTAAGTCTTTTGCTATAAAATTGTCTGATGGACATGATTTATAGTCCTAAATATTGAAGTTAATCTCTCCCACTCACAGTCTGGACTTTGCTTAAAACCATATTTGATTACTTATTTTCTTTCATTGTTAGTAATAAAAAATAAAAAAAAAATTAAACATAGAATCCTTAGAATTATACAATCACTAAGCAAAGTCGATTTCATAGGACTTGATTGACTTAGAGTTGCAGAAATCCTATTTTGTGGTGATTGCACTCTAAGGTTGATAACTTGAAAATGGGCAATGCTTTAGTTTACAGAGTTTATTTTTGTATAAAGCAAATTTAATAAGAAATTGTAATGAAGTCAACTTTCTATAGCAAGTTTTATTAGTATATTAACTGCAATAAAATGTCATTTAACTAGAGTCTAAAACCAGCTTTTCTTGTGTGCAACCATTTTCCAAAGGATTAAATTGAATCCTTTTTACCAAAGTTTGAATTTAGTAAACTTATTTACCAATTATTTGAGTAAATTTATACAAATAGAATAAGAATCCACACTTTTCAGTGTTTTGCTTTCAAATAGGATAAATTGGGAAAGATTTTAAGTGCTTCAAACAAGGTTTGAATACACTGCAGCAAGCAAATAGAGGAAAAGTATTTGGCCCCAGTCACAATTGTGGTCTATGAAAATGTGTAAAGAAATGTGATGTTTTGGCAAGGGTTTTGGATATGAAGGTGTGTGGGGGGGGGGGGGGGGATGAGAGAAAGAGCAGTGAATGAAAACATTCCCCACAGCAACAAACAAGAAAGAATCTAATGATGAGGAAATGGTGGATTCCAAAAACCAACAGAAAAAGAGAAGTGATTAAAAAAAAAAAAAAAAAAAAAAAAAATTTTTTTAAAAGTTATTGATTTCGATGAACAAATTAAATGCAGTTTTAAAAATGCTGGAACAAAAATATCAAGTTTAGGAATATGGTCTATAGAAGTAGAGAGAGAGAGAGAAAAAAAAAGGTGGGGAGAGATATGCAAAAAGCAAATATTTAAAGTTTATGTACATAAATGATGTAACCAAATTAACGAGTCCACTAATTGTCCTGCTTCAGATTGCAATTTTTTAAAATATAGATAACTAATAGCATATTTTAAAGTTTAAGCTGATTATATCAGCTGTTTTTATTCTTTCTATTTTATTCTTGGAAGGTTTTTGATCTTGAGGACAAAAAGCTGATTAACATTACTGAATTGTAGTGAAGATAATTTGAAATAAAACAGTGAGAACCGTAAGTAGAAGAAAAATGAGAAAAGTATGTATGTGTCATTTAGTATGAAATCAACAAGGTCTGACCATCACCAACAGTTTTTTTTGTTTATTTTTTTAAATTTGATAAACTTATAGAGCTTCATGATACAAATTGAATGATACTTATTTTACATCTCTTGGTCAAAGGGTTCGAGATATGACCCTTTGACCCTTTGCCAAAAAGGGTGAATTTTGGAACTTTTGACTATCAATATCTCGATTGTTTTTTCACCTACAAAGCTAAATTATATACCATTTTAAAGTACTTGGATAGATCTTTATATCTTTAGAAAGCTCATTATGCCACTTTTTCATATAAAAATCTATTTGTTGTATTATAAAAATGTAAACAAAACCAAAAATAAGGTTGCTTATTTTCTATTGAATTGGTCAAAATCTAACCACAAATACAAATTCTGTTGATTTGATGATCATAGTTTTTATGTGAATATTAATCAACATTCAAAAAGCTTTTTAAAGATATACAAGATTGGGAGATATGAAAATATTAGCATATCTGGACCAATTCAGCAAAATCCTTCTAAGTCAGTCAGGCCACAAAATTTTGTACACATCTTGCCATAAAAAAGCCAAATTTGTTGTCAGATTAAAAAAATAAATAACCTTTTTGATCTATCCAAGTATTTTAAAATGGTATAAGATTTAGCTTTGTAGGTAAACAAAAAGCAAAAACAACTGAGGTATTGATATTTAAACTTTGTGACTATCCAAAATTCACCTTTTTGGTAAGAGTCAAAGGGTCATATCGTTCGAACCCTTCGACCAAGAAATGTAAAATAGGTATAATTCAATTTCTATCATGAAGCTCTATAACTGTATCAAATTTAAAAAAAAAAAAAAAAAAAAAAAAAAAAAAAACGGTGTGTGTGTCAGTGATGGTCAGACCCTTGTTGATTTGATTCGTATGAAGAAATGGTTGCGCAAAAGAAAGAATTTTGAAGGATTGAATTGGTCAAAGTGCTTAAGGGTTGGAATCACAACTGCGACATCACCCAATAAGTCTACCAACTCATGTTGCCACACTGGCACCAGGTGAAAGATTTTATTAGAAAAGTCTTTACATATCAAGGGAAAAAAAAAAGATAAAAAAGAAAAGCAAAATAGAAAAAAAAATACAGAAAGTTAAAACAAAAATGCATTATGCTTATTTTCTAATAATATTCAGACTCACTAGATATGAAAAAGAGTAAAAAAAAAAAAAAAAAAAAGTTTATACAAAAGCTACCCAAGTCTTGTTCAGATGTTAAAATGTTGTTGTGCAATTTATTAATGTTCTTGGCAGAAAAAAAGATAATGATACAAATGAAATAAATATTTTGTCTTTAAAAATGGAAGAAATTAAAGTTTTTCAATGTTAACTAATAAAAATATTCAGACTTTTACAGATGGATTACAGCAAAAACTCTTCCTTAAACTGAACAACAGAGTTAACTCTGATACTTACAAAATGCATTGTAAAAAAAAAAAAAAAAAAAAAAAAAAAGTCTAAATATTAGGCTGGTGCAAAAATAATGACTTATGTAATAATGTCGTTTTTTGAGGTATTTTTTAACGTCAAAAAACGACATTATTACGTCATTATTTTTGCACCAACCTAGTATGTTGAATAGTGAATATGTATATATACTCTTGTTAAGTTTTTAGCCCTAAATCTTTAAACTGAATTATATATTGCTAGTAAAACATCAGTAAATTTATGTAGAATAATAAAAAAAAATTATTTTAAACAATCTATATTTTTAATATCTTTTTAAAACGATTCCTTTTTCAATAATGAAACTGAATTTTAAAGTAAGAATATTTGAGAAGAAACAAAATTTATAAAAATTTTAATTAACTTCCTTAGTAACCTTGTAGTTAAAAATTAAAATTTCAATAACTAATTGCACAAATTCTTAAATGATTAATCTTTGAGTAACTGTGCCATATAAATTGTAAAATACTACCAGGATGATTAAATCCTTCATCTATTGAGCAAATGTGTGAAAAGGAGTTTCAACTATAACCAAACCTTTTGTGAAAAAACAGTGATATTTCTAATCCTATTTATTTGAATTAAAAAAAAAAAAAAAAATTTTTTTCCTTTTTAAATTTTAGACTTAATAGGAGGGTAAAGTTAAAAAGTGCAAAATTCTTATAGCTGTCCCAAGAGTGAAAATTTAGCTATATTCAGTCATATTTAACATTAAATAACTATTGCCCATAATTTAGCTAAATGTAATTTACGAGCATCAAACCAGGATAATTTTCTATTTTTATTATAGGCTTAATTTTCTTGTATAATTATGTTCATGATATTTGTTTCAGGGCTGAAAAAAAAATACTGATTGCGTATATCACCAAGAGTTATGTCAAGCCTACCTAATAATTCAATTTTGCTATTAAATTTATCATACCAAGATTTTCAAGTAAGTAAAAAATATCCATAATTGACTTTAAATAAAACGGATTAATTTTTCATAATTGTAAAATAAGAAAAAGAAAAAAAAAGAAAAAGGGTCCAAACTTTGAATTGAGAAATCCAAAAGAGTTGACCCAAATATTTAAACAAGATCAATGTCACTCATAATAAACATAATGGATAAAAAACAAGAGAGTACACTTTTGTGTCCTACTTGTTCAAAGTTCACAAGTAATAATTTAGTTGCAAGGATCAAAACACTTTCAATTTCTCAGAAAAATAAAAAAAATAAATAGCCCAGCAAAAAGCCAAAGAAAATTGAATTGGCATAAAAATAAAGAGATAATAAATGGCTTAGTTTGGTCAACTGTTAGGAAGCAAGAAAAAAAATAAGAAAATAAAAAATAAAATCAAGTGATGAAAACTTCAAAATGGAAGCTAAAAAGCGAATAAATTGATTCTGCAGAGATAAACAGAAAATGTCAGTTAAATGATGAAATGAAAATATAAAATGAGAATCTTAATGTAAAAATGCAAGTCCTCAAATAAAGTTAAAAAAAAAAAAAAAAAAAAAAAAAAAAATTGATTTAACCTGTGAACTATGAAAAGTTAAAAAAGAACATTGACAAACTTCAGGAAATAACACTTCATTGGGGATGCAATGAACAAAAACTACCAAGAGAAAGAGCATTTTGACAAGTTCAAAAGAGCTTTCTCTGACCTATAAATTCAGACACACACACACACTATATATATATATATATATATATATATATATATATATATCATCCAGAGAGACCATTTTGCAGCTCAGTTAGGTTAGGCATCCAATTACTTCAAGCTGGGATTGAAACCAAACCAATTTGGTATCAGTCAGAGATTTAACCCCTAAGCCATTGACAGGGATGAAGGTGAATTTAGACATTTAATTTTTTTTTGGACAAACATGCCAGTGACCGGAGAACTCAGTTTGTCTCGCACACATACACAAAATTAGAAAATCATCTAACAATCCCAGACAGTATGATCATAAACACCACAAAGACGATCCAAGATTTAGTTACCAGAAAATAACAGAACCAACACCATATAAGATGGTGGGATATATAATATTAAATGCACTGCTATAAAAATGAAATTTCCAGGACACTCAAATCTAGCATCAGTAATTTGTCTGATTTGAAATTTCATTCTGATCAGAAACATACATTAACAGGTAAAAAAAAAAAAAAAAAAAAAAAAAAATGCAGTTTTGTTTTTTTTCATTAGAACTAGAAGACACCAACCAAGCAAACAGAAATGTGCCATCATTGAAAAACTTTTCCACTTTGTATCAGTTCTCTTTTGTTTGAATTCTATATTCTACTAACACACATATGTAAACAGAAAAGATAAATTTAAAATCTGAAGTGGCTAAATATTTATTTTAACCCATTATTGCACACTGCCCCATTTTTGGGATGGTGAACATTAATGGTTATAGATAGAAATTTTGTTCAATCCCAGACCTTAACCTACAATAATTTTTTTTTTATTTTAAATTTCTTTTAAATATCATATTTTTGAGTGAGCATTAGTGGGTTAAACATAGAAAAAAAAAAAAAATTGCAAAATATTTGGGGAAAGTTTCCTGATTTTGGTGTAGCATGTTATCACAAAAAAAAAAAAAAAAAAAAAAAAAAAACTTTAAAATAGTTAAAAGCCTAATAAGATATGACAGTATATGTGAAGCATAGAATAAAAAGCCAAATACCATCAAATGGCTTACCTATGACCTAAGTAATCTCTTAAAAATCAGATGTCAAAAAGTAGTTGACATCATGAACTAAATGCTTTCAAAGTTAAAAGATGATAAAAAGAACAATACAAATAACTGAAGCATCAAAAACAAAATGAGCAAAATCAGTGAAATTGAAGATCAAGAGTAATAAGAATAGGTTGACTCTAGAAAAGGCAGATTTAGATAAAACTTTGGAAACTGAAAACTTCCTTAAAAAAAAAAAAAAAAAAAAAAAAAAAAAAAAAAAAAAAAAAAAAGAGAGAGAGAGTTTAAACAAATATAGAATCAAGTTAATTATTAATTAGATATTGAAACCCCCACCTAAAAGAAAACCCCACAAAAACAAACCAAAAACATTCTAGAAAAGGTACTGGAGGCAAAAGAAAATAGTGCTACAGAAATGAGACATTGATAGACTTTGCAGAGCAATTCCAAAATATATGTCAACTCTTAGAGAAGATAGACATTACCACAATACAAACAGATGTGAAGATAAAGAAAATTCTGTAACATGATAAATTTGGACGGAAAGAAAAAAAAAGAAAAAAAAGAAAAAAAAAAAAAAAAAAGGAAAAATTTAACCAATTCCCTAACCCGAGAATCTGTCCATGTTTGATAATTGCCTAATATATATCAAATATACTATGGTCCCAGCAGCAGCAACCCACTGACAAGACACAATTTGACTTTGGACACCTGAGGAGAATAACCAGTATTGAATTGCTAATGTGAGGATATACTTATATTACCTAGGACCAGAACATGGCAGAAATGATGAAAAGTTAACCGATGAAAATTTGGCAGCTAAAGCATCAGATCCAATTTAAAGCTTATTTCAACTTTTTGGTGTATATCATTTATAAAAGAAAGCATATATCTTGTTTGGTGAAATTAATATTTTGCAGAGAAGAAAAAGGAATCTTGGAATAGTCAAAGAAAAAACACTGAAACCTAACAGTTGATCTTGATTTTTTTTTTTCTTGCTTGCAAGTTAAAAGCCAAAAAGCAATAAAAGTAATGGCAACATTGAAAAAAAAAAAAAAAAAAAAAAAAAAAAAAAAATTTTTAAGAGTTTATAATTTATTGGTGAAAAAACAAAAATAAAAATATAATAAAAATAGAAAAAAGTAAAAAGAAAAAGTAAAAAATAAAAATAAAAAAAAAATGTAAAAAAATTCATACCAAGTCCTACTCAGAAAGACAAATCTCTAATCTTGCTTTTTTTAAAAATTGTTTTTCCAACAGGATATATTTTTTTCTGATTTTTACATCCATATGCACATCATAAATAGAAAAATTTTCAGATTATCAGAAAACCCCCAACCCCACCCAAAAAACTGAAATACTGAGCGAGAAAGGCAACCATGTCTGTCATAAAATTAAACTTTACATAAATAATCATGTCTTTATAAAAGACAATGTATCTAAAATGATCTTTAGAATTTTTTTTTTTTTTTAAATTTAACAGATGCAAACCCTTTTCAAATTTTTTACACATGAATTTTAACGCACCATACTAGCTTTTGAGCTGGTAGTATTTTGTTAAAGTTTGAAAGAGAGCAATAAGCTTTTTGTCAATTTTTTGTGTTCATATTTACTTTGTAAATATGAACACAATATTTATGAAGTTCAAGCTAAAATATCCATCATCCACTTCATTTGTTCATATTAATTACAGTCTATGAAGATTTAAAAAATATTAAAAATACTACTTCAGTCTTGCCATCTGTTGCTAGCAAGGTGATCCCTAACAGAATAGTCACTGTCACTATTGTGGACTTTTATCAGGCTAAGGTGTGTGCACACACACTTATGTATATATATATATGTATATATATATATATATATATATATTATACAAACACACAAGGTTAGGGTATAGTAATGCAAGGAAAAAAAAAAAAAAAAAAAAAAAAAAGAAAACACTTCAGCTTCTTGGTTCTCTTAATCTAGAGATAGTAGAAACAATTTAAAAAGAAATAAAAAGTGACTTTTTTTTTTTTTTTTTTTTTTTTACATATTAGCAAGATTAAGAAAAAGTGAAAATGCAGAAAAAAGAAAAAAAAATTTAAGCTTTAAAGACTATATATCCTGTGGGGATGATGTGATATATGACCTCATCTTTTTTCTTCTTGTAAACACTTCAAAATAAATAAACAAACATTCTCATGTTGTAAAAAAAAATGTGCTTTTGGAAAGCAAAGCTTAGAGAACTAATTTCAAGCATCTAAAACTTGAAAAAGACATTCTTGGCCATCAAGTTTACTTATTTGGGTAAGGGTATCTTAGTTTATGGAAATACAAATTACAAGTTTAGCTTTCTATATTATATGAATTTTATCCAAAATAAGAATATGGATGTATGTAAAGTAGTAAACTGATAGAGTAGTAAATTTTTATGGTAGTTACCAGATTATAAGTACAGGGGTTGAATAATTCAGTATTTGGCAGCTCATAAAAGCTACAAAGTGTAGAAAATATTTAGGGGCCAGGGCATATAAACCCAGATTTAATGGGCAGAGTTTCACTTTTAGTGCAAACCCAAGAGATATTCACTTGTCCCCTGGTAGCAATTTGGGAGAGTAGAAATCATGAACAACCCTCCAAAATCTTTTCTTGCATGGTCAAGTCATGAGATTTCATTATTATTATCATCATCATGGTAGTTTCCAGGTCAGAATTGCAAACAGGAAAGTTTGGTGACATGGATGTATAAAATAATTATAGTAATAAAAAATTTCTAGAGCTGGCAGTAATCTTAAATTAAATGCATAGTTAATTGCATTAGAATTCAAGTTGAAACTAAGCTGCTATCAAAAGTAAAAATGCTCAACAAAAAGAAGCCCGTTATTCAAGCTTTGTTTTGAACCAACAAAGAACATTTATAGCCCTGAAATTTATTATATATTGAATCTGAAGATCTCAATTGAAAGGGGCTATAGAACTCTCAAAAGATTTATAAAAATGTCACAAGTGAAATTTTTATACTTAAAATTGTAGAATGAAAACAGAGTGACTTAAGTTTAGTAATAGCTCTCCCTTCCCGTCCTTTTTCAATGCTTTGAAAAAAGAAAAAAATTACGAGCAACATTTCAGTATGGTTAGGGAATGTTTTTGCTAAATGTAAAAAATGATGAATAAAAAGGATAAATACATATAATTAGCTGTTTAGAAATAGTCAAAATTAAAGAGACAAAAAAAATTTTTTTAGAACAACTTAAAGTCAGTTGAAATATTTATAGTAAACAACTCTGTTTCAGTTCATTTTTTATAAAAAAATTAAAATCTCTTGAATGTTTCTAGGGTTGATTATTAATTTCCTGTCTAAGTAAACCAACAGAGCAAAGAAATTATTTCATCCCTGCAAAATACATGAAAACACCATGTAACAATGGTTCTATGGAAGGGTACTAAAGAAAGTATGTTTTTGCGAGTATTTTTTTTTTGTTTTTTAAATACCAAACAGCAAATTTGAAGTAAAATACCTGCTTATAAAAAGCATCAATATCATATAGTAACAAGAATAAGATTATTTTCTGACCAAATATTTAGCAAACACTGTCATGTGTTAAAAAATAAACAAGAGAAGGTAGGTGGATTCTTGATTCCAAGTTTAAAAGGCTCAAAATTATTTTGCTCAGTTTATTGTCAGAGCCTGCTAAAATTACTCTTCGACTACAGTTGACATAAAAAAAAACAAAAAACAGTCAATTTTAAGTTGAAGTGTTTTGTGCCTAAGCTATACCAGGTTGGTGAATTTAGTTATCAATAGTTTAACTTGATAATTATAAGATTGTTTAGTGTAGGGAGAAAAGAGAAAAAAAAAAAAAAAAAAAAAAAAAAAAAAAAAAAAAAATATATATATATATATATATATATATATATATATATATATATATATTAAAAAATAAAATATTTTTGCACCAACCTAATAATAAATATGAAAGGAAATATAAAAATGTCATTATTTCTGATATAGATTTAACCTATAAAAGGGTTGTTACAAATCATTTTAGAAAATCTGATAAAACAAAAAAATTACAATTAAAAGCAAAAAATTTCACAAAAAGTTGATATATATATATTTCAGATTTATCAAGTGTATAAAATTAAGAAACAAAAAAAAAAAAAAATGTCTTAAATTAGAAAAGACCAATATTCTTCTATATGGAAATATTTTCAATATGAAATATAAAATCAATATTTTTAATTTAAAAAATAAATTGTTGAAAAAAGAAAAAGAAAAAAAAAAAAAAACAGTATTATATACAAACACGACTCCAATCTTGTAAAAGGGAAGTAAAAAATGCCTTAAAAGAAAAATTAAAAAATTTCAGTCTTTGAATTTTGATCCAAATAAAATGTGAACCGCTAAGTGCATATGAGAGAGAGAGAGAGTTATGAAGTGAAAAATAAAGGAGGATTTAAGGAAAAGAAGCAAAGTACCGTTAAAAGAAGAATGGACATTAATATGAAAATATATACAAGAGGGTGTAACTCCATACAGAAAATGAACAGAAAAATATGTTGAAGAGAAAGCATTTTTGAAGTCTCTGCCATGGGAGAACAACATGAAGTCAGAAAATAAGAAAATAGTAAAGAATTGCATTTTAGGGAGGATCTCATAAAAAGTCTCAAGCAATAATAGAAATAAATTTATGAATTATATTAATTCAAAATTTTGGGAACAAAAGAAAAAATATGCTCAAGTATACACCTTCCATTAAAAAATATATAAATAAAAAAAAAAAAAAAAAAAAAAAAAATCATAGTAAAAATGTATAACATTTGAACATGTATGTGAAATGGGAAAAAAATAATGGCCAATAAAAATGCTATCAGAACAAGATCTTTATAATCTATCATTATATTATCATTATATTTTTTATTTCATAGTAAAGTTTGCATATTATTAATTTACACTAATGTAATGAATGTAACAAATATCAAAGGGATGAGTTTAAAAAATTTAAAAAAAAAAAAAAAAAAAATATATAATATAAATAAATCATATATCAAATTTGAGCAGATATTTCCAATATTTGGCCATTATTTTATCCAGGATAGATGGACATTTTATAAAAATATTTTTAATGAACTTAGATTTGTGGCAAATTGTTGTAGCTATAAATATGTACAAAAAATAATTATTCAATGTTTGAAATTGAAAAAAAAAAAAAAAAAAAAAAAAAAAAAAAAAGAGGGAAAAAAAAAAAAAAAAAAAAAAAAGAAAAACAAAAGAAAACAAGGATAAAAAAAAAAAAAAAAAAAAAAAAAGAAAAGAAAAAGAGGAAAAAAAGAGAACAAGGAGGAAAAAAAGAGAAAAAAAAAGAAAAAGAGAGGAAAAAGAGAGGAAGGGAAAAGAAGAGAGGAAAGAAAAAAACAAACAAAAACAAACAAAGCCTGTTTCTTCAGAAATTGCTGACAAAAATGGTTGCTAATATAACAACTGGATCAGTCCATTTCAGCAATAGAACTAAGCTAATAATATGAGGCAATTAAAGTGGTTGTCAATATCACCAAATATTGAGCACTCTCACCACTACCATGATATCACTTCCTACCACTATAATTTTAAGGTTAGCCTCATTCTGGAATTGGGTCATGGTTGGTTATGAACAGGAGTAAGTGAGAGAGAAAGAGATTCTAGTCATTTGTGTCAACAGTTACTTGGTACAACAGAAAGACCAAGATACCAATATATACAATAATTGGCCAGTCAGGATTCATCTAATATGATATAGGTGACAAGCAAAATTGCAGATACAACACAATGACAATTTAAACTCTTCACTCATACTTCAGTGAACAGAGAAGAGGCTTGTTATCAAGACAGAGAAAGTTTTCTATTAGGTTGGTGCAAAAATAATGTCGTTTTTCTTTTGAAGTTGATGTCAAAAAACGACATTATTTTTGCACCAACCTATTTGTTTATACGAAAACTATCAGCACAAGTATATATACAACTTCTAGAACCCTGTTTATTGAGAGTATAAAATCCTTAAACAGAGTATATTCATGTACAAAATTAACAAAGGAAAAATGGTTACTCTTTAGTACTTATATTCAAGAGAAATTAACAATTAATGAATATTATTGAAATAAAACTATATTAAAAGGAAAACAAAAATTGTCATTTTACAAGTGTAAAATATTTGTTATGAGCCTTTTTAAACACCAACATTTAACAAATAACAATCACTGATGAAGTGATTAAAAATGCAACAGGGCTTGATCATATAGGCTCAAGGTAATACATTCAAAGGAATGTTTTGTTTTTTTTTCTCCACAGGGTCAAGTGAAAGTAAAGCACATAAGTTATATGTGGCTTTTACCACAAAAAGGCATAAGTAGCAATGAATGGGGTGTTAAAACATTCCTGCTGCCCTTCCAGTTCATCAGGCAAAATGAGCTCTTGAAAAAAAAGAAATAAAACCAGATCATCCTTGATTCAAACTTCTCTCTCAAGCCAACATTTTAAATAAAGTGAGAATTCTCAATAACAAAACTGAGTGTTGTAATCTTTCTGCACTTTCGAGATGAAGATTGCTAGCCCATCTGCTAAACTGAAATTGTTAAGAGCCTTTCTTCAAAGCACAAGCTTTTAATAAATAATGAACACCGATAAGGAGTGATGATGGAATTAATAATGCTAAGTTTGGAACACTAAAAAAAAAAAAAAAAAAAAAAAAAAAGTGATGTTAGTGCACCTAGTGAAAACCGAATGGAGAGAGGAGTCCCCTCCCCCATATACATCCACAGAGTCAATCATACCTTGCCAAAATTTCAAGTCTCATTTGAACAAGAAATATCTTACAACAAGCAGGCACATAAATACTAAGGAAAGGAAAAAAATGAATACATTTCAAACTCTTAACCAAAAAGACAATATTAAAGTTTTTATGTATATACAAATATACATAAACAATGCAAGAGGTGGAAGAGCAAAGATACAAGGATAAGAAAAAATATTAATCACTGTAAAGTAGTGAATTGGTTAACACATATCTATGTTTGTCCTCAATCGAGTTCTAAAGAGTGAGGAGCAAAATATTAATTCCCAACTGCTTTTTTTTCTTTATTTTATTTACATTTTTTTTTTATCCATGCTCTTCCTTCTCTTGTTTCATATATATATATATATTATAATATTATAAATTAATTGATTTAAAATATGGTTTTTCCGCTACACAGTTCTAACCATGTTTCAAAAATGGAAGGTCCAAATTTAATTTTGTAAGTAAATTAAAGACATTAGTTCCATTTCATACTCAAGCGAATTTTGGAGTAACTTAAAATTACTGGGTTTTAAAAAAAACTAAAATCATAATTCACGTTTCCAAGGTTACAGATTAATTCACTTCTACTAGACAGGGGTGTTTGCGTGTTCTATATGTCTATATTTTGATGTATCCATTATTAGCTACGTTTTATGTATATATATATATATATATATATATATATATATATATATATATAAAAGCCATAAAATTTTGTAAGTTACTTATCAAGTTTAACAGGACCACAAGTGTAGGAAATACAATGAGGATAGGTACCTTGATATTTACTAAGCTTAGCCAAGTACAAAAACCATAAGTCTTGGACACTTGGATTTAAACTCACTGCAGCAGTAACAGGCTAGTCTTGCAAAATAATTTGTTAACTACTGCATCATAATAGAACACAACAGGACCTTTGTATTTCCTAAGTTTAGTTTAAACTTGGAATAAGGTCACAACAGTGGCTCACTAAGTACAAATCAAACTCACTGTCATAATACACAGACTGTGAGACTCGCTTGCTGATGATTGGTTCATTGCAAGGTGACTTATTTGTGTACACATTTCACATACTAAATGTTAACAGCTATTACAGGACAGAGGTGGTAAAATCAGCCCTGCAATGTTCAGGTGATACTCAAATGTCAAAGACATTGCTGCTGACACCTTTCTGAATTGGAGAAAAAAAAAAAAAAACTTGCTATCATCTAGTGGCTTTTATTTCTTTTTACAATGTCAGAAATGTATTCATGCATCTTCCTCACTCACACACACCCTTTAATATTTGCATCTGCTCATTATGCATATGCATTGCACATTGGTAATATACGTAAAAAAACAAAAAACACCTTAAAATTTTAAACATTAAAAATATAAAGCCAAAATTAAACTTAAAAATGTAAATAATCACACGATTAAAAAATTAAATATTTTTTACTGTAGCAATTATTAACTTTCGTTTTTTTTTTGTTTTTTTTTTTAAACTGAAAAAGAAACAAAAAAGTTCTTTATCAGCTGTGTCAAATCCATCAATCATTACCTTTTTTTGACATGTTATTTTGTCTGGGTTGACGTTTAGTGACATGGTCAAAGATATCCCAGGCTGTGGACACGATATGGTCTGCATGAGGAGCCAGATCATCCATTGAGCCAACACCACTCAAAACCCCAATACTGGCTTGAACCTGGGCCTCCTTTCCACCATGAAGTTTACTTGGGGAGTCACTTATCACAACTGTGTCTGCTGGATCAACCTTCAATTCATTACAGATTAGTTTAACAGCATTAAACTCTGTACGAGTATCATCCCCGCACACCATCATGTCTACATACTTCATGAGGTTATATCTGTTGAAGATCTTAAATAACTCTTCGCGACAGTCTTGAGAAGTAATGGCTATTTTAACATTATTTTGCTTCAGGTTCTCAAAGAGTGACTGGATGTCCCCAAGCACCTTGAGGTCACCATAGAGAGCTCCTTTGCAATCCTTCCACGCCTGGTTGACAATTACCAAGGACTCCTCGTAACCAAGACCCTCCTCACGTAGGAGTACTCGAAGGGCCTCTTTGACATCAATCTTCGGTCGGTCGGTCAGAAGACCATGTTGGATCGTGAATGATACTTGGCACACACCCAGAAGGGCAAACACTTTATCAGTGAGACTCAGGTGACTCAGTTCCTCCAGCCTGTGGGGAAGAATAAAAATGACAGAACCACAACAAAGAGATATTGGGATGGGTGGGGAGGGAGTGGCAGCATGGTACTTAACTACTTTAGCTTGTTAACCATTACTCTTTTGTTGATTGCTGGCAACCTAGTGAAAGAAACTTATGATGTAAAAAGATAGATCAGCTTTAAGAATTTTTTTTTTTTTTTTTTTTATTTATTTACAGGACATCAGTTCTCTATTATAAATTTTTTTCTTGGAAAACATGATAGGATTGTTTCCCCAATTATCTTTTCCAGTTTTAAATTCAGATTTATATTTCTTCTAGACTGGCTGTCTTAACAAAGCTATAGACTCCAGTCTGCCCCTAATATTTTACTATTGATAAGGGCAAAGAGATGAATCAATGCCATTAAGGACAATAGCACAAAGTGACCACAACAGTTTTGGCAGGAATCTGAACTGCTTACAAAAACCATTTTGCTATGCCATTAACCACTGCACCACTTGCATGCTTGTTTTTGTCCTTGTAATTTATTTTAATTCAAAGCAAGAACATAAGTTATAACAAAAGAAATTTAAAGACTCTGCAATAGGGTTTCCCAACAGGGGCAATATAACCCATCAGCAGGCAATTACTGTTAGGTGGGCAATGAGCAACTGAACAGAAAATGGTCATGGATTGGAAATTTTAGTGGGTGATATAGGATTTTGAAGGTCTATATTTCTAAGATGAGGTATTATGTACACTATTCAGACTATTGTTCGAATCTTTTGTCATATTTATCACGTTTCGGCCATTGTATGCTCTGGCCTTCTTCAGGTGGTTGGAATGTCCTTAAGCACACATGGCACAGTGGATAAAGGCGTTAGTTAGATCCAGTGACATGACCCAAAGAGTTGTGAGTTCAATACCTGGTTAAGGCAGTGGAGAACTTGGAGAGGTGAATTAACAGGAGATAACTGACATCCATTAGTCATGGCACACGGAACTAAAATAGTCTACCCCAGCAAGTGAAATAAAGGGTTCAGTTCAACATTCTAACCACCTGAAGAAAGCCGGAGTATACAATGGCTGAAACGTGATAAATATGGCAAAGATGAGGACAATAGTCCAAATAATGTAAATAGTATAGGATTTTGAGTATTTAAAAAAAAAAAAAAATGATTTTAACATACTACCCACCAAGAAATATTCAATGTGAAGAACCTGTATAAGTAAAAGAACCAAAACAGGGGGTTAAATGGGAATAACTGTGTCGTATTCCTAGAAAAGCCATATCCCCAGAAACAGAATATTTTGATATTTTCTATAGTTTGAGGAAGGTCATTAACATTCAAATAGTTTTCAGACATTATTTATCAGATATAAATCATAAAGGGAAGATCAAGAACAATTTTGCCAATAAAATTAAGTAATATAAGGATAATTTGATATAATATAAAATTATGTTATTTTATCATATTGGCAATCTGAAATTTATCAAGACAGGAAAAGTACCCATCAAAACAATTTATCTACCACCGTAGGCGTTTGAATATTTACTATAGAGATGGGTGGTGGAAAAAAATTTGATGGGAAATTGAGCAATGGCACCAAAAAGATTCTAGAGCAGGAGTTCACAACCTAAGTTTATTTGGAGGAAGGATTGAATTTTGGATTTAAAAATAAAATAAGTCTCATCCTTGCTATATACTTCATTACTTCTTACCCCTGTCTCATAATTGTTTAGTAGACTTTCATACAGTAAATATAACAATTACTGTATATTTCTGCATGTAAGACAACCTTTAAATTCCAAAAGTCACCCTTAAAAATTGAGGGGTCATCTTGTACTACGATTCTATAAAAATAAAATAAAAACCCTTAAATTCTGATTGCTGTTTGTAGGTTAACCTTGGGTTCAGTCCAATAACCAATAATGTACATGAAAAGATTCACATTATCAAATAAACTGATAATAAAAGTAATAAAACCCGTTTTTAACTTGTATATTACTGGCATAGCTTTATAAGCTACCTATTTAAAGAATAATTCCATAATCAATAAAATCAACTTGTATCAATGCAAACTCAGCTGAGAAATTGCAAACATTGAGCTATGTGTTCGCAGCAACCTTTATCTTTCGCTAAACTTTTCAATAATTATCATGGTAGTGTTAATTATGGCAGTAATAACATTTAGGATAACATAATATTCATTTCTCATTAAAAATACACTACTGTTATTAGCTGTATTTTTCAATTGTTGACAAAGTATAAACAAATGGTTGTTAATACACCAGGCTGTAACTGTTTAGATACAGGGAAAGAGGAGGAAGAAGAATCAGAATCTGTAACAGATCAAGTTATGAAATGTAAACGAAACAATGGTTTCCCTTTTATGGGATGTGTGTAGGAAAAAACATGATCTAGAATTGGTTTAGTCATTTCATTAATTTTGAATTTCTAAGGATACAGTAAGTAACATTTCCAAAAACATCTTTATATAATCAATAAGCAGGTGTCTTATACGACAGGTATGGGATAAATTTTTTTACTTCGTCTTATCTAAAGGTTGCCTTATACATGAAAATATACGGTATTAAGAGACATAGGTGGTAATATATTGCCACTGGAATTAGGTAATTAATATTCAGAAATTAACTCAGAAGTAATGATTTAGAATCCCCAACAGGTAAGGAAGGGTCCCAATAAGAAAAGATCATTATTAAAAAGGGAAAAAAAAAAAAGTAAATAAAACATGGCAGATACAAAGCAAAAAATTTAAAAAAAAAAAAGTATAAAAAAAAAAAAAAAAAAAAAAAAAAAAAAAAAAAAAAAAAATGAAATTTTTCTTTATTTAGATAAAACATGGCAAGTTAGATTTTTAAGAAATTTTTTTACAAACCTTAAAATCTTCAATTTAAAATTTAATAAAGCCTTTTTTGTACAAGTAACGGGAAAAATGTTAATTTTTTTTTTTTTTTGTATAGATTATTTACTGATCATAACTTTGTCTGGCACAAGGATACAACAGAATACACAATGAAAGTCAACATAGGTATCTTCATTAAGCTGAGCACAGCAGAAAAGCACAGGTATCCAATAAGGACCCAAGTCACTGCACTTACCAGATGACCTTGTTAACCATCATACTAGAGGATATAGGTATACACATTTATCGAAGTTATTTACTAACTTCAACTTAGCATGAAGCATCCACTAATAATCAATCTTGCTAAACAAATTGATCTACAAGACAAAATGACTAAATATGGCACTTCAGTAGGCACCCTAAATATTTACATATTTTCCATCCCATAATGACAATCATGGAACAGTAACGAGAAAGAATCATTACATTAGTAAGCAGTAAGATAAACTCCTGAATCATCGAGTTGCGGTCAGCAGTTTTTTTTGTTTTTTTTAAATTAAAACATGATATTATAACAATTATTGGTAAAGAAAGTGAAATAAGTAAGCTGAGTTCAGATCCCAGCCAATTCTATTGCACTCTTTTCCACACAAATGCTCTTAAGAAAGGCATTAGCCCATCGCTTTCTCTAATCTTGGCTGTGGCAGCAAGTCTAGAACTACTTCAGAATTCAAAACTAGAGAAAAGTTAGCTGGAAAACACTCCACTATCTTTCTCATGTCATCATGGGAATATACAAGAAAAAATCTGTGGTGGGGGCCACAATCACTTAAATTCCTTCAGGAGGTAAGAAGGATACAGTCTGGTACATATAACAGTTGTGCAGGCAGTGAAATTTGAAATTCATCTGGAAGTTAGTCTGCAAGATGAGCTGGTTAACCCATGTGCAACACAAAAATTAATTTGCATAAAATACAAATGACAAGATTCCATCATGGCAGTTAAATTGCTCAAATGGGAATGAATTTTTTTTTTTTTCTCTCCTTGTTTCTAAAATAATTTTCTATTATTTTTTGTAAAATTCTTCATTTGGAAAAAAAAAAAAAAAAAAAAAAAAAATTACGAAACCTTTTTACAGCAAAGATTTACACACAAAAAGTATAAAGTGAACAAAAAATACACACTTACTTGGTAGCAATCTCTTGTGCCCACTTGATCCAGCTAGACTTCGGACAAAGTAAAGTTCCATGCAAGTCAAAAACAACCAGGTTAACTTTCTGAACCAAAAGATCATCGTTAGTGGTTGGTTCCTCACCCTGATGCTTTTCAATTAGTACCCGTTCATCAGCAGAGTAAACGTAACAGTCCTTCCATTCCTCATTAGGCATTATAAGCGGTAAAAGGTCCTGCACATTCTTGATAAGATGGTCAGCATCAGACTGAAGATCTGTCTTACCCCCAACACCACTTAAGACTCCAACACTGAGTCCTAGTTTAGCAGCTTTACCCATCATCACATCTACTTTTGTGTCCCCCACCATAACAGCCTCTGAAGGGGGAACACCCAATTTATCACAGATCATTAGTGCATTGTGTGGAGAGGGTTTGGGCTGAGAGGAGTTGTCATCTCCACAGACAATAAGGTCTACATCTTTTGCTAAGTTGAACTCATTGAGCAATTCCTCAGTTGGTTTGCGGCAATCTGCTGTGCAAATGGCCACTTTTATGGACTTCTGTTTCAAAATTTTAAACAGAATCTGCAAGTCAGCCAATGAGCGCAAAGTTGATGGGTTCTTGTTGTCTCCATATTCTACATTGTCAAATACCATTTTCTGGGCTTTGTCTTTACTAATACCTTCAGCAACCAATAACTTTATCAACTCCTGCTTTATGATAGGGCCAGTTGATTCAGCTAGCAAACCAGGGATCACTTTGTTTGACATAGTGCAGTACCCAAGCATGTCATAGATTTTCTTCTCCAAGGGAAGCCCAGTGACTTTGGACAACCTGTAAAAAAGGTAGGAGGGAAAAAAAAAAGATTTTGCTCACAAAGTATTGCAATTCTCAAAATAACTGTATTATGGAATCCATAAAACAAAAATCTTGCCATTATTTGCTAGAAGCTCAAGAAAAAAAAAAAAAAAAAAAAAAAAAAAAAAAAAAACTATTTTGTTGCCAATAAACAAAAAAAAAAAAAAAAAAAAAAAAAAAGGCTTAAAGCATTTTTTTATTTATTTATTTACAAGATCAAATGATAAAAGCAATCCTGGAAAGAAGTACATCAATACATCTCTCTTTAATGTCAATTATTTAAAAATTGTTAAATTAAATAAGATATAAAACATTGGTCATTTTTAAATGCCATATGCAAAAAGGCTTTGGAATGCTTTACATGCACACTTGAACCAAGCTAATTTTTTTTTTTTTTATGTGAACATTTAGTCATTGAAAGTATTTTACAAGTTGCTAAAAGTTTTGTAAAACAATAAATAGTACAATGATTTTAAATTATCAATATAAACCCCCTTTTTAAAAAGAAAGACAAGTAATTAAAATAAAAAAGCAAGAACAAATGACTTCATTTTATCAAGAACAAATGCCAGTCATTTTATCTAGCAAATAAATCATATACTTACTTTTCAGCTAACTTCTTTGCCCATGGAACCCACATGGACTGGAAACAGATTAAGGTGCCATCTTTATCAAAAATTACAAGACCCATTTTCTTTTCTTTCTTGGGTAATCTTGGTCTGGGGTTGGGTAGATTCTGGGGGAGAGAGCAAACTGCAGAAATATACAGATTGCGTGCAGCTTGTTCTGGAAAAAAAAAAAAAAATAAATAATTCAGGTGAAACAGGCAAAAATGAAATAAATACTGTGGACTTTCTGGCTCTAGATTACATGACCACACTTTAACTTACTTTATCCTAAGAAAACAGAAACACCAACATTTTCCCCCACTAGATAATGAAAAAAAAAAAAAAAAAAAAAGAGAAGACAGCCAGCACTTTAAATATGGATCTGCAAACATTTTTAAAAATCAGACTGACAGATTTGGAAAATTTCATCCCAAGAAAAACCATGGAGATGTATTAACAGACACTCACAAGTAAAATGTTTGTCACCTAGTTGATTAATGTTATCTTCAGCATCTTGACAACAGTGTTGCATAGACAGACCTACCTGTCCACTCATCAAGGTGTTTTCAGCAATTGGCTAGTTATATTTCTTTTTTTTTTTTTTTAATATATATATGCACCTAGCATTGGTGTAATTATTTTTCATTTCATAGTGTGTGTCCCCCACCCCAAGTCCATTCACCCGTTTGAATGGATGTGCGTACATGTAGAATGTACGCATTTGTCCCCTTTTGCTATTACTCTATACTTTACACTGACTCCTTAACTTTTTTCTATCTTTCCTCCGTCAATTGTTGCCATTTGGTTTCCGTTTTTCTAGATAGGTTGTCTCTTGTAAGTTTTGTTAACTGAAGAGAGACTTTAAGTGAATCCAAGCCTCACTCAACTAAAAACTGCTAGAATCACTGACCAAGTGACTATTTATAGGAAGTGGGACACACACATGCATGATATATAAATAGTTTACAAAACTAGTTTTTAATTTTTGAGCATTATTGTCTTAAGTTAGGAAAATTTTATTTCATTTTTTATATAAATAATTAATTTTAATGCTTACATGATAAAGTATATACAAGTTTTATTAAAAATGTCTAACAAGGTACTGCGGTCAAGTTTTTTTTAATTTTAATTTTTTTTTTTATTTAATTTTTCTCCTCATCTGCATGTCCAAGCACTTTCAGCTATACTTTTAGTAATTATAAAGAATTATTTTATTTTTACTTTTAGCTTAATGTATGGATTGAGTTGTGTAGGTATCTAGAATTATGGGGATGTTTTATTTACCCAAACACAGTTGGTACATTGTGTCTGGGCCCATAGTTGATATTGGGTGCTGTTTCTCCTTTTCTAATAATAATATATATATATATATATATATATATATATATATATATATATAAATAAAAAGAAAGAACAGCAAGATATATAATCCGGTGTTCTTATTAATATTTTTTTATTTTTACAAAACTATGCTCAATGTAAATTTACAGAGCATAAATATTAGAAATTAACTGGTTTATGTTTTTGTTTTTTTTTGCTACATTAACTAATTTTATTGATAAAAATGAACACGCTACCACCCCTTTTCTGAAGGACTGGATTTCTCTGTATCCTTGGAAACAGTGAATTATGAATTTTTGTGTGCGTTTAAAACTCAGTAAATTTAAAAATATTCGCTTGAAAATGGAACTAATGTTTTTAATTCAATTACAAAATTAAATTTGAAGTTTTTAGCTCCCATTTTTGTCACATGGTTATTACTGTGTAGCAAAAAGGCCATATTTTAAACCAGTTATATATATATATATGCGTGTGTGTGTGTGTGTGTGTGTGTGTGTGTGTGTGTGTGTGAGTGAGTGAGTGATATGAGAGAGAATGCAAGTCTTAGGCATGTTGTAGCATATCCAATATAAATATTTATGAATTTGGTTTGATCAGGAACACAGTTTGTGAGCGTGTTTGTAGAATAAAACATTCCTATAAATCTAAAAAAAAAAAGCTACCCACCTTACTGAATGTCCACACACACACACACAAAAAAAAAAAAGAAAAAAAAAAAGAAAAAAAAGTGGTCCATGAATAAAGAAAAAAATGGAGGACCACTGATCTAGGGGTTTTGCAGGACAGACCTGTTAGCACAACACATCACATTTGGTTAGTTCAATAGAGAGCCGAGGAGATTTTCATATCCAGGACAACAACGCTCTCTCCATGTTTCTGAAACTGCACTCAATCATGCAGTGTTGTCGAATGCATTCTCCTGCTAGAAGATGTCACTGCTATCATAGACAACTGTAGCCATGAAATGATAGTAAGGAAGATGATAATAAAATTACCTTTCATATGAATGATACAACCAAGCATTTCCCAGTGGAAGATTGCCAATATCGTCAGACTTCACCCAGTGGCTTGCTTACCCACAGTAAACCATCCCCCAGAATAATGGCACACACATGCATGTGTATGCTCTGCCATCAACTTCAATCAGAATAAAGCAAGACTTATGGAACCAGGCAACGTTCTAGTGATACAAATTGCGGTTCTGATGCTAACCTTCACTGGAGCTTATGATCAAACTTAAACACCAGTTCTCATATGGTCACCAAAGTTAAGCAATGTCAAGCCTGGTCAGTACCTAGATGGGTGAACACTTGGGTAAACCAGGTGCTGTAAGCTTGGATGTGCAGGTGATAGACAAGAGTTCAAAATTGGAAATCAGAGTCAAGTTTGAATTCCAGTCAGGTTCATTATGTACATGCAAATATCCTTGGGAAAGGTATGAATCCACTTTTTCTTCCTCCAGCTATGGGTAAATTGGTAAGATTCATCTCAGTAAAATCATTATTACCCCCAAAATTCTTACATTCTAGAAACACTTGCTGGCTGCAAAGGTTGATAAGCCATTAAAAAAAAAAAAAAAAAAAAAAAAAACTCACGAACAACCGACCAATCAATCAATCACACACTCACTGAACTACGCAGCCTCCTCTCCACACACACAAAAATAATCTATGTACTGTCTGTTTTGATATTATGAAAGTAGTTATTTGCATTCCCAAAATAAAACCTTCCAAATGTCTTCGCAGCACAGGAGAGAAATTAATGCAGAATAAGAATAACTATTTTGCTTTAGTTACTCTAAGACTAGTCTCAAAATGGAGTTGTCAAACTCTTCAAGGAGTTGCTAAATTGATACCATTCAAGTTCCTGAGTAATCTTGAAGTTGTTGACATTTGGTGCTTAAAAGTTTCCCCATTAGAGAAACTAGAGAATTTCTTTCTTTGGCTTCCTGAGTGAGAGTAACAAAATTGACTGTCAAGAAGGACTCTTACCCTATGCTTAAGAAAAAAAAAAAGAAAAAAAAAAAGAAAAAAAAAAAGAAAAAAAAAAAGAAAAAAAAAAAGAAAAAAAAAAAGAAAAAAAAAAAGAAAAAAAAAAAGAAAAAAAAAAAGAAAAAAAAAAAGAAAAAAAAAAAGAAAAAAAAAAAGAAAAAAAAAAAAGAAAAAAAAAAAGAAAAAAAAAAAGAAAAAAAAAAAGAAAAAAAAAAAGAAAAAAAAAAAGAAAAAAAAAAAGAAAAAAAAAAAGAAAAAAAAAAAGAAAAAAAAAAAGAAAAAAAAAAAGAAAAAAAAAAAGAAAAAAAAAAAGAAAAAAAAAGAAAAAAAAAAAGAAAAAAAAAAGAAAAAAAAAAAGAAAAAAAAAAAGAAAAAAAAAAAGAAAAAAAAAAAGAAAAAAAGAAGAAAAAAAAAAGAAAAAAAAAGAAAAAAAAAAGAAAAAAAAAGAAAAAAAAAAGAAAAAAAAAAGAAAAAAAAAAGAAAAAAAAAAGAAAAAAAAAAGAAAAAAAAAAGAAAAAAAAAAGAAAAAAAAAAGAAAAAAAAAGAAAAAAAAAGAAAAAAACAGAAAGAAAAGAAAGAAAAGAAAGAAAAGAAAAAAAAGAAAAAAACATCAATATAGTTTCATTCAAATCTGTCAAGGATCTGATAACTACAAGTACAATATATTTATAGCGAAAAATAAATCTTACTTTATTGCTACTGCGGCTTCAATATAAAACTATGAGCATGTGGGTTTTCGTTCCTGAGTAAGTTCTGATCAGCAAGTCTGTGAGGAATGCATATTTACATTGATCAAAATAACACAAAACAAAACAAACCTGATGAGAAAAATTGCAGAGCTTACCTGAAGCAAAAAGTGTTTCTGGGATTGCAATATAAGATCCATGCCTAAATTCAATTGGCTTGCGTTGACTATTTGATGAGATCCGGGTCTGAGGTTTGCGTACACCACGCAATAATCTTGATAAGTGTAACATGATCGACTCAAAAGTAGACAGGAAAACGGGATAAAAACTAGTGGTCAGTGGATAATCCTAAGATGAAGTTCTCTGAAAGACAAAAATAAAGCTTTGTTAAACCAATGAATTATATAATAAAGAATTTTATTAATGTATTTGGTCTTTTTTGTGGTTATTCCAGAAGTTTAAAAATGCAAAAGATAGGGAAATACAAAATAAAAAGAAAGCTTTCAGAAATATATGCAAGTTCTATACAGAGTACATGCTGGCATTTTAAAGTATCTTGAGAACTTGTCCCATGTTTGTTATGTTTTAACCAATCAGAGGGGGCCTTACTGTGCACGCATACACATTCCCCTGTGCAGCTGGCAATGAAATGCTACTGAATGAGCTTCAGTACTGTGTTATTGTTATATGCAATGAGTGAACAAGTACTTTCTTGACATCTGGTTGCCACCAACCTAAGTCCAGATGAAGTAGAATGCAATGAAGCAGCTGATGGTGATCCCAAAAAGGATCTTTCAAACTTTTTAATTTGGGGAAGGGAAAAAAAATTGACCTTAATTTGGGATGTAAGGTAAGTATTTTGAATGGGACTAAGACAATTGTTTTAAGTGGTACTTTTTTGTTAATAAATGACTGGATACTAACTAGACAGACCCCATGTTTTAGTGTTATTAAAATTGTCTCCATATTTGCCTGGGACACTAATAGGGGGGTTTCAGTGACGTAAGAAATGTCAAATCATCCTTTCACAGTAACAAAAAAAAAAAAAAAAAAAAAAATTAAATGAAATTTAGTGACCCAATATTCATTTACACTTTGCATTCCGAGTACATTTTTCAAGCCCCCCAAAAAGACCCCCCCCCATTTAAAAAAAAAACCCCAAAAAACCACACAAACACTAGAAGGCAGTGATGATAGAACTGTAAGAAATGGGTCTCTCACTGTGTAAAGAACAAGAAAAATTTCAGTTTGGAGAGGTATGATTGCAGTTTACCTTATATCCCAGTCTAGGGGAAGACATTTTTTTTTTGTTATCTTAATTGTTGCTGAAAGGTAACTATCCGTTATTCGATAAACTAGAATGTTAAAAAAAAAAAAAAAAAAAAAGATCATATCCTTCCTTCAATATTCCCAGTAATGATGATAATCAATTAGCAATACAATATAAAACAAAACAAGTTCTTCAAATTTCTAAGAAGCAGTCAATTCTTTTGACTAGTATTTATTTCATCTTGTCTCAGCTGCATTTTATCAACTGTTAGGCTGTTTTTCAGCAGTCCATATAGATTAGAGAAGAATACAATATGGCTATATTGTTATACTTGTGAAGATTCCACACAAGAGTTTATTATCAAACAACAAATTGATTAACTTTTTTTTTTCTTTTTAAAGCATTACGCCCCAAGCAAGGTGGGAAGCCACTAGGATGCAGGGGGTTGCAGAAGATTTGGATCGAGAGCAGGCAGGAGTGTTAGAAGAAAGGATGAGGAGAAGGACAGTGGATAGATCAAGGTAACTAGAGATGTCAATTGACATTACATTTGAAGAGTTGGAGATTATAGCTCTCAGAGAAACAGTAATAGGGAAGGGTGTTCCACAGGCGAGAGGTGAGAGATATGAAGCTATTGGAGTAGAAGAGATGGCAACATTTAAAAGTTTCTAAAAGGGTGAGAGTGGGATGCCAGCCTCGTGGGGCGCTTGAATTCATGAAGTCTGGGAACCAGTGAAAGCAGCTCATCGAAGCAATTACCATGAAAGTATTTGTAAAAAAAGACAGAGGCAATGGCGCATCTGTGAGAGAGCAACTGTAGACAAGATGCCAGATCAGGGCCAATTATATTACATATCCGCCTCTGGATCTTGTCAAGAACTCCGAGGTAAACAGAAGCTGCCCCAGACCATATATGGCAGCAATACTCCATGCAAGGGCGAATGGTTGATTTGCATATTTGAAGTATCGATTCCGGGGAGAAAAATTTCCTAGCGCGGCACAGAGGGCCAACTTTCCTTGCAGTGGACAAAGCAATTGACTCAATGTATTTGTTCCATCTCAGGTCAGCAGTCAACATGAGACCGAGCAGACGCAGAGAGTTGCTCTCAAGAAGTTGACTATCAGACATTCTAATGGGGGGGACAGGGAAGGATCTCTATGGTGATTAATAGAGAGTAGTTTAGTTTTTGAGGTGTTAAAGTTGACCAGCCAATTCTTGCCCCAATTAACAACTGATTGGCGGTCCATTTCAAGACGAGCGGCAAGGTTAGTTTTGTCAGCGACATTAGATTTGTTTTTGAGGCAGGAGTAAATTGTGTAGTCTACGTAGCTGCCAATTTGGGAATCTATGGTGTCAGGAAGGTCGTTGATGAAAATAAGGAATAGAGTGGGGCCAAGAATGGAGCCTGTGTTCGTGGGATAGGAACTGGAGATCCATTGGGAATGACCTTCAATTCATGGTTTGACAGGAATGATTGTATTAGGTCAAACAATCGACCTGTAATACAATAACCCTGGAGCTTGCAAAGAAGGCCGGCATGGCAAACCCTATCAAACGCTTTGGAGATGTCTAGGGCCACGGCACGAGCCTCACCATTATTTTGAAGGGCTTGGTAGATGGTTTCAGTGATGGCTGTAAGCACATCAGCTGTAGATCGGGTGTAGCGGAAACCATATTGCTTGTCTGAGAGCAGGTCATGTGAGGTAAGGTGGTTAACTACTTCGGCATTGATTAGGGCTTCGAAGACTGAGCCGAAGAGGGGTATATATATATATATATATATATATATATATATATAAAATGGTACAATAATATTGGGCCTTAAGAACTGGCATTAGTTTAACAATTAATAGACAACATGTCTTATGTAGGTTAGTCAATATCACTTGATTATACAATGAAAATTTCAGATCACTAGCCAAGCTAAAAATGATAACAGGATACAGACATCATTGGGCACTTATGTGATGGTGCAGAGATTACAGAGAGATAAGCACAATGGTTTTAACAAGAGATTTTATATCACTATACCATTTATGTGTGTATAAAAAAAAAAAAAAAAAAAAATTATATATATATATATATATATATATATATAATATATATTTTTAACAACTATGAAAATGGCTAAACAAGGAGCCGAAAGTGCTTGGGACCATCAATGGTATTGATAGTTTTTGTATTTGCTCACTCCCACCAAACAGAAAAATGTAAAAACACTGGAAAAACTATAAAGAAAAAAAATTTCCTTGTTATTCATATTTACAAAACTTGTCTAAAAGAATACATTATAATATATATATATATATATATATATATATATTTCTTTTTAGTGAGCAAATACAAAAATTGTCGATATCATTGATTGTCCCAAGCACTTTTGGCTCCTTTAGCCATTTTCATAGTTGTTATTTAAAAAAAAAAAAAAAAAAAAATTTATGTTGATCCCTATGGGTGCTTCTGGTACCAAGTGACAGTATTATATGCCACATGGTCAAGTTAATAACAACTTAACTAGTTACACCACCACCAAGAACATAAACTGTCAATGAACCCTTTTGCAGGGGTCAACAGTCATCTAGCAGACTGTCTACTAATAGTGCTGAATTCCTAGCTTTCATAAAGACATTCAACTAGAAGAAGGAATACACTGATGTTACACCTGCAGCTTATTAGTAATTAATGATATAGACTTGGTCATTTTGGATTATTGATTTTGATGCAAAGTGACTACGTTTGACCAAGTGACCCAGCTTTCACCACTATAAATATTTTCATATTAAAAAGGCATTGCATGATACTGCAAAATCCTACTTGCTGATGCACTGACTGGACATAGCATAAGGCTATATTTGTACACAATACATTTGTGCATACATGTTACTGTATACCTACTTTTGCATATCCGTGTGCATGCATGCATATATATATATATATATATATATATATATATATGTGTGTGTATGTATGTATATATATATATTAGTTACTCCATGGCTGGGCCCCTATAGGTTACTATTTACCATAACTTAATACATTGTTGTAAAGCTGACCACACCCTAATATTGAAAAAAAAAAAAATTTCAGAAGAAAGCAGGTTACCCTCCAAAAATGTAATCTGATATTGGTACAACAGTGCAAATTAGATACTTACATAACCTACGATAACATTGGTGTTATATATTAATCACAATCATCTTTAATTTATTGATAGTAATAATGGACAAGGATTTATTAATAATCTTTTCACTAGTGCCTTTATGTTTTGTTTGTTTTGGTTTTTAAAATCTCCAACTTCTCAAATTGTCATGCTATGGTCATTAATATCACCAGGTGGAAGGGTATTTCTTTTATAGTATCCTTAGAAAAGAAAGAAAGAACTTTGGAATAAGAGACTAGATTCTAAATTATCTGAGAATTAAATAAAATCACATTTCCTGTTATGTACAAACAGGACCAATTGTGTTTGATTAAAATAAAATTAAAAATCAAATGTAACAAATTTCCCAAACTTAGTAGGAAAACTCTGAAAAGAGTCGGGGGGAGCTTAGGAATCTAAGTGACAATGACACGCGTTTGGGATGCACTTAAGTTGCATCCAAACAGGCATGAACCCTTGCCAACAGTAAGCAATTCAAAATAAAATATTTAAAACTGCATTATTTTTTTTTTCTTTTTTAAACACATTGCCTATTTCCTAAACAAAATGCACAAACATTTAATGGAACCTGTATGTAAAATAGAGAAGGATATAAAAATGCCTACAACTGGTAAAACTAGTTAAAAAAAAAAAAAAAAATAAAATAAAATAAAATAAAAAAATAAAAATGGAAATTAAGCTGGTAACGGATATAGGCAATGTTTTCTCAAAGTAAATGGCTGCATTGGCAAGATGATGATAATTGTCAATTTTACTGTGCGCAGGAAAAAGAAAGATAATTGGTGAGAAAGAGGATTTTTCCACACAGACACCATTACAAATGATGGTATGTATACTGCCACATGTTCAATACGCATGCACACAAGACAAATGGGTACGATACATTTAACAAATACATCAGAATTATCATAAGGATTGTGTTGACAGCAAAAATTGAATTACCCAGATATACATTCTGCACACACTATAAGGACTTCATGTAAAAAAAACTAAAAAGGTAGACTAGTGTGTGATTCTTCAAATGCAAGATATATATAGCTGGATGCTTATTCCAAGCACATCTGACTGCTAAGACAACTAATCAATCCCTACTGCAGATGCCTGCTCATGTATATTTGTATTTTTCCAACCACCACAGAGCCTGCCTGTAGTGAGAGAAAAAAAAAATCTGGTGTGATCAATAATTTAAACCAGACTAATATGCTCAAAACTTGTTACTGACAAAGCTAGAGTCAACCTATGATATTGTTTTTAAGCACTTTCCAACAGTGTTGCATTCTGGGAGTGTCTCCCCAGAACAATTTCATCAAGGAGTCACCTCCCTCACAATCCAACAAGGTTAAGATCTGAACCAGGGTTTTATGGTCTGGAAAACAAACATTGTAATCACTCAGCCACACACATTTTTTTTCCAATCAACTGTACAGGAGAGTGTTAAAAAAAAAAAAAAAAAAAAAAATTTTCAGCTGACTTAAAAATTAAAATCCAAGTGGCTCAGATCAAGAACTTCTCAATATCCCCCACTTTTTTTTTTATACACACAAGAAAAAAAAAAAAAAAAAAAAAAAAAAAATTCTCTAAGAATAAAAGTTAAAACTTTAAAAAAATCTATGACTTCATGCCAAAGTCAAGATCCAGATTATATCCGCCTCATGATTGTTATTGCACGAAACCGAGTAGTGGGTCTTGATATTATGTTAATAGGTAGCACAAACTGGCCTGGCTTATAATGCAAACAAAATAGTGAAATTTCCTTCCATTCTAACTGTTGGTATCATTTTTTTTTGTCGTTTATTTCGATAAAAATTTACAATTTACTTTTTCTTTTTTTTTTTTTTTTTTTTAATTTTATGCGTGATGATTTTTCACTCCACATCTTTAAATTATGCTTATAGCAATTTCCCATATTTTTGAAGTTGACAATTTTATAATGGTGTTTTTCAAATTAGTCACACAACTGTGTCCAAAGAAATTGAAAAAAAAAAAAAAAAAAAAAAACACACCACACCCACACCTTATCTTTAATAATCACCTGGTTTGCTGACTCCACATCTTTGTGCCTATATAATTGGAGGCACATGTGAATCAAAAATGTATACTGCATTCATTTTGTGAAAAATATAGTTGGGTCAAGCACATCAAAATGTGTATTGCTGACCAAGTGAATGAACACCATCAGCTGAATCCCATTTTAAATTGGACCCATTTCATTCATGGATATTACAGCTGAAATCTTTTTCTTCGGTTTTCATTAATGATGCATTTTAAAGCTGTATAAAGAAATTATTTTCTTTTTAAATAAATTCAAGCTGACAGTTTGGACAAAATGAAACAAGATTTTTTATTTGAAAAGATAACCTAAAGAAAGGTGAATTTCTAAAAAAGTAATTAAAAACAACATTGCCATTCTTGACAAATGAAGATAAATTTAAAAAAAAAAATTAATACGTGAGAATCAACTAAGAGGATAAGACACAGCAGAATTTATTATCTGTGGACATAACCTCAACAGTATCATATGACACTTTTGATGATAAACACAAAAATAAAAAGAATTATTAGACAAAATAGAAAAGGAAAGAAAGCACTGGCTATTAGCTGTTAGAATCTATGATTGTTAGCAACAACAATAACTCAAGGTACAAGTTCAGTATTTGGGATGTAAAAAAAAATAAAATAAAATAAAAACAACATCAAACCAATCAAGTGCAAAAAACATAACTATTTGGGTAGCATAGTAAGAAAAAGAAGAGGCTGAATGTGTGACAAACATCTAAAGGCACATAGGAATAGCAAAATGTGCCTTTTGGAAACTAAAGGCCAGATATTAAGGGATCGGGAAGTGTCCTTAGATCAAAGAAGGATGTTGAGCTGATGCTAATATCTAGCCTCTTATGTATCAGTGAATGTTGGGCAATTTTTTTTACAAAAGAAAAGACACGGACCAACAAAGATGCAAAATGAAATGTTGAGAATACTTATAAACACAGCATGCGGAAACAGGAACTACAAACTGCTGATTATATATATATATATATATATATATATATATATCTCTCTGTAGTTCATTGTTACCCTCAAGCAGAAATTTTTTTTTTTTTCTCCTGATGATGGCCATGTGTTGTCCGAAACTAGTCAAAGAATCTAAATGAAAGTATATTAACCTACAACCCAGTGTGTCTGAAGATTTTAATTTTTTTTTTTATTGTAAAAAAAAAAAAAAAAAAGATAGATATATATATATATATATATATATATATCTATATAACCACACACACAAAACACAATTAGGAAAGAAAGGCTTGGAGAATTTAACATTAACAGGACACACTGAAGGCAAGACGGCAATTAACCAACTAAAGTTGGATTACGTGGACAGCCAAACAAGTACCACATAGGCAACAAGAGGGGGTGGTATAAAGCAACAAGAATTACTCAAAGCAACAAAGAGAGCCAGAAGTTTCTACAGTCTAAAATGACATGCTACAATAGAGATTTAATTAGGCCAATAACCTCCTTTGGGTTTTGTATGTTCAAATAATTTAGAGTGAAAAATCTTAGAAATATTGGTTACAAATAAAAACAGTCTTTTGTAAGTATAATTTATACAAGTTATTTTGATCACACCAATTTCTACAATTCCAAAAATCTTTTATAGGTGACAATGCCAATAGAATGTCAGCAGTTACAGGGAGTGAAATTGAAGGAGAATATGGAGAGGATCGAGTAAAGGAGAAAAAAAAAAAAAAAAAAGAAAAAAGAAAGGAATAGGGTTCAAGAAGACAGAAGATGGTGATTAACATTGCATTTTAATTTTCCAAGTCTAGTTATCAGGGAAGCAAGAAATCAAAAAGGAGTTCCACAGTAAAGACCTAGTTGCCAGTTTAGTAGCATGCTTAAATTCATGTAGTCTGGGCACCAAGAAAAAAAAATGTTAATCCAAGCAGTTACCATAAAAATATCTGTAGAATAGATAGAGAGAAACCATGTTTCATTGGTGAGAAAGTAACTGGAGACAAGTTGCATTACAGACATCTCTGGATTTTGTCAATAATCTCTAGATGCACAGCAGGAACATCAGACCAGATATGGCAACAGTATTCAATACACATATACAATACACAGAAGAATGGTGTTATTAAAAAGTTTAGAATTTAATACAGACATTTAGAATAATATTATACTTCAAATGGTTGAACCTCAGACATTTTGGATTATATTCAGGACTACAAATTCTACATTGTGATATACTGACTTAATATAATTGAAAATCTCTTGAATGTAAGTGGGTTTAACTACTTAGGACATGACAATAAATAAAGAAAACTAAACTTAAAACTATACGAGAAAAAAGATAAAAAAAAGAGCCATTTCTTCAATATCATTGATAGCGATGAAGACATGTCATTTATCCAGAGTGACAAGTGCAGTTCATGGGTAATTACTGCTAAGGACTTGAAACGTAAAAGCAAAACTAATAGTGTGCAAAAGGGGGAGAAAAATGTGTTATTGCCCCAGGCATCTAATCAAAGAATGAAATAAAAATTTAGTTTATATATAATTTGAATAAAGTGATTTTCAGATTTCATCCATTTTGACATAATTTTAAATCTCTTCCTTTCTCACATTTCTTAGTATTAGGCTCTATATGTGTCTCTTTAGTAAAGTCTTAGGGGCATACAACCAAAGAGTTAGCCCTGGGCATTCAAACCAATTCATGTCACTGGCAAAACAGAATTAGTAAAGCAAGCAGTTGATTATACTAATGGCCTTGGGAAATGTACACATTTACTTCTCCCACTCTGTACTATTATTACCAGATATTTAGCTAAAATATCTTATCTTTGGCTATGATTAACTGCAAATGGGGGATGGGATAGAAACCACACACTTATCTGCACAGGTTGTATCAGGTTTTATTTTCAATCAACTTTGACAGGTGTAAATACAATAAGTTTTCATATATTAATTTGTAAAGAGAGAAAAAAAAAAAAAAAAAAAAAAAAAAAAGAAAATTTCCCTAATTTTTTTTTTTTTTTAATCCATGTCAGGTCACATACATGACTGACAGTTTTATTTCACCGAGGATAAAATGTAGTAATAAACAGCAAGCAATTGTAATTCTAACAATCATAGATAAAAGACCAGCAGCAACTGTAATCATTTTTTGTATGTGACATGATCTGATTAACAAATTACAACTGGCTGGCTACTGACCCAAAATGAGTGAACTGAAAAATTATTCAGCCAATTAATACTGCAAGTGCCAAATGCGAAAAGAACACTGAAAAAGTCAAGCAGAACTACAAGAGAAGCAGTTAATAAGAAAAAGGCTGGGAGTAAATAGATCAGAAAGGTGGTACAAAATCAGGCAAAATTAAAAAGGGCTCATCCTACAGACCCAAGCACATCGAAAGGTGCCTGGAAGATAATTAAATTCTTCCACAATTTAATAGATCAAAACATACTATTCTGGGTTCTTAAGAGCCTTTTTTGAACAATGGCAATTATTTTCAATTGTCGATAGATTGATCTGTTTTCTATAGCTTAACCTTTGCAGGTTATTTAAAGCCAGAATTTTGTTGATAATGTTTTAGTGATACAAGTCTTACTAATTAACCTATAGCAGTGGGGAGAAAAAAGTGGAAGTATTTGTGCATAAGTGAAAGACAATTTCTTGTACAATGACCAAAGTTAAGAAATATAGAACTTGATCAATACCTAGATAGGTAAACACATGAAAATATCAGTTTGGATGTGCAGGTGGTGTAATTGATAATGGCTCAGAAATGGAAAATTGAAGATAGGAATTCTAATTCCAGTTTGGTTCATTATATTCACCTAGACAAAAGGCATGAACCCACCTCCCTAGCTACAGGTTAGTTAGGACTTGCATTATCATCTTAAAAAAAAAAAAAAAAAAAAAAAAAAGGCAGTCTTTCTTCTACACTGGCTACCAAAGAAAGCTAAAGAGCCAAACATGCTCTGCTCGAACTTATGGCTGGCAGGGAAGAGATAGATTCATGCCTTTCTCAAGGGCACATGTGCAAAAAGTGAAAGGCAGCAAACCAGATTGATTGCCAATTCTACTTTCTGCAGGGATATAACTGTTACATCATTTAGATATACCCATCTTAACTAGAACTAATACATCTTGTATGACAATAAGAGTATAACACTATCATCAATGAACCAATTAGTGATTAAAAGATGTTCCCTGTTTAGGATTGGGTTTCTGGTTCCTTTTAAAGACTTCTCTTTCACCCCCAGTAACCACTTGCACCTTAGTGGCGTTATCTTGCTTTGGAGGCTATAAAAAAAAAAAAAACAAAAAAAAACAACGTTTTGACTAAGTAGATCATAAAGTTTACTTTGTAACCAATTAATACATACTGAAAATTTGACTGAATATATTTTCCCAGCATGCCCAGGGCAGGGATTGGCAAATTATAGCCCATGGGCAAAATCTGATTCATAGACCATATAGGACAGGAGACATGAACACAAATTATCTTTCTGCAGGCTGCAAGGAATTATTCATGACAAATATTTTCAAATTTTGATAAATTTGTCCTTCCCCCAACTTTTGCAGTAGCAGTATTGAGCTTGACCTACCCATAAAGTACAGAAAGCCAACTGATTTTAAGGTCAGTATGATCTGTTCTCTCTACAGTGAAACAAGTTGGAAGCATTTCATACTAACTGGCTTTGTACCAGTTTTATTGCCAAATTCATGCAAACATTTGTTTTTTTTTTAAATAAAATTTAAAACCAAGACATTCCCTTCCAATTATACATTTTATAAATAATTATATTACTTATTTTATTGTTACAGAATAAATTTACTTGATATGGATGTGTCATAAGAATGTTAGTAGTTAGAATTGGTAAAACATCCAGTATCTTAGTATCTATGTTTAGAATGTCTATGTGCCATTATTAGAGATATCTAGATGTATGGCACATGGAATTAAAACAATAAACCCCCATAGACTAAAAGGGTTCAGTTCAAAATTCCAACTAATATTACCTGAAGAAGGCTGGAGTGTACAACAGCCGACATGTCGCGAATATGGCAGTAATGATGAAAACAGTCTGAAAAATGTAAATTTTATATATATATATATATATATAATATATATATATATATATATATAGATAACAAAAATAAAAGTAGTCATTTATTAACTTGTATTATCAACACAAAGCTTTCTTTCCAAACATTTGATTTTTAAAATATTTAAGTTAAAAAAAAAAAAAAAAAAAAAAAAAAAAAAACTATATTTTATTGCCTTAAAAGTTTGTTCATTTGAATCTGCCTTAATATTCTTTGTAATGGAGATTGCTAAGTCTCTGTATCTGTCCTCTGGGATACATGCGTTATAAAGTACTACTTACTTAACTTTGGCCAATTAAGCTTCACTTTATACAACATCTTTTTTTTACTACTACTACAGTTGTAGTGTTGACCTGGGAAGGGCTGGGTTCCACCAGGTGTACTTTGTCCAAGACACATTACAGCAACCATGTGAACACACTGGATCACAGGATTGATGATGAATATATTGTAAATCATTGAAAGAAGGCAACAGGAAATATATCTGAATGTAACTCAAAGAACTATAAAAATGTTTAATGAAACAGTTGATATGTAAATTATATTGTTTCAACTCCAATGACTACAACTAAAAAGTAATTATTAAAACAAAACAACAAAAAAACAAGATTTCAAATTCAACAATATAACATTACACTTCATGGATATATTTTATTTCTAAACAAGCAATGTCTTTAGCAAAAAAGTGATATGCAAGAGGCACAAAATTTAGAACACTATTTGTAGTCAACTCATTAGAGCAGCATCACCTCTATGCTAGATCTCCATTTTCTCTTGTCATTTGTGGCCTAGCTACATCACCAATGCAATGTACAACTAAGTCAATCATCAAAGACCTTAAGATCTTAATTAAATTCTTTCTATAACTTCTAAGTTGTGTTCATTTTACTGCATGAACAAACAATGGTTTAAATTCTACTTTCTGTAAATATGTGGTGTTTTCTATGCTTTCATGCATGAAATGTTACTATAATGGCGAATGAAAAGTTTCCCCTAGCCAGACAGTGAACATTTCAATAGAATTTCTTAATAAAAGCATGGTCAAATATTTAATGTTCAAAAGTTATAAATGCACAAGGCTAACAATATTTGTGCTCTTTGTGAAGTTTACTTTCAAGACACTGTTCAAATATTAAGTGTATGAAAAGGTACAAAAAATTATTATATAATCAGTGAAAAAGGTGATGCCTTGATAGTGGACTTGTCTTAAATACTTAAAATCAATTTTTTTTTTTTTTTTTTAATGCGACTTCAATTGGATGCTACATATAAATTATACAAACGAAAGAGCAAATTAAAAAATTAAAAAAATTCTTACTGCCAAGAAAATTTGAAAAAGTTAGCTATTACAGTAGTTATAAAAATACTTTTCTTGAAACTTCTATTTTAGTTTTAAATGTCAATCTTATAGTCTATTTTCAATAAACAAAATACTTTGCTGTATTTCAAATAATTTATTTTAAATTGACTGAAAGGAGTTTTAATTTTATTGACTAAAATAGCCAGTTGGCGCATCCACTTTTTTTAGTCATCTTTCATCGCAATGTAATTCTTTTAATTTTCAGTTGATTTTTTGGTAAATAGTGTTTCTGTTTGACAAAAAATAAATTGATGATTTAAAAAATATCCAAAGAGTCGTACTTAATTTCCTCGAAATTTTGTAAGTGAGGAATAACGAAAAAAAAAATTCTTTACCAAGGTTTTCTGAAAAAAACTTTACGATTTTTTTTAACCAAAATTTCGAACGTGCTAGAAGAAAACAAAATTTAATAAAATAAAAATACTTTTGTTCTTGATAAATAGTAAATACTTTTAACGATAAAACTGTTTTTATCAAGTTTGCTGCCTTTTTTTCATGACAGTATGCTCTTTTTGAAAATTTTTAGATAGCGTACTTATATTTTTTTCTGTATTAAAGAAAAATTTCTTATAAAAATTGAACGTCAAATGAAGTTTTAAAAGGTGCCACTTAACTAAATTTTATCTCCCCCTCCTTTTGATAAAAAAAAAAAAAAAAAAAAAAAAAAGTGAAACTTGGCAGACAGAGACGTTACCTTAGTGGAATTTTCCGTGCGCTCACTTAAACGAAATATGACAAAGATTAAGAAGTTTTAATTTCAAAATGGCATGCAGTGCAGTTTTTTTTGTCTCTAATCCAGTGTACGTGCGGACTTTCATTTTAAACCCGGCCCTGTGTCATGTTTGAGTGGACTTTCTATAAATGCCAAGGTACCAATTATTTCTGCTTCAAGGCATGCGCATCTGCCAAGCACCATGACAATGCCGAGAAAACAAGAACTAGGTTGCTTACTGCAGCACTAAAGTAAAGAAAGAGAAAGACAATAAAAAAATGTACGCAGTATTGTTTTTAGGTAAAAAAAAGTTGTACAGTATATAAGAGAGTTGTCGGGACCGGAGAAGAAGTCTCTTATATCCGGGTTTGGCAACACAGGCTCTAATTTGGGACCAGAGAAAATCTCTTATATCCGGGTTACATTGTAGTATAGTTTGTTAACTTTAGTAAATTTAGTTAAGAAACAAAGAAAATAAATATTGAGATTTAGTTTTATTTATTTTTAAAAACGCGACCCAATTTTCGAAATCTGAATCGAGGATAATAAAGAAAAAAAAAAAAAAAAAAAGGCCGAAAGAAAGAAAGTGACAAATTATTCGCGCATAAAAAAAAAAAGACGAAAAATGAATCACTAAGTTTGTTTTTTCTTTTTTTTTTCGCCACAGTAAATTTTGGTTTCGCGTGATTTTTTTTGGTGGCTTTGTGTTGAAGCGGATATATAACACGTAACTGCCTTAAAAAGAAAAAAAGAAGCTCTATTCCAACTTAATTTGTACATTTTAAAAAATGTTTACAAAAGACTAAATGTTAAATGCCTACACACAAAAAAAATTTCCTGTCCGCTTGTGTGTCAAGAGATAAAATTAAAAAGAAAAAGACTTACCTGGTAAACTGGCATGAAAAAGTCCGTTTTAAAACTAAAAAAGGAACATTTCTAAAATAAACCTGGTCATTCAAATGACCTAAAGACAAAAGTGACAAAAATATGGTCGAAAAGGCAATTAAAGCCGATTTAAATCAGTAAAAAAAAAAAAAAAAAAAAAAAAAAAAAAAAAAAACAAACATTCATTTTAAATCTTAAAATGAATAAAAAAATGGCATAAAGAGAAATCAAGAATATTTTATTGTTTATTTTTTTAAAAACATTGATCGCCAAAAACAGGCGTGTTACAAATTTTGAGTAAACAGGATATGGACGAGGTTCAAGTTGTAAACTTGAAATAAGATGTCAAGTTATCTTAGGCATTTAGAAGTTGTAAGCTAAAGAATAAGATTCAATAATTTAAATGTCTAATAATTTTAATTCCATTCCGATCTAAAACAGACCTACCACACTCAACGCAAACTAACAATTTACGATCGCTTCGTGGAAATACTAAGTTACTATATCCATTTTTTAAATTTCATTATCCAACTGTGTACTGTACACATAGCAATAAAAAAAAAAAAAGGCATTTCAAATCAATCTCCCTCTCTCGATTGATTGAACTGACGCAGAGAAAAATTACCAACTAACGTGATATTTTTAATGTTATAAACAATTTGCCCAAGATCTAGATACCCACATAGTTCTGAATTCAAAGTAATTGCTTTTATTTAATTTTTTTTTAATTATTCAAAAGTTTAATACTGCACAAGAACTGATTTGCTTCAATCTTTCTATGGAGAGGAAGGCTGATCTGTTTGCCGTCATTATTTAAAAACCTAGTGTCAAACACTGGGAAATAGGCAACTACCTCAGCCATGAAGCTGATAACCTCCCTCCAAATCGGGCAATGAGCCAATTTTTTTTTTTTTTTTTTTTTACACAAAGGCTCACAAAGCCGTAGCAACTAATTATTTTTGAAGTCTTATTTTAACAAAATCCAACAAAGAATAAAAACTATCAATGCAAGGAGGTACTGGAAATTTTAAATGTTCAAAAAGAAGTTAAGGCTAAAATTCTAAACCAAAAAAAGAGAGCTAGAAACATAAGTCTTTCGCAAATTAGATGACTTTCTTTCTCCACTCCAGTGAGTGACGGAAACTAATTTCAGAAATAAAATGAAATTCTTTTCCGGACACTAAGTAGAAGAAAAAAATCTTACATTAAGTTAAAAGAATTAGCGTTGTGTTCTGCCTTGGTAAAAATTTAGGGTCAGAAATTAGTTAAACAAGTTAAAAATCTACCACAAAAGCTGGAGACAGTTATATACCCCTTTTCAAATGCCACTCAGTTGTCCAATTGTTTTAAGAAGTTTTTTTTATTAAACAAAAATCAGCTTTTTAATATTGTTTTGTTGTCGCTATGCAACAATATTGTTTTTTGTACGAGGTAAAATGAATTTAAAAAATTTCCATTCGTAGAAAGTCGCTTGGGGAAAAATATGCAACTTTCAAATTGTTTTTCACGAAGGTTTTCGCCCACTTCAATTTTCCATTTCTTCCAAGACTATTTTTAGTTTCCTTTCATTGCAGTAAGTGTATCAACATGTATGTACTGATAAGCCTACTTAGAAAAAAAAAAAAAAAAAATCAATGATTTGCTGCCCAATGGCAAATTACGTTGCCACGGGCCGTGGGTACGTTGACATAAGCTCACCAGGCAGTACCTCTCCTTTGGGAGAGGACAGAGGTCATTATTCGGCACCCACCAAAAGGTGGGTGCACCGAGATGGAGGAAGGGGGCTTCGGCTACTTTCACAGTTTCCCACATTAAACCGCGACCTTGTCACATTCTGTTGCTACGTGTACACATGCAGATAAAAATACCTACCTACTCACTTCCCCACTGCATCTATCATCGTAGTGCGCCAGTGGCAAGATTTTGTTATCTGAATAATGCTCTTCTACCACAAACGAAAAAAAAAAAAAATTCGAATTTGTTCCACGATACGGAAAAAAAGGCTTTTTTTTTTTTTTTTTTAAATTTCTTTGAAAACAATTTTAAAATGCAGTATATAGGTTTGATTTTTAATCTAGATTTAAAAATGCCAAACGATTATGTGGATAGCATAGATCGAATATCTTAAATGAAGAAATCTATGCCCTTAAGTGCCACTGCATTGAGAATAATTTCGCATCACTTTCAGTATTATGAGCGTCCTAAACTACTTTCAGAAGCAATTAAAATATTTAATTTCTGATGCAATTTTATTTTGCTCTTAGTTTTTCTGATGCATATTCAAATTCAAGAGGATGGCCCGACCATAAGTTATTTTTGTTACAAGAGTTCTAGAGAGACTTGTATTGAGAGAAAAATAATTCAGTTTTAATTAGGACAAATATTAGTTGAAACATTTAAAATTTTGGACGCGTTTTTTTTTTTTTAATCCAAAAGTGCTCAATATAAAAGCGAAATTTATTCGAATACTAATTTGAATGCAATGTGAAGACCGAGTTTAAGAAACGAAAGACACGTGTATGGGACCAGGAGTCAAAAATAGTCTAGGCACTTTTGGGGTTGATTCAGGTGTCAGATGATGATCCTACCCACCATGATGGAGAAGTATTAGAGAAAAATTCTCGAGAATGGATTAATAGTAAATTTAGTAGTTAATTTTGCACTTAAAACCAAAAATGTTGATAGGAAGTTTAGTTAGGTAAACGAATATCAGGAAATGTAAGGGAGATAATTCAGTGTTTGGTATGCAAGAATGCTTTAGTTTAGGACGTTAAATCGCAGATAATAAATTTTAAAGTATTACTATTAAGCACGTGGTTGCATCAACAAAAACAATTGAGATTTTGGTGGAAACGCTAAAAAGAGAACCTACCAAACCAATTTGTAATATTTGGTAACGTTGTTATACTGAATTATTAAGAGATTTCCGAAATTGGATGTTAAAAAAAAAAAAAAGTTTTGAACGTTGCGTAGCCTAAGATCTACTGGTTTTCTTTTATCTGCCATGAGAAACACTATTTCAAAGTGAATACAGTGTAACGCGGATATAAGAGAGATTTTTATGTGGTCCCAAATTAGAGCCATACTTAAACAAAATAGACCAAACCCGGATATAAGAGACTTCTCCGGTCCCACCATCTCTCTTATATCCCGGCTACACTGTACTGTATATAGATGAGGACCCAAACCGAGTTTCTTAAAGACACCAAAAAACTTCTAACCAGTTTCCGCATGTAAATTAAATATTTTTACGGCCATATAAATAAAAGAAACGCAGTTATATTCTAAGTCTTAATTTTTGTTTCGAAATAAAGTGGTATCATTGAATTGTTGAAAATATTTAAAAACAAACATGCACAGAAACAAACAAAAAAAAAAAAAAAAAAAACATGTAAAATTAAAAATATATCTTGGATTCGCACTTAAGTTTTTAACTCCTAAGAATTGAATAATTTAAAATCATTATCTTTATAAACAATATTTTCTTTCATAATTCATAAGCAACAAATCCTAAGAAACCTGAACTGAAAAATATGACCGATTTAATGATTTTTAAGTGGATTTAAAAAAAAAAAAAAAAAAAAAAAAAAAAAAAAAAAAAACAAAACAAAAAAAAAGTGTGAAGATATTTTTAAAGTTGCCCGATGTAAGAAATCATTAAGTTGATTTCTTGAATATCTCAATTTTTAGCAGCTTAAAATATTTTCTAAAGCGGTAAATATTTATTTTGACAAGAATAAGGATTTTTTACTACCCAATCATGTCACCAGCTGACATAAGTGGAGTAACCGTGGATATTTTTTAATGCGGAAATGATTTCCATAGACACCGACAGTTCTATTGCCAAGATGATTTTTTTTTTTTTCTAAGCTACAAATTTTAAAAAAATTTGTAATATTCATTTGTTAAAAAAATAATAAAATTACCAAGTTTTTTTTTTTGGGGGGGGGGGGGGTTTCTTAAGGGTTTCGTTTATGAATCAATCCATATGTATTTCTTTGTGCCAATATCAAAGTTGCGCAAAAAAGATTTTTTTCGATAAAAAACATACGAATTAAAATTTAATTATTAAAATAAGACAATGTTTAGCCGACGCGTTTCTTCCTCAGGGGAAAAAGACTTAAAGTCTAAGAGGACGAAAAAATTGTCGGTCAAGATAAATTTTCCTTAGTCTTTCTTTTTTTTAATTACTTTGTCTTTTGTTTTTGTTTTTTTTCTATCTAGAAAAAAAATTACGTGTAGTCATTTTTTTGCTTTTTCTTTTGTACAACACTACAAAAGAATGTGAAAGTTCATTCACAATGAGGTAAATAAATGTAATTTGTAACCTGTAAATTTGCCCTCTTTATGCGTGCGTTCGGACAGACAGGTGTGTGAAAAAAAATAAAAAAAAAATAAAAGAAGGTAACCTGCCACAAAGGATTTTTTATTAAACAAAAACCAGTTTACTTTAAAGTTTAAAAGAAAAATAACAGCGACAGGTTAAAAAAAAAAAGGGGGATGGATTGAAATGAAAGATAAACAATAAACTATAAATTCTTTTCCGACTATTGAAGTACTGATCAAAAAAAAAAAAAAAAAAAAAAAAAAAAAAAAAATGTAATAATTAAGAAATATTGTAAAATAATAACGTTCATCTTTCATTACTAATGAATCTCAGTCATTATTTTTTTTTATAGTACTAACTAGAAGATGCAGCAAAAATATTTAAATTAAGTAATAGATTTAAAAAAAAAAAATTAAGCAATCGTTTTTTTTAAACATTAAGATACAATACATAAAATCATTAAGAAGAGCAACCGATTTTTATATTAATTTTTTTTTTCATTGATTGCTGACTAGCTAAATGCTACTGTAAATATATTTTTAATTTGAACTGATTGAATGGCGAAAAATTAAAATATGAATGCAATGTTACGCACATTTTAATGGATAAAAAAAAAAAAAAAAAAGGGTGTTTTGATCCATTATTCTTTTTTTAGTATTTTTACTTTTAATTCAGTGACCTTTATGATAATTTAAGGTTCGTTATTGGTTAAATAAATAAATCAGAAAGATTAGAATTTCCATTGACCTTTGGCAATATTAAAAAAAGATTCAGTTAAAAAAGAAAAAAAAAAAAGATAGACTCACAGGCTTTTAAACTTTTAAGAGTTCTTTTTCAGGGGAGTTATTGAAAAGAATAATTTAAAAAAAATGTCAGATTTAAAAATAACCGATTCGTTTTGTCAATAAAGTTTTTAATTTTTTAAATTATTACAAGGCAAGAGTGCTAGCATTTAAAAATAAGCATCAACATTCTCCGTGTCTTTTTGTTTGTTTGTTTGAATATTCAATATACAGTTAAAAATAAAATACACAGTACTCTACTGAAAATAAAATCTGGCGTAGAATAATAAAAAAAGCTTTAGTTAGCGTGAAAATCTTGTTGATTTCAGATCTTAAAGAAATGTATTACCAAGGTGATCTTTTTTTCTTTGTTAAAAATTGGCGAAAATAACTATGGCTTTTTTTTTTGCTTGCATTTTTTTTTTTTTTTTTTTTTTTGTAGCATTGATGAAGGCATCACGAATATTTAAAATCTTACGTAGACTTACGTTAAAAGAGGGGAAAACTTTGGGTTAGTACCCGAAGCTATTATGGTTGCGGAAGTCAAATTTTACTCACATATTCGATACCATCAGGCAGGGTAGCGAAGCGGATTTTAGCTAGCATTTAGAACGAGTAATACTAACAAACAGTTAAAAGAAAAATGGATGTAGATAGTATTCGTCGCATTAAATCCCGCTTTAAAGCTTTTTTTTTTTTTTTTTTTTTTAAAATGCTCGCTTTCCTAAGTAGTATTGTTTAGGACATTTTCTAAATATTTTAAGTTTAAATGCTTTAAAAATTAATATTTTTTTTTTTTTTTATTTTATTTTAAAGACATTTAGATTTTTAAAAAATTAATTTATTGGAAGAAAAATTCACACTGGGTATTACTGCGTTGATAAATACGTGGATTGGTATATAAAATTAAAATTTCACGCTAGAAAAGATTTTTAAAAAATCCAATTTTATTAATTTTAAAAATCTATGTTCTTGCCAGATATTTTTTAACTCCAAATTTAAGATAATTTTTCCCCTACAATACATTGTTGCAAACAAAAATAAACGCACCTATTTTTTTTTTTTTTTTATTAATTCCAGGAAAAAGTAATAATTAATAATAAATAATTTAATAATCTTAGGATAGTTTTGTTTGATCCATAAAGTTTAAATGTATAAAAAAATAAAATTAGTGGGTCTAAAGAACTGTCGAAAATTATAGTAAGAAAAAAAAAGTTCTTTTTTTTTTCCCCCACAAGTGTTACTCTGTTACACTTTTTACACTACGACTACAGTTATAAATGATGCTAAGAGATTGGAGATAATTTTAATCAAATGAATTCCGGAGACACATTGACTTTTTTTATATTTACATTTTAACAAGACATATAAACACTTATTCTTTAAATAGAAAGAGAGAAAAAAAGGGAATTTGTAACTTACTTACTGTGCACTTACGAAAAAAGAGGCATGCTGTTAGTTTAAGTTCTTGATCTTTCGAGGCACAGGGGGATGCTGTTTAGTGCTAGCTTTGCCTGATGTTTTAACAAGCCAAGGCGATGAGAATAGTGTCAATCATCAGGTAAAGGGGCGGAACGAAATTCTGGTCATATCGCCAACGCGTTTACAAAAACTATAAAAATAGAAATTATTTAGACAAGGCGGAACATGTGCAGTCCAAAGCTCCTCCTACTTTACCAAAAAAATATAAACATCACCAAATTTGTTTTTTTTATAAGTTTCAATAGTCCACTTAATTTATTAGTTAGACACACAAATCAAAACGAAATAAAATTTGGAAGCGACCCTTCTTTGTGTGTGTTTGTTCGTTATTGTTTCTGATCCCCGTCTATTCATGTGTGTATCATGAGTGGTATTTGTGTGAACTTGTCAGTGTTTTACGGGACAACTCCAAAAACACATGGTTCTACTACTACTACTACTACTACTACTACTAATAATAATAATAATAATAATAATAATAATACGCATCATCAACTTTTGTGTGTAGTAGTGGCGGTAATGAGTCAGAACAAAGCTTTTAAGTTATTTGATTGATTGATTCGTTTTTTTTGTTTTTTTTTACGGCTTATCAACACTTTGCAGATTATTTAAAGCCAGAAAATATTTTTACTTAGGTTGCAAGAATTTTTTTTTTTTTTTTTGGATGATAATGATTTTTTAGTGATACAAATCTTGGTGTGGAGAAATGATGGTATGATTTGCGCGTAAGTGAATATAACGAACCCAACGGGAATTGGAACTCGGCACTCCATTATATTATCCATTACACCACCTGCACATCTAAGATTAGTACCCGGTATTCCCAAACGGTCAACTATCTAGGCAATGACCAGGCTCGACGTTGCTTAACTTCGGTGATCGTGCGGGAACCGGTCTTTCAACATAATGTAGCCGTAAGCCTTAATGGGAACAAAAACTAAAATACTTAGAAATTACCGTGCGAATTACTTTACGAATTTTTTTTTTATTGCTAATTATTTTATGTCACATAAACACAAGGCCTGGGAGCCACTCGAAGTAGAGGGTTACAGTGTAAGAGGCATAGTTTTTATGGATATGTGGGGAAGATGACGTTTAACCTTAGACTTGAATATGTTAAGATTGTAGTGATCGCGGTAGCATCCTCTTGGGAGTCAGTTCCACAGAGCAGCGGCTCGTGTGAAGGAGCTACTGGAGAGGAACTTACATTTCAACAATGGAATATGAAGGGGATGAGGGCGGTTCGCTACAATCGGAGTGGTATGGTGGGTCTTAGCTGTGAAGGTTAGAACTGGTGGAAATAAGGAATATACTTCTTCTGAACACTTTCCATGAAAAATAGCGATAGAGTAGCGAGAGACTTGCGAAATTTCGCCTGAGAGAAAAGGATTGTAGGTCAGAAAATGATTCATCACCCACAAGGACAAGAAGACGCTTTCTGACTCTATCGAGACTGGAAAGTGAAGACTGTACAGCTCCAGCACATATATGGCGGCAGTACTCCGTTTTCGGCTTGATCTGGCTCCTGTAAAGATAGAGGATAGCTCAAGGAGTCAGATACTTACTGGAGCGGTACAGGGAAGCGATTATTTTTCCAGCCTTTTTAGCGATGGATCGTATGTACAAGTTCCATTTGAGGTCTGGGGGTGAGATTAAGTCCCAATAGCCACTCAAGACACGGATCATCCATGAAGGAACATTTCTTCATCACGATAGATAGTTTTGGGTCCGATCTGCGGAATATTGCTAGGATTGGTTTTCGAGTCATTGAATGTAACCAGGCAGTTTTTTTCCCCTACAGAGCTGTTAGAGCTAGGTCAGAGGAGAGATCAGCTGCTGCCAATCTCTGGTCATCTAGGGTTTGGAAGGTGCACTGCTATACCGTTGTATGATCGGCATATTCATAAATGATCAGAGTATACTCTTAGACAGATCATTTATGTAAAGTAGAAAGAGGATGGGTCCGTGAAACGACCCCTGGGGGACTCCTGTGTTGATTGCTAGGCCTTGGAAATCTGACCATCAACAACTGTTTTAAGGGATCTACTCGTTAGGTAGGGCTTTATAACTGAGAATACACTTCCAGTGATACTGTAGCTAGAGAGCTTGTATAGTAACCCTTTATGCCGCACCTTATCAAAAGCCTTCGTAATATCTAATGTGATTGGCCTTGAGATGTATTTGTTGTCTATTGCCGCACTAACTCTGTAAAGTAATAACAGTATATCAGCAGCCGATTGAAACTTTTAATGTTTATCGCTCAAGAGGTTGTTCCTAATGAGGTGATCAACAGCTTTTTTGTTGATTATAGCTTCAAAAAGTTTGCTATTGACACTGATAGGCATATACCGAGAGGGACTTGAGCGCTCAACCGCCTTCTTGAGAACCGGGCATATAATTGATGCCTTCCACAGATTTGGGAATAGAGCTCAATTTTAAAACCATTTTTAAGTTTTAAAAGTGCTTTTTAATATACATTATTTACATTATTCGGACTATTGTCTTCATCTTTGTTGCCATATTTATCACAACGTTTCGGCCGTTGTACGCTCAGGTCTTCTTCAGGTGGTTGCAAAGTCGAACTGAAGCCTTTATTTCGTTCGCTGGGATAGACTGTTCTAGTTCCACGTGCCATGTTTAATGGATGTCATTTATCTCCTGTTAATTCCCCTCTCCAAGTTCTCCACCACCTCAATCAGGTATTGAACTCACTCTCTTCGGCTCCTGTCACTGGCTCTAACTAACGCCTTTATCCACTGTGCCAAGGACACTGGGCACAGTTGATAAAGGCGGTGGAGAACTTGGTGAGGGGAATTACCATGTAATAACTGATAACTGACAACCATTAGATTTTTTTTTTTTTTTTCACGCATTTAAAAAATATATTGTAGTTGCCATGTTGCAGTTAGTGAAGCAACATTAAGAATTTTAATATATTCAGTATGTCGCGTAGTGGTAGTATTATTAACATACATCCGTTCTTTTTTCTTTTTCTTTTTCTTTTTTTTTTTCATCTTATCATCTAACAACCAAAAAAAATAAACGAAAACAAAATTCGGTAAAGTTTCAAGCAAAAGGTCTTCTAAAATAATATTTCCATATTTTAACATACTGAATCTTTTCATCACTCGTTGAAGCCTAGAGAAATTATACCGTAATTAACTGACTGCGTTTGAACAAAAAACCATTTACAGAACACAGTTAATGGCGATAAAAGGCTACCTTTATTATGCTATCATGCAAAGTAACTGTGTGTGACACATTTTATTTTTTTCTGAGTCGTCAAATAGTATTTTAAAACAGTAGAATTTCGCAGGAAATTATACATATAAATTTTACCTACTCAATATACGCTTTTTACCTATAGTATACTCCTACGCATTTTCTAGTTTCTGCGCCTCTCCCTCGTTCATATGAAGACTTTCTTTGTATTTAGGTATAGTGTAATTTAACATCTATTAGTCTGAAACTGTAAGCTCATACAGGGGGATGCAAAAGTAGGTATATAGAGTAACGAAAATCAAAACGTGCACACAAAAGGTATTGTATTGATTGACTATTATACGAACATATCAATCAATAAACATATCAATCCCTCAAATGTTCAAGCTTTTTGTTCCCGCCAGTCACACACTCCTCCTTACCTGCAAAACATTTATCATTATCAATTATTAAAAAATAAAAATTATAATAAATGTATTATAATAAAAATTAGAAATGATTTTAATGAATTAAATGAATTTTAGTATTAAATAATTCATAGAACCACTATTATGATACTGCTATAATACTGTATACCTACTTTTGCAGCCTCATGAACTTTATTTTAATTAATATATACATATTTAATAATATTTAGTATGATTAAATTAGTTTATATATACGGAAGGTGCGAAAGTAGGTATACAGTTATAAAAAAAACAAACGTGTGTAAAAACGTATTGTATTGATTATACAATCATATCAATAATAAACATATCAAAATCCTTCAGATGTTCAAACTGTTTGTCCCCATCATTCACTCACTCCTCCTTACTTGCAAAACATTTATTATTATTATTATTATTATTATTATTATTATTATTATTATTATTATTATTTATTAAAAAATAAAAATTATAATAAATGTATTATAACAAAAATTATGAAAATAAAAATATTAAAATCGATTTTAATAAATTAAATGAATTCTAGTATTAAATAAATCATATACCAATATCATAATAATGGTTCTAATACCAACTGTATACACAATTTTACAGCCCACTGTATGTACATACATATTTAATGTCATTAGATAAGATGTTACCAAACAAACATCCGTGGTTATATCGTTACACTTATAAACCTAGAGAATTGGTCCCTTGCAGACATCGATAGTTTGATCTGGCTGGTATGTGGTATTTCCTGTTCAAATAACGTCGGCAAGATGGACGTTCAATTTCGAACATTCATTCATTTATTCATTCAGTTAGTGCATTTTGCGCCTCCCCTCCATTTCATAACAGTGGTTCATAGTGACATTTAAGGCAGAATAGTGCAATGGCTTACCGGTTCCTTTTACATCAGAAGTTAAAGAGGCAAAACCTAAAAATGTAGCAAGTGATTTAAATTTAGAGTTTTTCCTTCTCTTACACCAAGGGTGGGGAACCATTTTGTGCATGAAGGCCACATTGAAATTCATCGTCCTTCATGGAGGCCACATTCATCAAGTGATTTTTTTTACAGTTACACATTTTATATCTTAGGTAATTAATGCATAAAATAAAATTTAATGAATATATAGTCTAATAAAAGCAGTATCAAACTGAAAACAAGATATGTACAGGCAAATACTTTATTCACCTTTCTGACAAATTTATGATTTCCTTTTGGGATAGCATTTTGATATCAAGTTCTAACAAAGTAGTTTTAATTTTAATTGGTCTTCCATTTTTAACTCCTCGGGAGCTTCTGGATATGTTAACTAAGTGAGGCTGAAAAGAAAGTTTCAGGGTGACGTTATGCTTTTCAAAATCACTGAATCTTCTGCTGAAGTTGGAATAATGGATAGCAGCTCGGATTTGAGGAATCGGAGAGCCGAGTTCGAATTCCATTCAAATCCATTTCATTCACTTACGTGCTAATACTCTTGGGAAATGTATGAATCCTCTTCCCCCCGTACCTAGTTATGGGTAAATAGCAGGACCGACCGTGTTTTATAGCCTTGGATACTTAAAAAAGAAATGGCAACCTAGTGCGGGGAAAAATCTGCTTCGTCAGTCATGTATCGAAAGATACATGATCGCCTAAGCGTGTATCATGCTTGGTACATAACTGACTGAATACTGAGTTGTATTTCTGAAAAGATTCATAGATATTCTCTTCACTTTCACTCATTACTTTCGACAAGTAGGAAAAGTGTTCTTCTGAAAGTTTTGACTGAGTAAAAAAAGTACTTGAAAAATAACTTTTTTTCTAAAATTTCCTAAGTTTTTGCCAAATATCATAAATTGATTTATTTTTGCTTTGTAACGAAATATTTAACCCATTTTGATTTGTCATTACATCACACACAAATACAGCATCTCTGTGAATTTTTGTATTTGATAATTCACAAAAATATTGTTTTCTTTGTAAAGGTCAATTATTTGCTCGCGTCAAGACAAAATTTTGACCAATACGTGTCCTTGCGATAAAACAGCGTATTTTTGAATGATAGGACAAATCTACACTAATTACCTCGTCATCTATCATCGACATTTTTCGAAACTAACGATGTCTCATGGCATTTGTTCGTCTATAGTTCACAATACTAATAATCTTTTGTAAGGTGTTATTCAAAATAGCAGATTTTGCACAGAGATGTTGCTGGTGCAGAATGCAATGAAAAGAAATCAGTTTATTCGGAGCTGTGGTTTCTCTTTTTAGATTTGCAATGAATCCATTTTTAGCCATGATAGCCGGAGCACCATCTTTACTCACACTTACCAATTTAATAAAATTCAGCCCAAACCTTATGACATTTCTCTTTGAAATTATTAAAAATATCTCTTCTTCGTGTCTTTCCTCTAAGGGTGCCTAAAGCAAGTAATTCTTCAAATAATTGAAAATAGTCAGTTATTGCAAAACTTGTGCCGAATCAGTGGAATCTATCGATTCAACCAAAGCTAAGGAAAAATATACAGTCTTTTTTTAAAATTATATTTGTGAGCTGTTCTATTACATTACTGACCAATTCATGCTGTTGATCTGTATTAGTCCTTCTTGAAAGAGGCACATTTTTATATTTGTTAACTTTATCTGGATCTAAACATTTTACAACTTCTACAATGCATTCCTTTATGAGTTCTGCATTGCTGAATGGTTTACCTTTATTTCCAAACAAATATGCAACTTTATAGCTTGTTTCTGTTGCATTTCCTGAATTTAATACAGAATGAAATAATTCTGTCTTCTTTTGCTTTCTATCCTTTAGTTTCTGCAATGATATTCTTCGAGTTTCACCCTCCAATTTAGCATAATTATTGTCTCTATGAACAGTATAATGTTAATGCGTATTGTATTTTTTAACAGTTGAAATTGCAGTACCACAAAGCAAGCAAGACATTTTGCCCCAGTTAAACAGTAAAAATTATTGCAATTCCAATTCATCATAAAACGTCCTATTTTCTTCTTTCAAAGTTTGTTTTAATTTTTTTAACATAATGGTTTGAAATTATTAGGGAACTGATTTTTATTTTGTAAAGATAAATAAATAGATATTAGCAAAAAGATAAATAAATATTAGCAAACACAAAGAATTAGGCTTATATATGCATTGTTGTTATTGTGTGACATAGAGATAGAGAAAACCCCCACCCCACCCCGAGGTGCTAAAGAATTAGGATAAAAGGCGCTAATTACTTGGGTAGAAGGGATTCCGGAGTAATTCCAGAAATAAGTTTATTTTTTCTCTCTTGTTTTTTTTTTTCTCTCTTAATAATTGTTTCTGGGGTTGAGTTATTAGTTAATTACATCTAATAATTCCAAAGTGATTAAGAGACGGATTCGTTAAAGTAAAGTTTGTGATAAATGACGAATTGGACTTTTGGGTGGTCTGAATGGCGGAATTCAACCAGACGGGATAAGTGGTTTTGGCAAAATTTAAGTATACGTTGTCTGCGGAAGATCCAGCATGAGGTCCGAATCCTATTTTAGTACCTCTTGAAAACTGAGATCCGGAGATTAGGGGGAAACACATGGTGGTCCAGGCGATTTGCATATTAAAATTCGGGGGCGGGGCCTAAAGATGGTTTAGCTCCACATCTCTCTATATATGCTGCCCGCACGCTTAAGTTAGTCAGATGAGTTCGGAGTTCGGAGATCAGAACGCGGAAGAGGCGGCTTGTTGGAATTTGCTGGTCTGGTCTGTTGGTTTTCCGGTGTCAAGAAAACCGATCCGAACCAAGAGATCGAAATAGAACCCGTACAAATCCAGATAACTTCGTCAACAAGGCTGCGTGAAAGCAGACTGCTATATCGTAGGGTGCAGACGAAGATCCACGAATTACTTCCCTTAGATCAGCCGAAATTGTTTAGGCAGAATTTTTCCTACGCTCTTTGTGTGACTTTCCGACCCAAACGAGTGAATCTCGTTACGACATTTTGTACTCGTGTAAATTCTTCGGTAGAGACATAAAAAACAGTGGCCTAAATAGGGCTCTTTGTACAGGAACAGGAGTTGCTTATTTTTTTCTTTTTCATGTGTTTGCGGCTACGACAAGAAACCTTTGCTGCATGAATAGTGATTTCCTTTCAGCAAAATACCCAGCCATTTCCTCCCCTTCCCACCGGATCGTTCTGGGGAGATCGATACACTGCTGTTCAGATCAAGAATTCACAACGTGGCGAATAGTGGTAGTTCCTTCAGTTCACCGGAGGAAGATCGGGTGGATTTCTTTTTCGGATAGAACCACCGGGGAGACAGGACAGAACTGCAACTGGCAGGGTTATTACGTTAGAATTGAAAATCATGTTAATTATCTCTATCAGAGATCAGTATACGTAATCATACTTAGTCAAGATATTACGAGCAGTTAAAATATGCGGGAATCGTCATTATTAAAGCCGCAAAAGTTGTATTATAGCCTCAAATAAGAAAGGTAAATTTTATGTTGAAAAGAGACATTTTGACGGCTTGCCTAGGGAAATATGGTTGTGGGAACCTGGCAACGCTGCTCAAAAGCGGGGTTGTGGACCTGACATCTAAATCTTCAGCTCCAACACTGGTTCCAAAATTTTGAAATTTACTGGCTCCAGCTTCAACATTTTCAAATTTCCGGCTCCATCTCCGGCTCCAGCTCCAGCTCCGGCTTCCAGTCCTCATAGTAATTGATCGATATACCTTACTGAAATTGGACCTTGCTCATTATAGACGATTATTAATCTAAATTCTATTGAATATATCTCTGCTTTTGTTAATCTCTTATTATTGATTATAATATAATCAATAACTGATTATTGATACCAATATAAAGTTAGCAACACATTTTAGTACAACACAATTATCCTTTGTTAACTATAAGTTCAGTGTTTCGATGAACATTCCAAAGAACAAATAATGTTCAAAAATATAAAGTTCGTTATTAGTTGAAGTGGTGTGAGATTAGTATTTGAAAGGTTGCAGATGAAAAGAGTCAATATTGAAAATATTTACTTACTCAAGTTGAGAATTAGTAAGTAGGCTGGTAGCAAGATAATTTTACCAAGGAGCGTTTTTCACTGGTCGAATAGAACAGAATTCGATTTTTTTATATTGCAACATTATTTTTATTTCTTCCTCCAGTAATTCCAAATGACACTTCATTCTTTTTATAGGATTGTTCTGTGTGTAGTTACATAATTAATTCCGATATATATATATATATATATATATATATATATATATATATATATATATATATATATATATATATATATATATGAAAGCTGACACATCGCGTTTTTCTAAACGACTCGTGTAGTGATTGTAAATGTGAAATGATCTTGGAATTAAAATTAAAAATGGAAAACAATGAGATGCATTTTTTGTCATTTGTTGCTCTGTTATTAAACAACAACAACAAAAAAAAAACGCTGGGTAAACAGTAAAAAATGTATGAGCCATTTTTTAAGGTAGTGCCATAGCTGAAAGTAGTTTTCAGAAGTGATTCACTCGGTTCAGAAGAAAAAATATTGATCCGGAAGACCAAGAAAGTTCTGGCAAGTCTTCATTTGTTGATGATGACCAAATCGAAACATTGATTAAAAATAATCCAGCTCACACGATACAGGACATCGCTGAGATACTCCCTGTACCTCATATGAATTTTGTAAGACATTTGATAACACTTAGATAAGTGAATCGCAACGATTTAGCGGAAAAATTAAATGACCGCATTTTCATCTGCGATTCTCTTCTCAAACACAACAGATCAAGTTATATTTGAACGAATAATCACAGGGGATGTAAAATGGATTGTTTACAACAATGTGACGTGAAAAATGTCCTTGTCAACTACTCCAGAGCTCCGAAGAAGGTGATGTTGCGTATCTGGTGCAATTGGAAAGGTACTGTGCATTACTAGCTCCTTCCGCAATATCAGACGCTTAAATTCAGATAAGCACTATTCTCAATTGAACCTGTTACGGGTAGCAATTGATTAAAAGTGTTCGTAATTAACCAATCAGATGGGTGTCGCCGCCTTCCATCATGACAGCGCCAGACCCCACGTCTCACAATCCCAGGCCAAATATGGCAGCAGTATTCCATTTTCGGTGTGATCTAGCTCTTTTAAAATAGAGGATAGCGAGAGGAGTTACAAACTTACTGGAGCAGTACAAGAAATTAACCATTTTTCTTTAGCGATGGATTGTATATGGAGTTTTTACAATAATGTGACGCGGAAAAGGTCCTGGGAAAAACGAAATGAGAAACCGTTATTCACTCTATAAGCCGGTCAGCATCCAAAGAAAGTGACTCTGCGTATCTGCTGGGATTGGAAAGTTACTGTGTATTACGAGCTCTTACGGCCAAATCAAACATTGATTTCAAACAAGAACAGTTACCAATTGGATAGATTAAAAGAACAATTGATGAAAACCGCCAGGAATTGCTTGATCAGAAGGGTGTCGTCTCTCATCAAGACAACGTCAGATCTCATGTCTCTTTGCAAACCCGACAGAAAATTGGTACAGCCAAGTGTGGTGAAGATTTCTTGGTGCAACCGATTGTGTAGAAGCCAAAAATTGACTCCTACACCCGCTGTACTCACCTGACATTACACCTTCGAATACACCACGTTTTTTTTTTGTTTTTTTGTTTGTTTGTTTTTTTTTAAAAAAAAGATCTTTACGTTAAAGGTGAAATCATAAGAAATTTTCGTCATTCTTTTTTTCTGAAAAATAAAAATGAAAAAAAATAAAATAAAAAAATCCGTTGTACAAATAACAAAAAAAAAAGATGTCTGCTTTATGAAGATGCTTCAAGAGATGAAGCTACTGTTCGAAACTGTTTCGCTCGGTTCAGAATTAGCAATTTTGATCAGGAAGACCAAGAACGTTTCGGCAGTCGTTGATGATGACCAAATCGAGATGCCACCTGGTACGGAACTTCGCAGTGATAATCCATATATCTCTGCTGTAAGGCATTTGAAAGCACTTGGATATTTGTATCGCTAAGATGTGTGGGTGCCTCATGATTTAAGGTAAAAAAAAATGAATGGACTGCTTTTCCGTTTATAATTCTCTGCTCAAATGCAGCAAAAACAATTCATTTATTGAAAGAACGATAACAGACGATGAAGAAATGGATAGTTTACAAAAATGGGAAGCGAAAAATGTCCTGGGGGAAACTAAATGAGAAAAAGTTATCCACTACTTAAGTTGCTCATCATCAAAAGAATGTTATGCTGCGTATCTGGTGGGATTGGAAAGGCACTGTGTATTATGAGCTCCCTCAGCCAATCAAACATTGAATTCAGACAAGAACCATTCCCAATTGGACCGACTAAAAGATCAATCGATGAAAAGCGTTAGAAATTGTTTGATCGGAAGGGTGTCGTCTTCCATCAGGACAACGCCAGATCCCACGTCTTTTTACGAACTCGACAGTTGGTACTGCTTGGCTGGAATGTCTTTCTACACTCGTCGAAGTCACCTGATCTTACACCTTCGGATACCCACTTATTTTGATCGCTTCGAAGTCCTCTCATTGGGAAGAACTTGAATTCTCTGGAAGCCCGTAAAAACTACTTAGACCAGTTCATCAGACAGAAAATGTCAAGGTTTTTGAGGACGGAATCACGAAGCTGTTTCAAAGTGGTGAAAATAGAGCAAAATGGCACATACGCGGGCGAATAAATCTACGTGCACATCTAAACAGGCTCAAGGTCACATCACGTTGAAACACTGGTTCCCGTACGATCATGATGTTAAGCAACGTCGAGTCTGTTCAGTACCTACATGGGTGACTGCTTGGGAATACCAGCTTGGATATGCAGGTGGTGTAATGGATAATTGCACGGAATTGTTAATCGGAGAGTCGAGTTCCAATTCTCATTGGGTTCGTTATATTCATCTACGCGCAAATACCCATGAGAAAAGCATGAATTCACCTCTTCTCCCCCAGCTATGGGTTAAGTATGGATTAGTAACAGTTGTATCACTAAACCATTATTATTTAAAAAGAAAGATTCTTACGATCTAAAAACATATTTTCTAGCTTTAAATAACCTGGAAATGGTTGATAAGTCGTAAAAACGAATCAATCAATCATATTCTGATATTATCTTTGAAATTCGCTTAAAAACGCTAGAAAATTTTGTTCTGACCTAAGAGCACACTGTCTTTCAATGTCTAGCAAAGTGAAATTTTCACTGAAATTTAATAAACTAATGTCGTATAATATAAACATTCCTAGTTTCAATAAACACCTGGCTACTTCCGATATCAAGTTAATCAGGTAATGACATAGCATATATAATTATTTTAAATCAAAATAACAAACACGTTTCTGTTTTAATAGAGATATTTATTTTACTAATGTTCACTCTATACAAGTCCCAGGAGTTACTCAAGGTAAAGCGTTACAAAAAGAGGTTGTTGCATGAGCGGTAAGATGTGTACTTTATAGAGATACGTGGGAAAGATAATGGTTAAACCTAAACTTGAAGAGGTTAAGATTACAGTGGCTGAGAAAGCATTCTCTTGGGAGACGGTTCCTCAAAGTAGTGGTTCGTAGGAAGAATCTGTCCGAGCGAAACATCTTTTTTACTAATGGAATAGGAAGAGCGTGGCGATGGTTCGACCCAGAGTATTTACGATGGTGGGTCTTAGCCGTGAAGGTTTGAACTGGTGAGTCTAAGGGATGCAGTTCGTCAGAACATTTTCCTTGGACGTCGCGATAGATTAGCAAGAGGCTGGCGATGATTCGTTTGTGGGAAAGGGGTTGTAGGGTGGAAAATCATCCACAAATCCGCGTATACGCTTTTGAACTCTATCAAGAGTGGAAAGTGAAGACTGGACAACTCCTGCCCATATATGGCAGCTGTACTCCATTTTCGATCGAACTCACGACTCAGCTTTAATTGTTCTAGCGAGACAAGATTACTAACGATTACACCACGTCGATGTGCCCTTAGTAAATCATTATGCTCTCTAAAATTTTCTTACAATCTAAAAATATTTTGTGGCCTTAAATAAAATGCAAAAGGTTGATAAGCAGTAAAAACAAACAAGTCAATCAATCCGGGAAACGAGACTAATGCTCTTATCTAGACTAGAGGTCTTGAACATGGGCGGTACCACTCGCTAGGAGGAGATTTGCAATTTTAAATGGGCGGTGGTTTGTTTTGAAGAAACTAATAGGCTTAAATGAAAATGTTCAAGCTGAGACCATATATAATTCAATTCTCGTAAATACACATTTTCATTTGTAAACATGTGGAAAATTTTAAAATGTTGTTATTATTACCTTTCTGAGACTAGTTAGGACTTCAGAGGTCCGACAAAGTAAAATTGGCAGCTGCTCTCGAAAATGATCTCCAATCAGTTGGAAAACAGTTACAAGAAATGGCTTCTAAATTTTAACGCCCCCAAAACAAACTTATCTTTTAATCATCATAGAGGACTATTTTTTACTCTCCATCGTCATGAATAATGTTAACCTCCAGGAGATCAACTGAGACTTCAGTGCTTTCCACTAACATGAGGTGGAAGGCTTATATTGAAACAATTGCAGTGTCGTCCTAGGCATTTTTCTTGTCAGAATCTATCTTGCACATATATAAATCTATCATTCGTCCGTGCATTGAATATTGATGCCGTATCTGGTCTGGTGCTCCTACTATATATCTAGAAATTCTTGACAAAACCCAAAGAAAGGTCTGTAATGTTATTAGTGCTGACCTGACTTCTCGACTTCAGTAAATTTCCCATCGCTCTGATGTGATTTCCTTCTGTCTTTTCTATAAATATTTTCATGGCAGTTGTTCTAATAAGCTTTCCTCTTTGGTACCTCGAGCGTACTACTAGATTGGCAGCTAGGTCTCATCGTTTTATTGTTGAACTAGATATAACCGTAAGCTCTATTTTAATAGTTTCTTTTCTCACACTTCCCGCTCGTGGAACTTTCTTCTGATTTCTTGCTTCCCTGCCACCTACGATCTGTAAAAATTGAAATGCAACGTCAACCGCTATATTCTGTCTTCCTGAACCATGATCTTTTATTATCTTAACTAAACTTTACGGTTATATAATACCCGTAGAAATTCCCCAGTTGCATCGTTAAATATTTGAGCATAACAGCTTAAAAAAATATTTCAATAACAATCATAAGTTTGAATGAAGGTCATTATTTAAAGAAGTAAGAGGGTGCCAATTAATTTTTTAAAATTGTCACGGTTTTCCATTTCACTGAAGCAGACGTTAAACACCTGAAAACTTAATCGCTTCTTTCTTTCTTTCTTTCTTTCTTTTTCTCATTGAAACCAAAGAGTTTCTCTTATATGTTGTTCCCGTCTTTCCTCGCGATCTAAAAGGAATACTCCATTATTTATTATTATTGTTGTCAGGGCGTAACGTACGTGCTAATTAATTTAAGAACTAAGAAACAAGCAGAATTATAATATGTTTTTCGCATTCTGTTTATACTTAAATACTTCATTTCTTCACATTTCAAAGACTACGTGCTCCGACCAAAGATGTTATTAATAAGATTTAAAACGCGTAACTACAAACCTTCAAATAACACTACATTAATGTTAGCATAATGGAGTTAGACGATCGTTGGATATTTAACTTCCCGAATTTCCAGAACGTTCTCTATAGTATAAAGGTAACAAATCTTTAAAATAAAAATGCTGGTTGCAACCGGATTACCGCGGACTCTGATGAGACCCAAACAAGAGGCCCCAAGGACTGCCTTTGGTCCGAATTCCCAACCTGGAGCCCACAGGCTCACAATGCTGAGAAAAAAAGGAAAATATATTAAGGAAAAAGATGTCGACGACGAATGATATATCATTTAATACACATTCTTTAAAATATGAGTGGATATATTTACATATAAATATCCGAGATTCTGACATCGCACTTAGCTGCTTGTACATAACTATATGTAATTAATGGTTAATAAACAAATGTATAAAAGTTCCTAGGTTCAAAAGGTCAAAAAGAGTTTTTTCTATTATTGTAATTCTAGTACAGTCAAAATGCAAATACAGGTACAGGTCTTTCTGCATTTTTATTGCTCTTTCTAATAACATTCTGAGCATAAATCTAGCATTCCTTGTTCCAGTGTCTTTGACGAACCCGCACTGATCTTGTTCTATCTCTGATAGTTTGATATTTTTGAGCGATAGGAATTGTGGAATTGAATGAGAAAGAGAAAGAGAGAGAGAGAGAGAGTGAGAGAGTGAGAGAGAGTGAGAGAAAGAGAGAGTGAGAGAGAGAGTGAGAGAGAGAGAAAGAGAGAGAGAGAAAGAGATAGAGAGAGAGTGAGACAGTGGGAGAGAGAGAGAGAGACCGGTAGGGACAGACAGGCATGATTTCGCACCTATTCCACCTGTTCGTGTTAAGAGTACATCTTTAAAAAAAAAAAAAAAAAAAAAAAAAGGAGCAAAATTTATGCATGGTTTTTAAAAAGAATCATCGATTTTTAAAAAATATATCCATCATCAGTTAATGAGGGATACATTCTTCAGCATCAAAATGCGAGATTACGCCGTATTTTGTGAAATGTTTGGCAACCCTAGTTCTCTAATCTCCACTATTTCCCCAAAGAAAAAAAATATTGCTTGTATTCTACAATCAATAAAAGCTTGCCAATACAAGGGCGTGCAAAAGCATCAAGACCTCTGATCGGGAGGTTTTGAGAAGTGTCGAACTAACTCTTAATTGCTGTTATTCTCAGGTTCATCCTTACCTATGGTGGTAGAAACTGTTAGGGTCCCAAATATGGGAAAATAGTGAACCCCTCAAACTGGGGTCAAAGCATGAAAATATAAAAATACATTTGAAAAAATTACCAGCAATACATTTTCATAGAAAAAACAATGCCAGCAATAAATTATTGGAAAAAAATGACCAATGCTCACAAGAAAATAAAATTTCGGGTTTAAATGACGCATAAGGAGTTGATATGCCGTTAAACAAACAAATCAGTATGTTTTGTTTTTCATTATTGTATACCTACTTTTGAAATCCGCTGTATATTTACAGAGATTCAATTTCGGTGGAGCTGTAGAATAGCCACAGCGGCCAAAAAGATCTTTTTTTTTTCAATTATCTTTCATATTAACTTTACATTCTCTAGATTTGTGAGACAGAAGATTTGAGGACTACTCTGAATCCAAGACCGTGGAGGAAGCAACGAGAAATCATTCCGTTATCTTTCCCAATAAATGATGGTAATTTATACAATTTTAAAGAAACGAATGGTCGCCTATGTCCTAAAGGACCATGCCATTCTTCAAAATATGAGTGGATATATTTATTAGGTTGGTGCAAAAATAATGTCGTTTTCTCACATATGTTACTATGTGAGAAAACGACATTATTTTTTCACCAGCCTAATACATATAAATATCCGAGATTCTGACATCGCACTTAGCTGCTTGTACATAACTATATGTAATTAATGGTTAATAAACAAATGTATAAAAGTTCCTAGGTTCAAAAGGCCAAAAAGAGTTTTCTCTATTATTGTAATTCTAGTACAGTCAAAATGCAATTGTAATTCTAATCTCGATCAATGTCCTTCTGAATAAATCTGGGTTAATGAAGCGATCAGATTTATTGGATGAATATAAAATCAACGTTAGACAAATTCCTAGTTGAAAAGCTGCAAGACGAAATAAGTGACTACTCAATGGACTTATTCAACCTTTAACAGCGAGGCAATTCCGGGAGAGAAGTCCTAGCAGGATTCATTATAGGCGCCCACAATCTTTGCAACAAAAGATATGCAAATGACAACGGTGTTGATAGCATAGGAAGAAAGGAAGCCATAAGAACTCCTAGAGTAGGTGAAGAAAAAACAACATTTATTAACAGATACAATGGACAGGAAATTGAGGAGAGTCATGATCGTCAACGTCCTGAATATACACAACATACAGGAGAAGAAGAACATAGTCAGTTATATATATATAGTCAGTTATATGCCTTGCATGATACACGCTTAGGCGATTATGTATCTTTCGCTACATGACTGACGAGGCAGATTTTGTTCCTGCAGTAGGTTGCCAATTCTTTCTGCGGTAGACCAGTTGCCATCCAAGGCTATAGAAACTGGTTTATCCTGCTATTTATCCATAGCTTGGGGGGAGAAGAAGAGGATTCGTACCTTTCCTAAGTGTATAAGCACGTAAGTGAATGTATTAGATTCGACTGGAATTCGAACTCGGTTCTCCAATTCCTCAATCCGAGTCGCTATCCATTATACAGTGTAACCCGGATATAAGATACCCTGATATAAGAGACCCTGATATAAGAGAAACCCGGATATAAGATAGATTTTCTCTGGTCCCAAATTAGAGCCATACTTACCTAAACAAAATAGACCAAACCCGGATATAAGAGAAACCCGGATATAAGATACTTCTTCTCCGGTCCCGACAACTCTCTTATATCCGGGTTACACTGTAATAAAAAAAAGGGGTGTAACACAAGCATGTGTCTTCTCGCCGGACTTGTTCAACCTATACAGCAAGGCGATACAGAAAGAATTAGAAGTCTTACCCGGATTCATTATTAGCGCCCACAATCGTGGCAGCATAAGATATGCAGATAACACGGTTTTGATAGCAGACACGAAAAGAGAGCTGCAAAAGCTTCTATATAAAGTGGTGAACGAAAGCGTGAAGAAAGAATTAAACATTAACTACAGTAAGACAGAATACATGGTTGTTAGCAAAAGGATGGGCCCAAAATGGAAATTTACTAATGGGAGATATCAAATCTTTTTGCAAAAATGTAAATATCTTGAAAGTGTTTTAACAGAGTATGGAATGTGCGACGTTGAAATCCGAAGGGGCTTTGTGATAGCCAAAGATGCATTCCAAAAGCTAAACAGAGTATTAAGAGTCAGAAAAACTATGCTAGAAACAAAGAAAAGTGTACTAAATTGTTACGTAATATCATATAATGTTAATATTTATTTAGTTAACTCACTGCTATAAGTTCAGCTTACTGACCATTACATCATAAGGGGTCCCCCATCTTAACTTTGTATAGTACCAAAGTACAAATCTAAGAAAAACAAATGCAAACACATGTTCAATGCTAATGCGGATCAAACACACCAAGCAGAATAGTTTCCTTTTTTTTTTTTAAAAAAAAGAACTTTACTGTATCGAAATATGTCTTCCAAAAACTAAGCAATGTATTAAGAAACAGAAAAATCTCGTTAGAAACAAAGAAAAGTGTGCTGAACTGTTATGTAATATCAGCGCTCCTATCTATGGCTGTGAATGAAGAACAATCTCATCACAGATGAAGAAAAGGCTTAAAGCATCAGTAATGTAGTTCTACAGAAGAATGCCGAACCGGACATGTTTGGAACGACGAAGTTTTAGAGAAACTGGAGACAAAAGGAAAATTATACTCTTTCACCATTATGTGCCCTAGACATTTCACCTGTCTCTTTCTGATGTTGAGGGCTTGGAAAATTTGATACTCACAGGACAGATTGACGTTAAGAGGGACAGGGGCAAACGAGGCATAACTTAATAAATCTTGTCATCTGCTATTTCTTCCAAGCATTGTTCCGCCATTGATTTAGTCAAGGTCATCAAGTATGTTATGTATTGTCTTCTTCTGTTCCTCTTGCTCTTATCTGTCCTGTGAGTATCAGATTTTCAAAGCCCTCCTTCCTCATTATATGTCCTAGAAACCTCAACTGTCTATTCCTGATGTTAACTATTAGTTTCCTTTTTGTTTTCATTTTCTCCAAAACTTCATCGTTGCTCACATGTCCGGTCCACGGTATTCTCAGTATCCTTCTGTAGGAACACATTTCTGTTGCTTCAAGTCTCCTGTACATAAAAATTAGCTCTTTGCTGAAAGTAGAATATTTTACCGGAGTTTGTTTCTAAAAGAAACCAATAGAGATTAATATCGCATTTATTACTTTGAAATAAGAACTATTAAAGTCACCGCGAGAGGGCGTGCTATTGGCAGAATATAAAGTCACGATGTCACTCGGGGTGGTTATTATAGTTGCAGAGGTCATGAGTGACTATGGTCGAGCGACTGGGCTTAAAGAAAGACAGAGGATTAGCTCTTTATGCTCAGATAGAGTTAAAACATTTTGGGCGTAACTGAAAATAAGTTTGTTGTATAAAAGCAAAAAAAAAAATAAAATAAAACTAAGAAAACGCTTAGAATTTTGTGGGAATAGAAAAGATTTCAAACCATTATTTGTTTTTATCAGAGAGTATAAGACCTGGACATATTAATTTGAAATTAGAAACATTAAAGGTCCATTTTGAGAAATGTTCAAATTGTTTTCATGCAACATTTTAATCACTTAATCTTAATCGTTTTACCGGTTCTCTCAATGTCGTGAAGTTAAGCAATGTCGAGCTTATTCGGTACCTAGATGGGTGACCGATTGGGAATACTAGGTGCTGTAAGATTGGATGTGCGGGTGGTGTAATTGATAACGGCTCGAAATTGTTAATCGGAAAGCCGAGGTCCAATTCCAGTTGGGTTCGTTAAATTCACTTACATGCTAATACTCTTGGGAAAAGCATGAATCCACCTCTTCTCTCACACCAGCTATGGGTTAATTAATCGGATTCTATTAGTAAATCATTATTAACCCACAAAATATTCTTACAATCTGAAAATATTTATGGTTTTAAATAACCTGCAAAAGGTTGTTAAGTCATAAAAGACAAATCAATCTAAATGGTTTTTATGATCATCATTCCTAAATATAGGGTAATTTTTGAAGTGCATATTGCCAGACATGAGCAAGTGGCAACACTGCGAGACAGTGACCTTGAGCAAGTAAACATTTCGCCATTTAGAATTCAAGATGAAATTCACAGTATCCCAGCTGAGATGTTGCAGAAGTCAATGAGGAATTTCAACAGCAGATTTCAAGAATGTATTCGTACAGGAGGACGCCATCTACAGGACGTAATTTTAAAAATATGAAAATTCCATCATCGTTTCTTAAATGGCATGTTTTAAGGTTTCAATTACTATGAATAAAATATTTTTCTTCCATCACTCTTGGTTTTACTGGAGTGTTAAAAAGTTCCCGTTTTTTTTGGTCACCCTGTACAAGGAAGTCATCTAAAAAAAAGTCTTAATTTGCAAGTATTTTCTCCATAACATGTTGACATGTTGCAATCGCACTTCTTTTATTTTTTTTTTTAAATTTGAAATATTCAGTTATATTCAAATTGTCCGAAAGGTGCAATAATTGCTATCTAAGTCACATCATCAGGGTGAACTTTATTTGGTGATAAGTTGAAGTTAAGTCTATTATGTCTGTATGTGGGGTGGGAGGGGTGAACAAAGTTTGGGGACAAATTTAGAAGTAAATGAGTTCGTATTATTCAGAGCACAATATACGAAGCAGTATGGGTAATTACAGTCTGAATTTGAAACAAGATGGAAGAGATTTATCTATCCACTTTTAGGAGACATCACTCTCGAATTCTAAATATTTTGACACCTTGTTCGTGCTGCTATATATTTATCTGTATAAATTAGATCTGGGAGTAAAACAGGCAATGGCCCCCATTATCTATGCTGTGATAAACTTCATAATATTTTTCCACCAGGCGATGAAACACTTTTTATTAATTCACCCATATAAAAAATGAAGAATAAGACTGATTGAATTAATTTTTACTCATTTCATCCAAAGCATGGCAATAGAGTCACTACGACGCAATGGGGTTACTGTGTGAAAGAATCAGAAAAAAAAAAAAAGGAAAATATATTAAGGAAAAACATGACGATTGATATTACATTTAAATTTTTGACGATCAAAGTTAACTGGAAAACAAGAAACCGGAAGAGAGTTCCATTAGCAAGAAGTACTAGAGAAGATACTGTTAGCGTAGAACTTACGGTTGCAACTAGCAATTCCTACTGTAAAATGATGTGAGCTAGCAGTCAATTTAGTACTACGCTTAAAACGCACAGCCTTGTCAGACGTATTTACGAAAAGAGGTATTGCAGGCCAATTACACAAACATTAAATTACAAGACGCGGGAGACACCATCGAAAGTAAACGAATAACCTTTTCCGTCGTCTTTAAGAAAAGAGGGATTGCTGTCCAAATACAGAATCATTAAATTACATAACACGTCAGCCACCATGAAATGTAAACATACAGCGTTGTCAGTCGTCTTTAAGAAAAGTAGGATTGCTGTCCAAATACACAATCATTAAATTACATGACATGGGAGATATCATCGAAAGTAAACGAATAACCTTGTCCGTCGTCTTTAAGAAAAGACGGATTGCTGTCGAAATAAAGAATCATTAAATTACATAACACGTCAGCCACCATGGAATGTAAAAGCACAACGTTGTCACACGTTTTTATGAAAAGTGGGATTGCCGTCCAAATAAACAATCATTAAATTACATGTCACGGGCGATACCATGGAAAGTAAAGACACAACCTTTCCCGTCGTCTTTCAGAAAAGAGGGATTCCTGTCCAAATACACAATCATTAAATTACATGACGCGGGAGACACCATCGAAAGTAAACGCCTAACCATGTCAGTCGTCTTTAATGAAACTTGTATAAAACAGGGATTTCTGTCCAAATACACACTTTTTTTTTTTTTGTCTGTGTGTGAATTGATTTTTACGGTTGTACTTTTTTATATTAATCTGCCTTATCATTTCAAATAATTTTAGAAATAGACATATGTCTGAGATAGATGGCGTTGATACATTTATTAAATAAGATTAGTCACAGTTTGCAGGAGAAAAAGAACTAAAAGTTTTATTAAGCTGTTTCAGTTTTCGCTTATCTTTTTAAAGTAGAGGAATCGTTTGGTGTAGACTTCTCTAGATGATCTAAAGATAGTTTTACTTGACTGACCACACCTTGTTACAGCATATTGTTAGAAGCTCTAAGGTCTTGCCACTTATTCAAACCAACAGCAGTTGATTGATACTTCTCTTGTCATCCGTGACCCGTTTTCTAGTGCGTCGAAGCTGATTCCTATTCAAAATAAGAACATTCATTTATACTAGTTCGAATTACATGTTTTATCACGTGATTGTATTTGGACAGTGATATTAAACTCTTATTTCTACGTAAACTATTACAGATTGAAATCTTATCTGCAGATTTTTTTATTCTTAAAATAATTTTATTTGAGAAAATTTGTTCACTTTACCGTGATGGGCAATTTTTCTCGTCAAAATCTATTTTACACCTTTATGAGTCTACCATTAGCCCATGCATTGAATATCGTTGCTACATCTGATCTGATGATTCTACTATGTATTTAGATATTCTTGATATAATCCAAAGAAGAATCTGAAATGTTATCGGTTTTGACTTGATATCTTAGCTTCAGTCGATTTCCCAGCGATATAACGTAGCTTCCCTGTGACTTATCTATAAACATTTTCATGGTAATTATTCCCATGAGCCTTCCTCTTTTGTACGTCAATTTTGCGAATTGAAACGCAGTACTAGAGTGGCAATTAGGTCTATTCATTTTGAAGTTGAAATGGCTAGACCGTAAGTTCTATACTAACAGTTTTTTCTATCACACTGCTTGCATGCGGAATTCTCTTCCGACTTTTTACTTTAGTTTGATCTTTAAAAATTGAGATACAATGTCAGTCGTTACCTTTTACCTTCTTAATTCCTGTAATACTATTGTTCTCTCTCCTTGATAGTATTTTTCTTTTTTTCATATTCTTTCACGCTCAGGAATCCTTTATTGCGTTGCTTGGGGTGAAATGATTTTTTAAAAAATGAATATTTCTACATAAGACTATCTAATGATACTTTATTATGTATACTATTATTGATTTTAATGTGGTTCTGTTTTGATAAATACTATATAGTTTTGTAGGATTTGTATAAGGTACTCCACTTATGATTTTGGCACGGTATTGAAGGCATCAGACGAGCCATTGTTTACGCTGTATATACGGTAAAAATTGAAGTTGTTGTCCTGTAAAGGTTGGCTTGGAATATATAGGTGTCAGTAATAGCTGATCATGTATGGAGGGAAAAGGGTACTTAACAAACCCTGTGGATTGGAATAAAAATCAAAGTGCTAATAACCTACACAGGGAATAACTTCAACATTTTATCACTAGAGATGTGTTCACTTGGAACGTAAACTTTATAAAAGGTTGATAATTTCCTTTAGAAGAATCACTTAGATCCAATTGGATCACTTGATCCAATTGTACAAATTCTTTGTAAGCTTTCTGTTTAATGAATCATATTTCATTTTATCGGATGGATTGCTCAAGAAATAGGGAATTAATGCTGATCCTCTTTTTTGTGTGCCATTTTGACGCGTCACCTATTTTAATTATTTCATTTTGAATAACTTCAAATGTAACAGGATGTCTACATTTAATGACAGGCGCGATTACTTGATGGAATCTTTGATCAAATATTAAGAAATGCGGCTAGAATATTCTACTCGATGTTATCGATTTGGATTTGTCAAGAATCTATACTGGCAGCAAATAGATAAGAACAGAAAATGAGTTCAGCAGATATGCAAAAATAGAAAGGTAAGATTGTGGCCGCCTGTGTATGACAAGGATCTGTCTTTTCGCTCACTGGATTTATTCAACCTATACAGCGAGACAATTCTGAGAGAATTAGAAGTCCTACCAGGATTCATTATTAGCGGCCACAATCTTAATAACATAAGGTATGCAGGTGACACAGTTTTGATAGCAGATACGAAAAGGAAACTATAATATGCCCTACAGAAGGTAACGAGGGAAAGCAAGAAGAAAGGACTAAGTATAAACTACAAGAAGACAGAATGCATGGTCATCACAAGAAATGAGCCCAAAGTGCAAATCACAAATCGGGGATACTAAAATCAAACAAGCACAAAAAATTGAATATATGGGAAGTGTTCTAACAGGGGACGGAAAGTGCGACATTGAGATCTAAAAACATATTGGGATAGCCAAAGATGCATTCTAAAAGCTAAGCAGGGGATTAAGAGACATAAAAAATTCATTAGAAAAACAAAGAAAAGTGTATTGAACATCTACTTGATATCTGTACTATGTATTGCAGCGAATGCTCGACAATCTCCTCAAAAATGAAAAACAAACTTTAAGCAACAGAAATGTGGTTCTACAGAAACATGCTGGGGATACCATGGACCGAACATGTGAGTAACGTCGAGATTTTAGAGAAAATAGAAATAAACAAGAAACTTATACTTAACACCAGGTGTTAAATAATAATTTAGTAGACTATTACTTTTAGAGGAAGTGTATCTCTGCTCTGACTTCCTGAGTTTGACGATAGAGTCAGATACAAGCCGTAATATGGGAAGTCGATTTTGATTGACAGAGCTAGCGTCGGAAAGGAGACAGGAAAAGTTTTCAGAGAGATGAGTCTTAACAGTCAAGTAATGTATTCTCTTTCGTGTCTGAAACGGCTCCCCATTGAGAGGGGACGACTTCCCTTCTGGATAGTTAGTACATATCAACATTAATAAAAATAAGTTAAAATTATTTTTGTTGATGTCTTTCAACTCTAGACGCAAAACATCTAGTGACCACCAACCGAGATAATATATACAACCCAGGAAGAGGTAGCTGGAATGACAGATTGAGAGAAAGATGGACAGAGGAAAGCAGCATGTAAATTAAAATGACACAACTACCTTATGTATAAATTTCTAGATTTTCCATACGCTCGACGCAGAGTATAATTTTATTTTAAACATTTATTTAATTATTTAAGATATTAGAAAAAACAAAACAAAAAACAAACATAAACCCAACCTGGAATATTTAATCTAAACCTAGTGTCTAGTGCACTTTCTAAATA
>OZ010578.1:51659822-51812322 GCA_963932145.1 Acanthosepion lycidas | reverse complement strand
ACACTACTCTCCAACGACCACAAAAATGTCTATATTAGGACAATGCTCTCAAGCGATTATTAAAGCTGTCCTGAGAACACCGCTCTCCAGCGACCACAAAAATGTATATATTAGGACAACGCTGTCAAGTAATTACCAAAACTGTCCTTCTCAGGACACCGCTCTCCAGCGAACACAAAAATGTCTATATTAGGACAACCCTCTCAAGCGATTACCAAAACTCCTTCTCAGGACACCGCTCTCCAGCGATCACAAAAATGTCTATATTAGGACAATGCTCTCAAGCGATTACCAAAACTGTCCTTCTCAGGACAAAGTTATTCTCACCTTCTACATGAGATTGCAGAGTTATTTTTTGCCTAGTGCACTGTGCAATTATTTTTGTTTATGTATTTTTGTTTAACAAAAATAAACTTGGCAATAATTTTTTTTACTCAATTCTTTGTTTTGTTTGTGGTCTTTCGTCCTTCCATATCTGTTCAACTAATAATATTAAAAAATTGTTTGCATTTTGTACCTTTGAACTGATTTTTTTAATTATTTAGTTGTTTGTTTCTCACGTGATCAGAGAGATGGATCAACATTTTACTAGCATTCATTTCTGTTCTCTATGCTTATAAAATTACAAAGAGTTAAAATATATATTACTAAATATATAATTATTTAATGACAATAATCAGGTGATTTGTAAATGTGATCGGTATAAGCGTGCTTGCAGACATATCACGTTGAAACACCGGTTCTTGTCCGATCACCGTAGTTGAGCCTGGTCAGTACACTGGTGGGTGACCGCTGGAAAGTACCAGATGCTGTAAGCTACAGGACATACCTACCAAGCAGGCGAGAACCACATTTTTTCTACTTATATTAACAGAAGATTTCGATATATGGAGGTGCTTCTGAACTGACTGGTTGCAAGGACAATTTCGAGATGTTATTATTTAATCAATAATCAATTCCTCCCAATCAAGGCGATAATGCCACTAAGATGTAAGGGGCTACTGGAAGCGAAATAGAAAAAATACGTCAGAAGGAACTGGAAACCCAATCTATATAATAAATGCGAATGTCAGTGTGTCACTGTGTCATACTTTTTCATCTTTACTCTAACAGGCCCGTCCGTCCTGGGCATGAAGGTAAACTGCATCCGCGCCCTGGGTAAGGCAATAAACTACGTCCAACAAGCAAGGCCTCTGATCAGGAGGTTTTGAGGAGCGTGGAACTACCTCTTAATTGCTGATGTTATCTTCCTAAACAATAAGATGAACCTCTTCTCGGACTGGTTCGCCATATTTTTGTTCTTTCTTGTCTTGAAGTCAGAACGCGAATATCAGTTGACTGTATCCCTTTTGTGTGTTAACATCATTCTTATTTTGTGAACTTTTTGCCTTATATAGTGTTTTCTTAGTATTATTTTGCCCTGTTTTTTTTTTCTCTTCCTTTTCTTTTTGCTTATTGAAAATTTTGTCAATTCCGTTTGTTGGAAATTTTTTGCCAATTACACTTTATCATAATTAATTACTCTATGAATCGAAATTAAGACTTCTTGTGCCAGATCTATAAAATTAATCTTAGCAGAGGGAAGACACGCCAGGTCATGGAAGTTGCCCTACCCCAAATTACTTAATTAGATTGCTGTTAAATATTTCATTAAACAATCTCCATATTTCCATCGAAATGTCGAGGGAATATAGCGTGTTAGATGAGTACACATTTTTTTTAATCAAAATTTCCCCCAAGCAAGGCGATGATGCCATTAAGACGCAAGTATTCAGTGAGAGTGAAAGAGAATGAGTAAATTTTAGTGAGGAGAAAAAAAACAATACAGGAACATGTTTCAGGGAGACAGAAGATGACGGTTGATGCTGCATTTAATTTTTTTCAGATTGTAGCTGACAAAGCAAGGAACCAGAAGAGGGTTCCACTCATGAGAAAAGACACTATTAGAATAGAACTTACGCTTACATCTAGATATTTCATTTGAAAAATGATGAAACCTCGTTACCAATCTAATACTATGCTTAAATTCATGTAGTCGAAGTATCAAGCACATAAAAACAACTGTTTTATAGAAAAGAGAGAGGGAAACCACATCATGGTGAAAGTGACTGAATTCGAGATGCCAGGTCAGGATTGATAACATTACAGATGTTTCTTCAGATTTTGTTGAGGATATCTAGACCAGTTGATATTACTCCAGACTGGATATGGAAACAATATTCAATGCACAGATAGATAGTGGATGTATAAATGTGCAACAGGGACATTGACAAGAAAAAACTCTGGCATGACGCAGTAAACCAACTTTTCTAGCTGCAGACCCAGTAACTGATTCAAAATAATCACTCCACTTTATGCCAGTGGACAACGTGAGATAAAGAAGGCACGAGTTGCTCTCCTGAAGGTTGTCATCAACCGTAGAAAAGAGTCCTATTTCAGTCTGATATATAGAGTTTATACATGATACTCATAAATTCGTGTGCTATAAAAAAAAAATAGGTTGTGACCGAGTAATAAAAGAATTTAAAGAACTAATGAACCACCGACTGTTTCCCCATGACCTACTTGAGTTAAATAAGATCAGTACTAATCTGTAGTGAGCAATCAATTTGTTCATCTCAAGAAAAAAAGGGTGTCAACTATTTTACCTCATATGTAAATAAAACTTAATCGAAGAATTCTCATCGATATATAAAAGAATTTAATTATCAGAGAAGTATGTCTCCTCAGAAGCTGACCAAGAATATATATATATATATATATATATATATATATATATATATATATATATATATATATATATATATATATATGGTCCATGCATACTACTCTCGAACCCACAAATTGTGGTGGGGCTGATTAGAGGCCTTTGTCAATGCTTTGTTTCCCTCGCCATCTTTTTTCTACCTATACTTATATGCGTTGCAAATTAAACAAAGTCCACTGACTATTAAAGGATAAAACATTTCCGTGGATTTTGACGCAATTCTGGGTTCTTAGTTTTTTATTAGGTTGGTGCAAAAATAATGACGTAATAATGTCGTTTTTTGACTTATTTTTTAACGTCAAAAACGACATTATTACGTCATTATTTTTGCACCAACCTAATATTTTGTCAAAATGCATGAATTTGTTTTGCTCATGCTAAATGCCGAGAAAACACTATATAAAATTCATTACTTTTTATCGATAATGTTGAATCTGTTAGAAATATTCAACATTTTAACAAGAAAAAAATCTGGAGTTGATGTTTAAAAAAACTGCCGCAAAACATTGTTGGTTCATTTAAGATGGATGGATCTGTTGTGACGTATTTCTTGTTGCGGGTGTGCTAGTCGTGTTTAGGTAGAAAACACGTGTCCCCTCCCATATTTATCCAACAACAATAATTGCAAACTCGAATGTGAGTCCGGGTCATCAAAATGAATAAAGTAACACCAGAACTATATATATAAACAAAATGACAATGTATGTATTAACAAAACAGAGGTATGCATAAACAGTAGGCGATTGTTGCACGTGGCAAAACAATGAACATGCAAGAAGATATTTAAAAGTAGCGAATGTGTTTGTGTGTGTGTGAAGTTATATAGAAATAAGTCATAGAGAACAATAAATGAAACTGAACTGAAAGGTGCGTGTGTGCGTGCGTGTGTGCGTGTATGTGTGCGCTCCACGGTGTGGTCGCTTTCTTCCACGTACGACATACATATTACCGTCTAAGGGACTAATAGGATAGAGAGAATGACAGAGAATTTCACTTCCTATTTATACGATTTAGAACCATCCCCTCATTTTTGTGGTTGAATATATATATATTGCATGTGATCGATTATTGTGCATAATTAGGTTACAATAAAATTTGTATGTGTTTGTATGTAATTATGTTCATATATGTGTATATTTCGTTGTTGCGCACATGTTCGATCCATGATATTCTCAACATCCTTCTGTAGAATGACATTTCTGTTGTTTCAAGTGTGTTCTGTGAGGAGATTGTTCAACATTCGCTGCCATTTAGGGGGAATAATATTACATTACAATTCAGTATTATTTGTTTCAAACGAATTTTGTCTCTTTCTTAATGCTTTGCTTGGCTTTTGGAAGGCATCTTTCGCTATTCCAATGCGTTTTAGGATTTTAGTGTCGCACTTTCCCTCCTCCTCTGTTAAAACGTTTCCCAGATATTTAAATTGTATTTGTTTTATTTTGATATGTCCAATTTGTAATTTGCATGTTGGGCTGTCCCTTTTGCTTACAAGCTTGCATTTTGTCTTCTTGCAATTAATGTTTAATTCTTTCTTCTCAATTCTTTCACTACCTTCTAGGGTATTTTTTGTAGTTTTTTTTTTCTGTATCTGCTATCAACACTGTGTCAACTGCATTGTTAAGATTGTGGCCGCTAATAATGAATCCTAACAGAACTTCTAATTCTTCCCGAATCGCCTGGCTGTATAGATTGATTAGGTTTGGTGAGAAGACATACCCTTGTCTTACATCCCTTTTCTATTTTTGTATATTTAATTCATTTTCTACCCGTATGCAGGCGATTCGCTTGTATAGGTTCTGGATTATTCTAATATCCTTTCCAAATATGTCCAGGTTACCTAACAGATCTAACAGTTCTTTGTGACGTAATTTATGAAACGCTTTTACATAATCTATAAATCACAGGTACATATTCTGCATTCCGATATCATTCTGAGCATAAATATGGCATTTCTCGTTCAAGTGTCTTGTCCTGTTTCCGGTCTGAATCTACTGCGGTCTGTATTCATCAGAATTCGGGCATTAAGTTTTGTTATATACTTGTCCGATGTATTTCACGTTCGTTTGCATCTGCTTTTTCAGGCAGTTTTATGAAAATGGACCTACTTCGGTCCTCCGGTATATCACCACTGTTCTATATTTCATTTATTATGTCTGTGATCTTGTCTGTGCTGAAATCATCTAAGGCTGCCAGCATCTCTATTACGACTCCGTCTGGTCCTGCTGCTTTGTTTCTGTTCAATTTGGCCAGTGCTGATTTTAATATTTCTGGTCCTTCCATATTTCGGTCTATTGCGCTGGGTTAATGGTTTAGAAAACACAACTGAACCGAACACTGGCAGCCCATGTTACACTACTGATGTAAGGTATTACTGGAGTAGCATAGGTTAGTGTTAATGATGATTCAGCTACCAAAATATGTCTGACCTTAGAATCATTATCTGATGAATGTTTCAATGAAGAGGCGTTGCTGCTGTCTTGCCAATGTCAATTAAATTGTGTAACAGAGTATCTTCTTATCTGTATGTCTCTTCTTTAGTTGTTAAAATTCTTTATTAAGTTATTATGTTGTTAAGATTGTGGCTGCCAATAAAGAATCGTGGTAAGACTTTCTAATGCTCTGTATTGCCTCACTGTATAGGTTGAATAAGTCCGGGGGGGGGGGAAGACACATCATTGTCTTACACCACTTTCTATTTTTTTATATTTACTAATTTCATTTTCTAACCATATGTAGATGGTTTGTTGTATATTTCATTTATTATGTCTTATCTTGTCTATGGTGAAATCATCTAAGGCTGCCAGCATCTCTATTATGACTCCGTCTGGTTCTGCTGCTTTGTTTCTGTTCAATTTGACCAGTGATATTTTAATATTTCTGGTCCTTCCATATTTCGATCTATTGCTGGTTGTTCTCTTTCGTTGTAGAAGAGTTCGTTCCATCTCTGAAGTATTTTTCTTTCTTTAATATCAGGGTTCCGTCTTTGGATTTTATGCACCCTGTTGATAAGTATGTCTTTTGTACTGTTAGTTCTCTTATTTTTTTTATGGATATTCGTTTTATCTGTGATACTTATTGTTATGGTCCGGTTCCTTGTACCACGGTGATAGTCCAAGGTAGAACCAATAAAGAAGAACTCAAATAAGGATATGGAATAACACAGATATATTACAAACAGGAATATATACAGAGAAGTAGAAAGTGTTAGTACGAACAATCAAGTTTAATAGTACTTGTCTGAACGCGATTCTGCCTCTGACTCGACTGACTGACTCGCTCGCTCTGACTGACTGATAGACTCCTGACGGACTTCACTCCAGACTGAACAGTATTTAGTCACCCCCCACGAGGGTATTATGTGGCACAAGGCCGGTTTAACGTGGGATCTCCGAGCCCGTGAGCTCGGCCAAAAATATGCCCTTTGAACCCGTATAAACGGGTTCAGGGTCGGTTTACCTCCCCGAAAGAGACTCCGCCCTTCGGCGTAGCCTCGTTCGGGTTCCTCCCCGCTCGAAGACAGAGAGTTCAACAGATCAGCCGATCAGCCGGTCGCCCGACTTCGGACTGAACGGTATTTAGTCACACACCCACGAGGGCATCATGTGGCACAAGGCCGGTTTAACGTGGGATCTCCAAGCCCGTGGGCTCGGACAAAAATATGCCCTTTGAACTTGTATAAACGGGTTCAGGGTCGGTTTATCTCCCCGAAAGAGACTCCGCCCTTCGGCGTAGCCTCGTTCGGGTTCAACCGATCAGCCGGTCACCCGACTTCGGACCGAACTCCCTGCTTCCTCTTGAGGCGCAGTATTTATTACGTATGGAATAGTCCATTATGTTATTATGGGTATGGTCCCATAACACTTATTCTTTCTATTTCTGCACATTTTTCGTTGAACCATTCCGCTTTAGTCTGTCTACATTTATTCGTAATTTCTTTGTCCAGAGTCCTATATTCTGTGCTGTACCATGGAATGTCTACTTTTTATCATATCGAATATTTCATCTGTCAGCCATTCTTTTTTACCTTGACTATTTTTCTCTGAGATGATCTCAGTTGTTGATGATACTAGCTTCTCTTAATGTATCCAAGTTTATATTCGCATCTTGCCCATTGTATCTGCTTTTAACACTGTCCATATATTTCTCCGTCACATTCGGGTCATTCAAGAGACTGTCGTATTGCAATTTCACTGCTACCTTAGTCCTCTTCAATTTCTGTAGTTTACATAACAATGGAAGTTGGTCGCTCCCACAGTCGACGCTTAGATATGTTTTGCAGTGTAAAATTGCATTCCTGAAATTCTTTTTGATTTGGTTTTTCCTTTCTCCCCCTGGGTTTCTCCATGTCTCCATATGTCTTGGGTACTCTTGAAACCAAGTCTTGGCTACTATCTGATTCATTGGACACATTTTTCTTCGAATTCATTATGAGTTCCTAATCCGAATTTGCCAACTATTTCACCGTCCCTCACCTTGCCTATTTTAGCATTCAAGTCACCCATGACGATTTTAATTTTTTGTGATTTGCATTGAAATTTGGCATTGTCTAGCGTGTAGTAAACCCTTTCAATTTCCTCTTCTGTACTTTGTGCTATCGGTGCATAAACAACTATGATGTTTATGTATATTTGAGTATAACGACAAGAATACATTCAGATAGTTGACAATATCCCAGAACAGATTTCATCATGTTTTAGTCTAGTATCAATCCTACTCCTCTTTCATTTTCTCTCCGTTTGTATATATGATCCTGTATTTGTCACTGACGAAATCTCCATTGCCTGACTACGTCGTTGCACATACATCTAAAATATTAGCATTTAACCTGTTCATTTCTTGCTTTATATTTTCTAACTGGCCACATTAGTTTAGTCTTCTGATATTCCATGTCCCTAGAATTGTTTTTTGTTTGATGCTAACAGTCATTGGATGATGGTCTGGTGACACCTATCTCTCATGTCTTTCCTTATCGGACGAGAAATAAGTTTCAATGAGTTTGACCCCCTTTACGCAGTTTTTGCTTACAGTCGGTACATGACGGTCAGGTGACACCTATTGTACGTGCGAGGAGTTAATTTCAGTAGGCTTAACGCTCTTCATGCTGTTATCATTTATACTTTGATTTTTAAAAGCTATAATTTTTCTTGGGATTCATATTGGAGTGGATTCCCGTCGTCTTCTCCACGGTGATTTATTGAGACATCACCGCTAGTTTGCTTGCCGTTGGCTCATCAAAAAATCTTTCGTCCTTTCATAGTTCTTATTTTAGTTATTTATATTTTTACTACTATAAAAAAGCATCTCACACAATGCACAATAGGAAACAAAACAATTATATATGAGCAATATTCGTTACAAAAAATTAATCACACCTATAATATCTATTCTATAATAAATGTCATTCGTCTCTTTGCATGTGTGTCTGACTTAAATTCCAAAACCATCGTATTTAAACTTTTAATATATATATATATATATATATATATATATATATATATATATATATATATATATGTTCACTTTGTTAAAATTTAATGAAGAAGTAAACAAAAACTTGGTTTTATACTACGAACCATTTATTCTTTTTATGTTACGTAATATCAGTCTTCCTATATGTCAGTGAATGCTAGACATGAAGAAGAGACTTCAAGCAACTGAAATGTGGTTCTACAAAAGGATGCTGAGAAAACCATTTTAGAGAAAAATGGAAACAAAAAGGACACTTATACATAACATCAGAAAGAAAAAGTTGATATTCCTAGGGCACATAATGAGGAAAGAGGGCTTTGGAAAATCTTATACGCACAATACAGATTGAGGCAAGAGGAACAGAGGAAAACAACGCATGACCTACCTAGCGAGCTTGCATAGATGGATGGTGAAACAAGGATTAGGAGAGATCGTCAAAAAGACAAAATGTAATACAAAGAACAGAAAATTGTGGAGAGCCACGATCGCCAACTTTCTGAAGTGACATGGCACACAAAAGAAGATATAACCGAAGATATTTGTAAATTAAAACGTTTTATTAATTTTCCACTGAAATTAATCGTACCTATAGTCTATTCAATAACTACGGCAATTCATTTGTTTGCATGTGCCGGAGACGAATCTTGAACATCAATTGCTAGTCTTGTACACCAGACAAAAAGTCCTCCAGTGCGTAAACGTAGTCAACATAGACAAACTGCTACCCCGTAATCAAATGAGCTGGACAGGTCGTCCGACATGTATGGAGGATGACAGATTGCCGTATCTAACACATATGGAGAACGATAGATAGCTCTATCTGACACACATGGAGGATGACAGATTACCCTATCTGACACGTATGAAGGATGTCAGATTGCTCTATCTGGCAGTTATGAAGGATGACAGATTTCCCTCAATCTGACACGTATGGAGGCTGACAGATTGCCGTATCTGACATGTATGGAGGATGACAGATTGTTGTATCTGACACGTATGGAGAATGACAGATTGTCCTATCTGACACATATGAGGGATGTCAGAGTGCTCTATCTGGCAGGTATGAAGTATAACAGATTTTCCTTTATCTGACACATATGGAGGATGACAGATTGCCGTATCTGACACGTATGGAGGATGACAGATTACCCTATCTGACACGTATGAAGGATGTCAGATTGCTCTATCTGGCAGTTATGAAGGTTGACAGATTTCCCTCTATCTGACACGTATGGAGGATGACAGATTGCCGTATCTGACACGTATGGAGGATGACGGATTGCCCTATGTTGAACTGGTAACCGACCCTCATATGCCCCAAAACGTTTCAAGGATGTAGTTAAATGTAACCTAAAAACTATTGGCGCTAATGTTGAAGACTGGGAATCTGTTGCTGGTGATAGATCTGAAGGTTGATTTGAGAACGCTGCAATAATTTTGAGCAGAACAGAATTGAGTAATCCAACAAAAATCGCGTCATTAGAAAGGGAGAAATACAATCCGTTCCAGGGCTATTAGAACAGCACACACGTACAGTATTTGTGGAAAAGTCACCCTCCCGTCAGCTGGTTTAGCCAGTCACAAGATCACATCAGAGAAGTCAGGTGCAATCTCATGTGAATGCAACACTAGCAGAAAGACCTGAAGGTTACTTGTGCAAGTTTTGTGACAAGGTTTGTAAGTGTGTTGCAAGACTCAAACCACACATGATTGTACACAAGGATATTCAATTTTCGAACATAGGTAAAACAGACAAACTTTATGTTTGTCACGTATGTAAGAGAGGTTGTAAAATTAAAGGTGGTCTTAAGACTCACTTATGGGCTCATAGCAGAGCGTTTAACTCAGGTAGAAATAAAGGAAATAATAAAATTCTGAATGGAAAACCCAGAAAGCCACCAAGTGAAGAGATGCTCTTCTTCTTCAAAGAAGTGACAATCATTATGTATGCGTGTTGATTTGATGACTTGATGAGTGCTACTGGTTATATGTAACCCAGTACTAGCGCATAGTCGGTTTATGGGCGATTAAACTGGTCCCCACGAGGCTTAACTGGTAAGGAAGGTCTCTAGTCTCCCAGTAGGATGAGAAACAAGATCTGACAAAGTGCGAATTAATCCTCTTTAAAGATCAACTGCATTTAGCATATGCAGTATGATGTCATGTATGCATGTGCATATATGTATGCGACAACTGATGAGAGGTAAGACTCAGGAAAACCTGCGGTCGAAGCGTCTCCTAGTTATTTTGCCTTGGCTTGTCACTGGGTATTAATCATGGTGACTCAGAGGGTGGCGCCCATGTTACGCAAGCGTTTGTTACTATAATCCAAGGATGTGCAGATGTCACAGTAGCTTAGCTCATTGTTTCAGAATATTCTGTTATCTTGTCCTGCCTTCCTATTGAAGTTTATGCTAAAGAGTCATCTTAGGAACCATGGACACCGAAACGAGACGGAAGTCAACGGAAATTATGCGGTGGTTGGGGAGGCGATTCTCATCTGAGTAAGAAGTTGCAACCAACATGTATGAATGTATATGTGCACGGCTTAAACTCCAATATTTACAGCTTTGAAACCACATATATTCTAATCCAGTATGTGTCCAGGGGATAAACAAATTATTTCTATACTCTTCATATGAGCGAATATGTTTGTAAAAACACTCCTCTAGATCCTTTTGCCCATCCTGGGTATGACGATAAACTACATCCTCGTCCTTGGTAAGATGATAAACTACGCCGAACAGCAAAGGCTCTGATCAGGAGGGTTTGAGGAACGTGGAACCACCTCTTAATTGATAATGTTCCCAGGTCCACCATGGCCGGTGTGGTAGCATCTGTTAGGGTCCCAGTTATGGGCAAATAGTTAACACCCAAATTCGGGTCAAAACACTATGAAAGTGTAAAAATAGGATTTAATGCCAGAAATACTTTGTAAAAATAAAATTATTGCCAGCAAAACCATATTACCAACAATACATTTTTTGAAGAAAAAATATTACCAGCGAAGAAAAATTCTTACCAGAAACACATTTTTGAAGGAAAAAATATTAACAGAAATAGATTTTTGGAAAAAAATATTACCAACAATGAAAATTTTGTCAGCATTAAATTACCCATTGAGGTTGATATGCCGTAAAACAAAAACAAAATAAACTAGGTCCTTTTACACTAACGCAGGTACCCCTCACCCAGGGCTTTATCCTTGGTCCTACTTTGTTTTTAATTTTCATTAACAACCTTTCCGATGACACCAGCCTTCAACTTAGTATCTATGTTGATGATACAACCATTTACTCCTGTCTCGATACTCTGTCTGATCGGTCCGACAAAGTCAAATTGGCGGTTGATGTCAAAAACGACTTTCAGTTTGTTGTTAAATAGGGCAAAGGATGGCTTGTTAATTTTAACGCCTCTAAAACTAAACTGTTCTTTATTAATCATCTGAGAGAGCCCTTTCTTTCTTCCATTAGCATGGCTGATGCTAACCTCCAGGAGAGTGACTCGTTGCGCCTTCTCCGGCTAACGTTCTCGGTTGACATGAAATAGAAAGACAATATTGAAACCATTGCTAGGTCAGCTGCTAAGAAAGTTGGTTCACTATGAACCTATCTTACATGTTTACAAGTCTTCCATTAGCCCACACTTAGAATATTGCTGTCACATATGGCCTGGTGCTGTCATATTTAGAGAAAGAAGAATCAGCAATATTATTGGTCCTGATCTGGCATCTAGGTTTCAGTCACTTTCCCACCACCATTCCCTCCTTTTTATAAATACTTTCATGGCAACTGTTTGTATGGGCTCTTCGCTATAGCACCTGGACTTTTTTAAGTGGAGCGCGTTACTAGACTGGCGACGGGATCTTATCAATTTACAGTTGAGTTGGCTAGATCTAACCGTAAGTTCTATGCTAAAAGTTTTTTCTCGCACTTCTCGCCTGTTGAATTCTCTTCCGACTCCATGCTTTTCAGCCAACATTAATATTCAAAAATTTAAATGCAATGTCAATAGCTATCTGCTGTCCTCCTTGATTACTCTTCATTTGTTTTTGCTCCTTAGAAGAGTTTCTCACTTCTATTTCTTCTACACCCAGTAATCCCTTGTGTCTTAGTGGCCTTACTGCTTTGATGGGGGTGAAACCGATAAAAACAACAACAACAAAAAACATGTAATATTAGATCATCATCATCAACCACCATCATCATCATCATCATCATCATCATCAGTCCCTTGAACAGGTGTGGTTGTAGGATTACTGTGTAGCTGATCATTTGATCAGTTCCTTCCAAATATCTGGGTTGAAAGCCTGAGAACTATTTATTCACGCGTAGCATGTATTGAGCTAGTAGACGTGATAGAACCCAACAAATTGAAGACTTGCTTTGGTCAAAGTGGTCATTGATTTCAACATTAGAAAAACGTAGAAAAAACTATAAATACGCCGACATTTTAGTGTTTACAGTGTTACAGTTAAAACCCGGCGTTATTCAATTATTTAAAATAAAAATAAACATTTGTTAACTTAATAGGCTAATAAATGAATAATGAATTAATTGTAGAATATTGCAAACATTTTTGTTTCGTAAAAGACGTTTTTTAAATTATTTATAAATCGTTTATGTAAAAAAAAAACTAAATTTTTAAACAAGTTTCTATTTGCAAAGAAAACCCTACGCCATTCAATCATTTTTTTAATAAACATTGCCAAAATTTCTAAAAATTTAAATTATAAATTGAAAATCAAAAGATTAAATTATTTTATTTGATAAAGAAAGAGCTTCTTTTTTACATTAAAACTTTATTCCGTGAAAGATAAAAATAAATGCTCTCTTTTTTACTGAGACAAATTTTCATTTTTCCATTGAACATTTTTAACACACTGACTGCCAACCATGTCAGTTTTTATGACACCGACTACTTGTTATTTTTTTAATACTTTTAGTGTGAAAATGTTATTAAGACTTTATCTGAGGCTATCATCAACTCATAATTAGTTTATTACCTAAGCTAGCTATAGTTGGCGTTTGAAGTCAGATTTCAGAATTGACCTTCTGCAGTCAACTTAAGTGAAAATAAGAATAATCTTTAAAAATGAAAGAAATTATATCGAATAAAAATATGAAAGACTGTTTTAATTATCAATAACTTCTCTTATATTTAAAAAGTAACAAAATAATTTGTTTATCAAAGCGTTCTTTGTAACGTGCTGAATCAGAAAATATGTTTTTTTTTTTTTTTTTTTTTTTTAAATCTGTCTAAATGCGGTGTTTGCTTTTTTTTTTAAAGTCGGACACTGATTCACTCAGCAACAGACTTCACTTAAAAACTGTAGTAGAAGTCACAATTAAAAGTTTATTTAGAAACCCATTTAAAAATTAATCATAAGTCCCCGTATAGTGTTCTAGTCGAACTCTTGACGTAGTCAGATTATTAGAATTATCTCGTAGAAAACCATAAGGAAAAAAGAAGAAATCACATAGCGGGTTTGTACACGTTAATACTGTAGTAAAAAAAAAAAAAACCATCAACCTGACATTATTCATCACAGCACCCTAATAAGTTCCGGTAAAAAAAAAAAATTACCGTTTTAAAATAAATCAGTACAACACATCCACAGATAAAAAGCATAATAAATTTTATGTATAGTCCGAACGAAAAAAAATTGAGATGTACATAAAATATGTTGGCGCAATTTAAAGTTGGTGGATAAAGGCAACTTTTGTGTAAAAAATGTTCTTTTCAGGTGCTTGGGTTCAAATAAAAGTCAGGTCAGTATGTAAGTACGAGAAAAGTGGGCGGGGTTTAGATACAGAGAGAGACAGACACGGAAAGAGAGAAAGTAGATGTATATACACAGTGTGAGAGAGGAATGTGGTGGTCTATGCTCTGGCGTTGGTCAATGGGAATGGGATAGATGGACTTAAGTGTACTGACCTCCCACCTCTGCTTGAAAAATTAAAACAAGTAAAAAAGTGTATTTCTATAAAGCTCTATTTGAACTACAAGGAAACTTGATTTATTCGGAAAAGATATTAAAACAATCCAGAACAACCCAGCAAACCTCCTGCACACGGGTAGAAAATGAATTGAGTACACTACACAGAAATAGAAAGGGCCGTAAAACAAGGATGTGTTTTATCACAGAATTAATGGTTTTCAGCCACAGAAACAGTCTAAGATGCAAGCTACGAATTGGATATGTCAAACAAAAAAAATCAAACAAGTACAGAATTTCAAATATCTTCTTTTTTTATAGTAAGGGTTACCGGACCCTGTACAAGTCCCAGGGACCACTTGAGGTAGAGGGTTAAAGGGGTAATTTATTTGCATAGGAGCAGAAGATAGCGGTTAACTCTAGAATTGAACAGGTTAAGATTGTAGTGTTCGGGAAAACATCCACTTGGAAGTTAGTTCCATAGAACAGTGGTTGGAAGGAAGAAGCTGTTTGAGTGGAACTTATTTCTCGCCGAAGGAATACGGTGAGAATTAGAGTGATTTGTTACTATGTAAGTGGCATGGTGGGTCCTAGCAGTGAAGGTCAGACCTGGTGGAACCAGGAGATGCACTTCGTCCGAGCACTTTCCATGGCAGTGACGATAGAGCGGTGAGAGACTCGCCACATCCCGCCTGTGAGAGAGAGGTTGGAGTGTGGATACTACTTCTTCTCCAACAAGGACTCAGAGCCAGTTTTGTGCTCTGTCAAGAATGGAAAGTGAGGTCTGGACAGTTCCTGTCTAAATGTGGCAACAGCATTCCATTTTCGGCCTGATCTGGCTCTTATAAAGGTAGAGGATTCCGTGAGGAGTCAGGTACTTGTTGGAGCGGGAAGGGAGCCGATTATTTTACCTGCATCTTTAGCGATGGATCGTATATAGGAATCCCACTTGGAGTCGAGTGTGAGTTTGAGGTTCAATATCCTCTCAAGGCACGGCGCCTCCTCGAGCGGATATCTTTTCATTGTGACTGGCGGTAAAGTGTTCTAACAGATGATGGAAAATGTAATACCGAACTGAAAAGGAGCATTGGAATAGCAAAACTCATTAAGGGATTAAGAAAAGAGAAAATGTCATTAGCAAAGAATGCTGAGTTACTTTGTAATACCAATCTGTTTACATGATAGTGAATGCTGGACCATTTCCTCACAGATAAAGAAGAGACTTGAGGCAACAGTCAGTCAGTTATATGCCATGCGTGATACACGTTTCCCGCAGTTGGTTGCCATTTCTTTCTGCGGTAGACCAGTTGCCGTCCAAGGCTATAGAACCCAGTCTGTCTTGCTGTTTATCCATAGCTGGGGGAGAAGAAGAGGATCTATACCTTTCCCAAGGGTATTAGCACGTAAGTGAATGTAATGGATTCGACTGGAATTCGAACTCAGCTCTCTGAATCGAGTTTTATCTTTTCCTTTTTCAGGCCATAATAGTAACATTTACTTTTTAGCACTCAACAATAATTCAAGGAAAGAAAACCCCAGACACTTCTTGTATTTTTCCAAATAAATTATCTAGACACTCATTATTACTCAATCCGAACAGAAATATGCTTCTACTGAACAATGCTGAGAATATCATAAACGGAGCATGTGAGCAGCAAGGAAGTTTTAAGGAAAATGTAAACAAAAAGTTCACTTTGCCGTGATAAAAAATTAATAAAAAAATGATTTATAGCGTCAAAAATAATTATAATTATCATTAATTAATTCATTGTAAACCAATGAGAAACGACCCCGCTTATCTCCTACACACACAAACACTTGAGATTCTCACAATCGAATAAGTAGTTTACATGAAGAGATCGTTAAACACGTGCATCAACGAAAATTTTATCTTTTCCTTTTTCAGGCCACAATAAACATTTACTTTTTAGCACTCAACAATAATTCAAGGAAAGAAAACCCCAGACACTTCTTGTATTTTTCCAAATAAATTATCTAGACACTCATTATATATATATATATATATATATATATATATATATATAAACATAAACACGAGAAAGACTGTATACATTTTACTAATTCTTTATCTTATCATTGTCATTTGACCCCAAACTCACAATTTGATTCAGTATTACTGTCTCTCGTGTCTCCAACACCATATAGCAACCAGATAATAAATAATACTCGTTTTGTTGTTTCTACCTCCTGCTGTTTCTCATTTTTATGAGTATATTTGTATATATATATATATATATATATATATATATATATATATATATATATATATATATATATATATATTAGGTTGCTGCAAAAATAATGACGTAATAATGTCGTTTTTTGACGTATTTTTAATGTCAAAAAACGACATTATTATTATTATTATTCTTGCACCAACCTAATAATTTACTCAAGAGTTATAACTACCCTACAACTTATACATAGAATCAGAAAGGAGCAACTGAAATATCTGGGATGCACAATAAGAAAAGAAGTATAAGAAAATTTGACACTCACAAAAAAGGTAAGATGGACAGCGGGAAACAGTGATTAGCTAACCGAACGAGCTTACATAAATGGATGACTGATAGAGCGAATAGAGGAATAGTAAAAAAAAATAAAATAAAAAAAACGTTGCGAAAAGCTACAAAAGATAAGGAAGTTGCGGAGAGTCATGATCGCCCACGTCCTGAAGAGACAGCACCTCAAAGAAGAAGAAGAAGAATTTGAGGCTAATTCTAGGTAATTATAACGGGAAAAAATGTATAAATCCAATCTTAATGTTTTATTTAAATTCTAAAAATAGCTTTGTAAAACAATAATTATTACTGAGGAAGTACAGCAATATCAAGATAAAAGTAGCTTTTGATATACTTTTTTTCTGCCTGGTCTGACTCGCTCATTTGAAACCAATGAGAATCGACCTCGCTTTTCTCCTCTACACACACACACACACACAAACGTGACATTCTCATTATCGGTCAGGCAGTTCACACGGACCGGACGTTAACACGTGCATCAACGAAAATTTGATCTTCTTTAACTTTCCCCTAGAGACAATATTTGCTCATGTTCTCTCGGGATTTCTCCATATGCTGATGACTCTGGTTTCAGCGAGAGGTAATACCTAGGTAGCGGATGACTCCATGCGGATCAAGCACATTAAACAGCATCGCAGAAGTCACAACAAGATTTAAAACTCTAGCAATTTCAACATTTTATTTTTTTTTTATTATTCAAAATAATTTTATAGACAAAGAAAATTCAAACACTGAAAATGTATTCCCGTCTTCGAATTCAATTGACGAGATGCAAGTTCCACCGGACGCCCGAGACGATGCTTCCCCGATTACTACAATCTTAACCTGTTCAAGTCTAGGGCTAACCGTTATCTTCCCCTCATATCCCTATAAACTGTGCCTCTAACTCGGTAACCCTCTACCTTGACTGGCTCTTCCCCACATATCCCTATAAACTGTGCCTCTAACTCTGTAACCTCTCGGGCCTTCTACAGGGTGAACATAAAAAAAAAATGATGTAAATTATACGACGTCAATATTTTCCATTTTCTACGTCACGCAGACACGTTTTTTTTTTTTCTATAGCTTTCTCCATAACAGGTGTTTAATAATTCAGGCTGAAACTATCGAATTTTTGTACAGGTGTTATGTTTCAGCTGCTGAATTGTCTGCTGTTTATTGATGTATACACCCCTTAAAGTATCTCCCAATCCGCCACAAAGAAAATAATCGAGAGATGTCAGCAGTTTAGAAGAAAGTAGAGGTTATTTGTTCAGTCGTGAATTTTTTCAGGGATATTTTTCCTACGTTAATCTAAGTTCTGAAAAAAAAAAAAAAGAAAAGAAAAGAAGAATTATGAAAAATGTGACGTTATGCTATTTCGAAATATCTAAAGTGCCTTTGGGCAGGTACCTCCACATTCGCTAAAAAACTGAACATATATGATGAAAAAAATCCCAAAACCTAATAAAACCAGTTTTATTGTAAAAATCTTTGTTAAGAGGAAAGACCAACGTTTTTTGTTTTTTTTTTTTGGTGGGGGGGGGTATTATTAGATTATTTTTAATCCGTTTCAGAACCTTCAAAATTTTGGATATTTTTTTCTTTTGTCAACGGGTCAACATGAATTAGTATGGGAAGGTCTTTTAGTGTCTTTTTGCGGTGGTTTGGAGATTTTTGCAAAAATTATACAATTTTTAGATTTTAATGAAACTTTCATGACTTATTCAGAAAGTTATTAAGTTATTGCTGACACGATTCTTTTTCAGAAAATCTTGGTGAAAATATAATTTTTACATCTTTTACCTACCACTTATCTGATTTCATGAAATTTCGAAAAATTACTTTTTTGTAGAGCATAATGTTTGTCGATATTTCTGAAATGAAGTTCTGTAACTATTTATTTATTAACTATTTATTTACACTGTAAAAATAGTTGTCGTCATCTTTAATGTCATAAATTGTGAATATGATAATAAAGATGAGGACAACAGTCCGAACAATGTAAAAAGTGTAAATTAGGTTAATGTCTATTTTCCTCGGAGCATTTTTAAATCACCAGTTTTTGTTTTTTTTTTATTGTTTTTGTCAAGCTGGAATCTCAGTTAAAATCTGTTCTCATTCGTAAAATTAGAAATGCAATAAAAGTAAGACATTATTTAATTAGGGAAGCTTTTAATTGCTTTTAGAAATAAGATAAGATGTATGGACACTATTGTCCTAAGAAAAAAAAATTCGATGAATAATAAATTTTTACAATTGCTTTCATTTAAAAAAATTAATTATAATAAATTAATAATTCATAAACTTTTAAAATTCTGTATTAATTTGTAGCAGTTAGGCGATATCGTTATTAAGTAAAAATTATATTTACTAATCATTATTGGAAGATCTTACTACAATTCGACTACCCCAGTATTTAAAAAAAAATTGAATTTTATTTTGTGTGTGTATGTGAACGTGCCGATTTTTCTAAATACGGACGTTCATACGCGATATCATCAGAAAATAAGAGCGGTAACTAAGGCAAATTTAAAATTTATTGGTAATTCTCTATTTCCACAAGCGTCTTCCTCAATAAGACATACCTAAAATTCAATTAAATATTAGATTACTGAGAATATTTTCCCAAATTTTAAGATTAATCGTTAGTTGAAAATTATATAAAAATTTATTAAAAAAAATTCACTTTATATTCAAATAATTGTTACAATTATGTACCCCTTAAAAAAATTCCAATGGTAAGTCTATCGAGAGATCTGTCAACACCTACCTACGTGTTATAAATTGCCTTTCTGCTATATTTTACAGTAAAGTAATTAATATTTGTTTCAAATCTAATTAAAATTTACATTAGCTTACCTTACTCAAATAGATTTTCAGAAAAGTATATTTAATTTTTGAAAGATTTTTTAATAAAAAGAATTAGATTGCGTTGACTGATATGAACAATTTTAGCGTTTTTACTGAAAAAAATCTTTCCAATGAACTTTTGAAATACAACAAAAACAAAGTATTTTGCGTATTGTCAATATTAAATTTAATCTGTTAGTTTGAAATTAAAACTAAAAGCTTCAAGAAGGATTTTTCAGTTTTGTAGAGGGTGCAAAGAAATCCCTCAAACAAATAATAAAAAGAAAATACACTACAAATAAAGTAAAATAAACTTTTGTTTATTTTCATAGAAAAAAAAATATATAAGAATTATTTTTTTTTGTACACAATGGAATTGTCCGTAAAGCCGCAATGTCGGCTTGTCGCTGTACTCCCTCTGGTCTGATGAGAGTTTCTATCTTCCTTATATCTGAATGATGAGGCTCCGGGGAGATTAAGAAATGGGTTTCTTATGTCGAGCCCTGATTGGTCAATAAATCATATTTTTGACCACGTGGTGTGCTTTCCACTACGTCCGAACTTTTGGGTGCGCCGTCCTTGTTTTTGACCCCACAGGGTATGGTAAGGAGAGAGTTCCCGCGCAATTGTAATTTTTTGGATACACGTGGTGTGAGTTAATTTTTATTGTGTGTATGTGTGTGTGGAAAATAAAATAAGAAACAGCACAGTTTTGAAAATGTATTTTAAACTTTAGGTATCGCTTTTCTTTGGTGGTAACTAGTTTTGGAACACCCTTTAGTTTATGTGCTTTGAGCACCAGGGAATCTTCACTACACAGGCATTACCTCGACACTTGTACCCGATAATGTCCTGACTTGAGTACTGTATATTTGTTAATTTAATTACTGCTTTATATATATTTTTTAACTTGGCTTACTCAAGGCATATCATAATTTGAGGGAAAATAGAGTTGAAGATAGTGAATAATATTTGTCAAGCCCCCCCCCCCCCAAAATATACTGTACCGATTGGCATGCGACAAACATGAACAAAATAAAAAAACTGTCTATATTTCTGAGATGAGATATTGGTTTTGGTTTTGTTTGGTTTGTTTTACTTTTACGGCATATCAAACCCTCAATGGGTTATTTAATGCCGACAAGATTTTTATTGCTTGTATTTTTTTTTTTTGTTGTTGTTTTGTTTCCAAAATGTATTGCTGTTAATATTTTCTTTTTTCAAAATGTATTACTGGTAATATTTTCTTTTTTTCAAAAATGTATTTCTGGTAATAATTTTTTTACAAAGTATTTCTGGTATTAAAAGCTATTTTTACACTTTCATGGTGTTTTGACACTAGTTTGGGAGTTAACTCTTTACCCATAACTGTGACCCCCCTAACAGGTGCTACCACCCCGGGTCAGGGTGGATCTGAGAACACCATCAATTAAGAGGTGGTTTCACGCTCCTCAAAACCTCCTGATTAGAGGTCTTGCTGTCGGACATAGCTTATCGTCTTACTCAGGACGCCGATGTAGTTGTCATACCAAGGACGGAGATGAGATATTGTAATTACGTTATTTACATTGTTCATTGAATATGGCAATAAAGATGAGGACCACCAACCGAACAATGTAATTATTAATGTAAATAAAATAAAACTATTTGGATAAATTGCAGATAACGATCCCACAGTTAAAAATGTTATAAAATAAATACATTTTCATGGATCACAAAGCCTTCAAGCATGAAACATACGTGTTTAAAAAAATAAGAAACCTTGAGTGTTTGCCATGTTTAGGAAAAAGATGGAATAATTTTTTTTAATAAATTGCTGAATTTAATCCTATAGTTTAGTAAATAAAGGTAATGCCAAGGTTCACAAAGCCTTCAAAATTTTGTAAGGGAGTTGTAACAATGAGTAAATAATTATACCACCCCACACACACACACACTAACATTTATATATATATACAAAGATACTTGTAAAAATGAGAAACAGCTGGAGGTTTTTCTATTTTTTCTTTTATTTTTAATTAGGTTGGTGCAAAATAATATCGTTTTTTGACGTATTTTTTAACGTCAAAAAACGATATTATTTTTGCACCAACCTAATAGAATACCTTGTTATTTATTTATTTATTGCAGTTTTCCTCGAAATTTAGTCACCCAGCGTCTGTCTGTCTATCTGAGCCCCCCCCCACCTACCTCTCGCTCTTTCTCACACCGCCCCAACCCCGCCTTCACGTTCTGAATTCTCAGTAAATAAAAAAAAGCGTCATTGATTTTTTTGTTTCCCGTTTGTAAATTAGCAAATAGACTTTCAAAATAATAATAAATAAAATAAAAAAAAATGATAAAAACCGCCCCTTTTTTTAAAATAATTTCTCTATCTCCCCAGAAAGTTAAATATGTACACAGTCGATTTAAATGTGGGTCGGCACACGCATAAGTGTGGGAAAGGCAAAAGTTGCATATTCCACTCTTCCTGTATTTTAAAGGGTCAGGGCAAGCCACATCTTTTTTTGTGCAATGAGAGAAATACTGTCCTGTTTGAAGAGAAGATTGATTGGTTTTGTTTTTTTTTACGGTTTATCAATCCTTTGTTAGTTATTTAAAGCCGAAACATATTTCAGATTATAAGTATAATTCTTATTTTTACGAGTGAATACTGCATTTTAACAATTCTTAGAAAATAACGATTCTTCCAGATACAAGTCCGACTATTTAACCTATAGCTGGAGATGGTGACGTATTCATAACTTTCCTGATGATATTTGAGCTTACGTGAATATAATTCGAACTCTTCGATTCCTCATTCCAAGCCGCTATACAGTGAAAAGTACAATAATGTTTACCTCAGCCTCGAGAGGCCGGAGAAAGAGTTAAAAAAATATTTTTGAACTTTTATACTGAAAATTCATAAACTGTAAAAAGATCATCATCTGTTATTATTATTATTATTATTATTATTATTGCTGTTGTTGTTTTTGTTGTTATAATAAAATTATATCCCTATAACATACAACATATTCATCTGTAAGTTATGTTTAATATTTTTGTTGTAAATTTTCAAGAACAAAAAAAAAAAAAAAAAAAAAGAAAGAAAATGTATAAATTCACTTTCATCATATGTTTAAATCTTATTACAATTCTAATCATCACTTTTTAAAGCAATAAACATCGTAGCGGAATGAAGAAATATCCACTGAACAGAAGGACTAAAATATACAAATATACTCTTTTGTCCTTTCCATGAAGGCCCTAAATATTAAAAACACATTCTTTAAAAAAAAAAAAAAAAAGAGCAAAACTTTTGTAAAATTTTCTAAATTAAACTTTACTGTCTTTTGAACAGGAGTAGAGGTTCATCACTTGTTTCCTGTTTAGGATTGGGTTTCCGGTCCTTTATAAAGTCTACTTTAACTCTATACTCCTAACGTCTCCGCCTGAACACTGAAATTTTATTCGTTAATTAAAACTTGACCTTTTCAAGTATAGAATTAGCTGTTTATCATTCCTGTTATCTTGTCTCTGCTAATACAACTCCATACAGTAACCCTCTGCCTTGAGTGGCTCTTGGGTCTTGCAGTGGGTGAACATTAGTAAAAAAAAGTGTTGTATTTGAATGTTGCTTTTGAGTACTTCGTAGGATATTTGTGCATATTTTTGATAAATTTCTCAAGTATACACAGTTGAATTAAATTGTGGTACACTTTGAATATAAGGTTAAGATAAATTATGATTGCAAAAATTTTAAAGTAGGTAGATTGATTCTTTCTTTTTTTTTCTTTCTTTCCTTGTAAATAAAAATTGAGATGATGATTTTACAATTATGCTCATCTACCTACATTGAGTTCATCATCACAAACAATCTGTCTCTCAATGCCGAATTAAGCACCCACCTTCGATAAGGCGGCTACTATTATAAAACTCACAGCTAGAATTCGGGACAATAGCAAGCTCTTTGCGCTCACAAAAATACATAGTAATGAGTCTGTGTGATAGTAAAGCTTGGACCCCTTACACACATAAAGAGCAGAGGCTGAACAGCTATTACATGTGCTGTTTGAGAGACATAAGGTTATCACCTTTTTAACAAACGCTACACTCAACTCAGTCCTTGTAAAATCACAATTTTCCAGAATATATCATCTTCTGAGGCAGCGACGTTTCTGCTGGTTGGGCCATGTCCGGAGAACATTTGCCATGGAAATAGTGATAAAGTAGTAGACTCGACTCAACTTTCAGCTAAACCACGCATACTATCAAATGAGGTGTGTGAAATATTCCATCATTTTCAGTGACAAATTCATATAAATCCATAGCATCATTATTCCGTCATGAAAGTATTGTCCCTCGATTTCTATGACCTTGTGCCATTGAACCAGTAATAAGGAGTGCCAGAGAAAAGCGATAACAACAACAAAAATTGCAATATGAGCTGTGGTAAAACATGTAATGATAACAGCAAAAATTGCAATATGAGTGCTGGTAAAAATGTTTGCTGAAGACATTAGGTTTATAATACCCAGAAATTCATACCCAGATGTCCTCAAGGACACATGGCACAGTGGATAAAGGCGTTGGTTAGATCCACTGACAAAGATTGTGAATTCTACCCGGTTAAGGCAGAGGGGAATTAACAGGAGATAACTGATAACTGATTAAATATGGCACCTGGAACTAGAACAGTCTACCCCAATTCAGTTTGACATTCCAACCAACTGAAGAAGGCCGAAACGTTGTAATAAATATGGCGGCAAAGATGAGGACAATAGTCCAAATAATGTAAATAGTGTACATAATACCTCATCTCAGAAATATAAACAGATATTGTGTCACCTTTTAACTAAATTGCGTATTCCATCACAGGAGGTTGAGATAAAATTTTAGAGTATTTTTGTTGAAAATCATTTGTTTATATATTTATTTTTTAAGCAAGGCGATAATGCCAATAATATGCAAGGGGTTAATGGGAATAAAAAAAATGGTTGCTGAAGACACTAGGTTTATAATACCCAGAAATTCATACACTATGCCATGTGTCCCCAAGGATACATGGCATAGTGGGTATTGGCGTTGGTTAGATCCACTAACAGGACCCAAAGAGTGTGAGTTCAATACCCGGTTAAGGCAGTGGAGAACTTGCAGAGTGGAATTAACAGAAGATAACTGATAACTGACATCCAATATGGCACGTGGAACTAGAACAGTCTACCCCAGTGAGCTAAATAAAGGGTTCAGTTCGACATTCCATCCATGAAAGAAAATAGAGAGGAGAAAGTACGATAAAAGAACAGGGTCCAGAGAGAGAGAAGATTGACGTTGAATTTAAATTTTTGAAGTGTAGGTGACTGGGAAGCAAGAAACCGGGATATAGTTCAGTAGGTAAGAAGTGAAATCGGGAAGATCGCTGATGAAGACAAGGAACAACGTAGGTTCAAGGATAGGTTAATGTGAAATGATCTAGAAGCGTGGCCATTCAATACCACCTTCATTATACGATTTGTTAAGGACGATTGGATTACGCCAAATATTAGTTGACTCTTGAACTTGTAGAGAAGGCCTATCAAACGCCTTCGAGATATCTAAATACATAGCGTCATTATTTAACACTAGTTTAAGTGTACCGGAACAAAAATTGTGTCCATCTTCGTGGTTGTCAAAGTAAGATTGTTAGATCAGCAAATTTGGATCTTCGTGCCCCCCAAAAAAGGGGTGTCAAAACGACGGCTTTCCTCTTGACATCGCTATCATTTTAAGTGTCTTCTCTCCGAGGCAAATTTTATTGTTTTTAAAAAACGATGATTAGAATTGTAACAAAATCTAAAAATATCATGAAAATGAGTTTAAACATTTTTTATTCTTCAGATTCTTCGAGAATCCCACGTTAAATTCGGCCTTGTGCCACATGTGACTGTGTGGGGCAGTTACTAAATACTCCAGCTGAAATCTTTTTAGTTGGCTGGTCGAACTCCCTGCCTCTGAGCAGAGAGGAACCCAGACGAAGCTATGTCGAAGGACAGAGTCTCGTCTGGGGTGGTAGACCGACCCGACCCCATTTTTACGGGGTCTACGGGGAATTTTTGCACGAGCCTACAGGCTTGGATTACCCCACGTTAAATTCGGCCTTGTACCACATACGACCGCATGGGGCGTTTGGCAAATATTCCAGCTGTACTGTCGAACTCTCTGCCTTCATGCAGAGAGGAACCCGGACGAGTCTATGCTGAAGGGCAGAGTCCCGTCCGGGGAGGTAGACAGACCCGATGGCGTTGATGCGGGGTCTACGGGAATTTACGGCCGATACTGCGCGGGGAAGTTGCTAGATACCGTCTAACTGGAATCTTTTCTAGCTGTGCTGGTCTAACTCTTCCTTCGGGTAGAAAGGAACCCGAACGAATCTATGCCGAAGTGCAGTGTCTCGTCCGGGAGGTAGACAAACCCGATCCCGTTTATGCGGAGTCTACAGGGATTTTTTTTTGCCGAGCTTACAGGCTCGGGAACCCCACATTAAATTCGGCTTTGTACCACCTGTGACTGCGCGGGACAGTTGCTAGATACCGTCTAGCTGGGATCTGTTACTCAGCTCTCAGCTTTTGTCGAACTCTCTGCCTTCGGGCAGAGAGGAACCCGGACGAGACTATACCGAAGGGCAGAGTCTTGTCCGGGGAGGTAGATAGACTCTAACCCGTTTATGCGGGGTTACGGAGAATTTTTAGCTGAGCCTACGGGATCGGATTGACCCACATTAAATTCGGCCTTTTGACACATCCTACCTCGTGGGGAGGCTGATAAATATTTCTGGCTGTTATCTGTTGAGTACGACTCAGACTTACCGAGAACTACCGACCTTCCAATAGCAGCACTCACTAATGGATTGACTTGCGACGATCGTTCGCATAAATGTTACCTTTTATTCTTATTGTACTGTTTTTTTTTTACAATAAACCTTTACTTATTCTATACGCCTTGTTTTTCAAGTATATATTCCTATTAGCACGGAACATAACTGTTACAAAACTGTCCCTTTCAGGATAATACTCTTCTCACTCTCTACATGAACATGCAAAGATATTATTCACTAGTGCATAGTAACCTTATTTTTGTCGATTTCTTTTCCTTAGCGAAAATAAACTTGGTAATATATTTTTTCTCCGTTTTGTTTGTTGTTGTCTTCCATCATTCACTATCTGTGTGCGGGCCAATATACCACCGGCAACAGTTGCAAGATACTCCGAGACTAATTCGGTCTGAAATGAAGCTGAAGAAAAATTGGTTAGAGGAATTGGTAAAGTTCGTAATAAATGATTCGTAAAGAATCTCTAGCTTTGAATGAATCTCTCCTTAAAATGGTAAGTGAATCTCATCGTTTACCGACTCTCAGTACTTCCACCCCATTCGTCAATCTAGCAGAACTAGAAAGAGCCGCGTTCTAGTCTTTTGTAATCACAGGGTTCCCATGATGCGTCACGAGATTTGTCGCCTCCATCCTTCCGAGGACGGCCTGGAGATGCCGAACATAAGACTCACCTTACGGTTTTATAGGACGAATTTGTATACAAAATGACGATAACAGCAGATTCTGGAAGGAAGACGCCATGAGAGCCTTTCCAACACAGAGAAGCGCGTACTCCGATGAAAAGGAAGCGTTAGTCTCGATAAGATAGCTCCTTCCATAGCGAATATCGACAGGTTCTGTGAATCATTTCTTCACAGTCACATTCTCTCCTCGAGTTGTTAATATCACTTTTACTACTTCCTGATATATATGTAGATTAATATATTATAACGAGTTATATTAATTAATGAACAAGCCAAGACAAACACGAGCTTTACTTAAAAATGATTATTGTCTGAATGCGTTGGTCTGCATTCGAGAACGCTGTGGCGTCATAGAAAGTGGCGTGATATGAGGTTATGATGGGTGTGTGTGGCGCTACGTAACATCATTTTTTGGGATCGTGTATGGTGGGTGTGGATATATATATATATATATATATATATATATATATATATATATATATATATATATATATATATCCACACCCATCATACACAAGTATATATATATATATATATATATATATATATATATATATATATATATATATATATACCCACCATACACGACTAAGTAAATAAATAAATAATAATTATATATATATGTGATGTGTATGGTGGTGGTGTGGGGTAATTACTCATTTCGTGATGTGGTGTTTGGTATAATATTTTCGCCATCAATGTCGATGTATTTTTTTTTTATTTCGTTCGTTTTGAGAAGTTGTCGTCTGTTTCTTACTATTTTATTATCTTCTGTTTCAACGAGGTAAAGACATGGTTGCGCCAGTTTCTTTATTAGTCTTCCTGTTCTAAGCCATGGTTCATGAATTTGGTTTTAACTTTATCATTTCGTTTTAAATCAGCCAGTTCGCCTATGATCCAGAACATTCGTTTAAGGAAAATTTGTCTTAGGAACACTGGTCTAAGGAATATTGGTCTAAGAATGTTGGTCTAAAGAATATCAGTCTAAAAATATTTGTCTAAGGAACACTCGTCTAAAGAATATATATCTAAGACATATTCGTTTAGAGAATTATGGTCTAATGTGGGTTTTATTAATGTATAAACAATGCATGCCATTAATAAATGCTTATAAACCACATGTTTCATCAGTAATTAACGTTGCTATATGTGACTTAAATATTATTTTGTAATATAGTTAATATCAATAAAATTGAGTATTTTGTACATGAACAACGTATTAATTTATTTAAAAATAGTATAATAGACCAATGTTCCTTAGACGGGTATTCCACAGATCAATGTCCTTAGACGAGAATTCCTTAGACAGGCTTTTCCTTTAGACTAATATTCTTTAGTTAAACGAATATTCCTAAATTCAGTTTGTTTGCGTGTGTAATATGGTTTTCGTGTTGTTTGTTGTGTAGCGGTCTCTAAGTGATGATATTTCATCACAGCTAAAAAATAGAAAACCTTTCTCTTCTTTTACCGTCCAAATCTGTCTGATAAAAGGATGAGTGATCTCTTTTCCCGATACAACCGACGTTAAAATTTGACTACCACAGCCCCTACCCCCCCAAAGAAAGGTCTTCGAATCTCATTACAGGTTACGCTTACAAACACATTTTCATTTTAGTTTGAATGTGTGGGGTTAAATCCACTTACTTTCCCGAAACCATTACTAGTGGACACTCTCGGGACTATAAATACTCGATATTTGTTCTCTTCTTACTTTCTCCGATTACACGTCAACGTGTACATCCCTCGTGGAAAACGCGTTTCCCGTTGGGAAACGTAGGAACACACACACACACACATACGTATACACTTTTACTCGCTTCACATCCTTTGAACTTTAAATGTTTTCACATTCCTTTTTTACACACATAATCGTCTTTGTCACTTGCATACCTTTTTTGTTTATACATTATCATTTATTTGTATCGGTTCTTGCTGTTTCTTTGTGTTTTATTATGGCGGACACACATGCAAGTCCTTTATTTTCGTTGTGGGTGTTCCAGGCGACACGTGTTTTTTCCCAACTCACAACACCCGACGGTACACAACACTCGCAACAAATCTTTTATTGTATTTCATTTTCTTTATCGGTTTCATCCAGCCCCTCATTTTATGTCATATATTTTTTTTATCTATTTTCATAAGAAAAATACAAAAAAAAGACATTTGTATATATTGTGAAATTTTTATATCTTGGATGTTTTAGTAGGATGACTTTGAATATGCGGTATTGTGATATGTGTTGGATTGAATGGCGATGAATGAGTTCTTGTGGTGAATGAATAAATTGTAATGGATGAATGGGTCGTGAATCAGATTAGCTAGGTGTAGGATAGACGATCAGGCTTTCCTCCTTACCCCTTTTGGCTTTGTGCCACATCAGATGTAATAAATCAAAACAAATTCATTACTGGTTGCGCAGTTTAATCCTCAAAAGATTTCGGGTCTCATGCATTTAAGCAAGTTAAAAAAAAAAAAAAGAAAAAATATATAATACGAACAATCATAGCATTAAAAGTTTTGAGAAAAATCAGAAATTGCCATTTACTGAAAATAAATGACTGTAAAGATACTGACAGAAAATTTTCATTTTTGTTGTGTTTGTTTACAATAGTAAAAATAAGAAAATCAAGTCGAGGTTGGTTTAAGGAACAAGTGTATTTAACATCACAGATACAAAGGTAGGAAACGGGTACTACTCAGCTAGGCAGTTGTAGTACTGTCGCTGCTTACACACCGGGTAGGTATTACTGGCACTATATATAGTGAGAACCGGTGTAATTCCCTTGTGTTAGGAGGCCGGTGTAACAATTTTGCTTTTAATAAAATCCTCTGCAGTACAGACTAAGCTAAATGGCATCAGATGGTAGATGAAGTTCGACAGCCCAGGAGGGCAGCCTGTCTGGGGGAAGGAAAACCTTGATCTTTGTTATGGGACCTTACCCATAATAACATAATGGACTATTCCATACGTAATAAATACTGCGCCTCAAGAGGAAGCAGGGAGTTCAGTCCGAAGTCGTGCGAACGGCTGATCGGCTGGCCGGCTGTTCGGTTGAACTCTCTGCCTTCGGGCGGGGAGGAACACGAACGAGGCTACGCCAAAGGGCGGTCTCTCTTTCGGGGAGATAAACCGACCCTGAACCCGTTTACACGGGTTCAAAGGGCATATTTTTGGTCGAGCCCACAGGCTCGGAGATCCCACGTTAAACCGGCCGTGTGCCACATGATGCCCTTGTGGGAGGGTGACTAAATACTGTTCAGCCCGAAGTCGGGCGACCGGCTGGCCGGCTGATCGGTTGAACTCGCTGCCTTCGGGCGGGGAGGAACCCGAACGAGACTACGCCAAAGGGCGGAGTCTCTTTCGGGGAGGTAAACCGACCCTGAACCCGTTTATACGGGTTGAAAGGGCATATTTTTGGCCGAGCCCACGGGCTCAGAGATCCCACGATAAATCGGCCTTGTGCCACATGATGGCCTCGTGGTGGTGGTGGGGGTGACTAAATACCGTTCAGTCTGAAGTCTGTAGTAAAGTCCATCAGGAGTCTGTCAGTCAGTTGAGTCAGAGGCAGTCCGAAACAGAGTCGCGTTCAGACAATTACTACTAAACCTGATTGTTCGTACTAACACTTTCTACTTCTCTGTATATATTCCTGTTTGTAATATATCTGCGTTACTCCATATCCGTATTCGAGTTCTTCTTTATTGGTTCTACTTTGGACTATCACCGAGGTACAAGGAACCAGACCATAACAATCTTAAACCACTGCTACCCTGTGATAATATCAAAGCACAGAAAGGGCCGTGGAAGTAAATCCAGACAGAAAACCTGGTGTGGAACCACGAAGGCGGTTGCCTGTCAACACTAACAACTTTCTGGGAACTCTTGCAGCGAAGCCGACCCCGAATGTATTGCCCTGAACTTCTTTGGATCTTTTGTCAGTACGGTCGAGATGTGGGGGATGGGGCATGTAGTCTGGGCAGCGCACATCCTCCAAATCCCATCGCCCAGGCCTGTGCACTGGAGAGGTCACTCCAGTTTTACCATCGAAGGACTGAATTTTGACCAGACAAGGCGCTACCTTTATCTCGCGAGGTAAACGAACGCCTACCATATAACGCTAAAAAGATGTTTGTACTGTGTGTCCCGTAGCACAATTTAGCACACACCAAACAAAATAAGTCTGTAAATTTATTGCCAAAAAAACTACTTACATAAAAAGGAAATAACGTCTTGATTCAATATCCTGTTCTGTTTCGGTTACATGTTTTTCCTCACAATTCATTTTCAGCATTAACCATCCCAATAATTTAAGGGAGTGTGATATACAGAACTAATTGCTTCAATTGCTTAACCTAATTTCTTGAAAAATGTTTTATGATGGTTTTATGATTTGTTCATGAAATTCTATTCGTTGTTTATCACAGGAGGGAGATTTCTTTTTTAATGATACAGTGCCGAATGCTGAAAGTGCTAAGTGTGGGACTACGTTATTTTAATGATACAGTGCCGAATGCTGAAAGTGTTAAGTGTGGGACTACGTTATTTTAATGATACAGTGCCGAATGCTGAAAGTGTTAAGTGTGGGAATTCGTTATTTTAATGATACAGTGCCGAATGGTGAAAGTGCTAAGTGTGGAAATTCGTTATTTTAATGATACAGTGCCGAATGGTGAAAGTGCTAAATGTGGGACTTCGTTATTTTTCATTACATTTTTTGAAGATACTTCTCTATTCTTTGAATATTTCTTTCTACTACGACATTAGCTTGAGGTTAATTTAGGCTTGTTGGTTACGCCACTTGGCTTTGACAAAACACCTGCTGGGGGGCGCTTTTTAAGCCTAAAAATAGACAATCATATTCTCATTCTTTAACTTTTGCTTCCAGATGTAGTCGACGTCGATAAGGAACGCTGCCGCTGAGGTGCATTCCCTTCCTTGGACCTCTCTTGACTTTTGAACTCTTCCACACACGCTCTATCACACACGCTTGTCACACGCACAAGCACACTCTTATGACTAGTTTTAATGGGTTTTTTTCCCTTTCATTAGAATTGTGTAAGCATGTAACCCCGTTTGTTAAAATCATGCAGTGACGTTTGTTTTATATTCAGTTTTTTATTTTATTTTTACCCGGACTCACACTGAGTCCGTCAATATTATTTGCGGGATTGAAGCCACAGGAGCTTATAAATATTTGCTATACAACACGCACTCATATCCAAAGTTTTGATTCTCACGACAAAAGATGTCTTATTTCTATCCAAACATACCAGTCTCCCGAAACAGACTAATTGTTCTAGGCTTAAAGTCCAATTCTTTTAAAAATGCTTCGTAATTTATTGATTTGAACTCTGGTCCGTTGTCGCTGACAACAATTTGGAGCATGCCAAATTTAGCAAATTTTTTTTATTACTTTTAGCGATATATGATGTACGCCAGGAAAAACAAAAACAAAACGAAAATAAACTTGTGGTACAATAATGAGATATGATATCCCTTATAACTGAACTCCGTTTGTTCCTACCTTTTGTCCAAGGAGTAATTGGTATTTTGTGATTCACTTGGGTTTCAGGTGGTTGTTGATTTTTATAATCGACGCCATTTCGGACAGTTGTTGACAATTTTCTTAATTTGGGACTTGCGGCTATATCATGTGGAAACAGTGGTTCTCGTACGAGCATCGAGGTTAAGCAACGTCGAACCTGATCAGTACCTAGATGGGTGACCGCTTGGGACTACCAGGTATGGTGCATTGCCGGGTTGGTTGACAGAGGTCATAGTGGTGACGACAAGGGAAGCCTGGAAGTGGATAGTGAAGCTTGATTGAGTGGAATAATCGCTGTTGGATTCTGGCTGAATGGGAGATCAAACTAAAACGCGGTTGCGGTGGTGACGACGATAGAGGCATAGACTGTAATAGTGAATCTTGATTGAGCATAAACGTGAGTTGGAATCTGGTGTCCGTTACGTTGGATTGATCCAGGTCACGCTGGTGACGACAAGAGGGCGGCCATGGTGGTGACGACGAGGGAAGATATTTTGTTGTTCTTTGAAATAAACTATATCCGACAGCAAGACCACTGATCTGGTGGTTTTGACGAGCGTCGGACCACCTCTTAATTGCTGTTGTTCCCAGCTTCACTCAGACCCAAGGTGATAGTACCTGTTAGGGTCCCAGATATGGGCAAATACTTAGCCTCGAAACTTGGGTCCAAAAATTATGAAAGTATAAATATTTTTATAGTAAAAATACCAGCAATACATTTTCATAGTAAAAAAATACCAGCAATACATTTCTGTAAGAAAACACAAATTACCAACAATACATTTTTTCGTTAAAGAAAAAAATTACTAGCGATACATTTTTAAAATTGAATTTAGGTATTAAATGACGCATAAGGAGTTGATATGTCACTAATCAAACAAAAAACAACTTAAAATTAAACTACAAAAGAAAGGCACATGAATTGTTTGTTAGAATAAAATTATTCAAAATGAAATTAGAGTTGTTTTCTAAACAACTCCAAGTAACAACAGGAAGACGTGAAATCGTTTTGGTGATTTTAATGAACAAACAAGATGGCTACCTTTTACATATGGGTTAGTAACATAGAATCATCGCTAAGTGAGATAAGTAAGTGCTATGGGGTTCACCCCTTTTTCATATAAGTGAACTCTACCAAGTGTACCTGGACTGCTGCCTTTAAATACCCAGAGTTACAGTCAGTAAGGGTGGTAGTAGTCGGCCGTCGTGGTCGGCGAGTGTGAGAATATACGAACGGAGATAGTGTGAGGTAACCTCTTGTAGAAGTCAGTTACAAGCACTTAGACTCTAAGGAAGTCCTATTTCGTGACTATATATATATCTATCTGTATTTGCTACTAACCACGTTCTTGGACTTACTAACAGTATTACTCTTTGTATGTTTGTGTAAATACATTTTATTTCTTATATTCTTATATTCGTTTGTCATTCCTTGGAGACCGAATTCATCTCAGACTCCACAACAACTTGGCGAACGAGGATTCGAAACTCATACGGGGAAACAAAACTTTTCGTACGCCTAACCAACAAACAACTTGGCGAACTCACGCGGAAAACCACAACAGTAAGATAAAATTTGTTATAGAGGAGGTAGGTGAGAGTTCAGAATACCATTCAATTCATTGAGCACACTTTTTTCTTCTGCTACCGTCACTTGAAGTACTCCCAACTTATGCAAATAAACATAGTCAACAAATACTGAGCCCAAGAGATGAATTTGCAAGATTTTCGGTCGATGAAAAATAACCTAATGTTAAGTGTACCATTTACATATGTTTAAGGATTATATTGTCTAGTTATTATTTAGTACTATTCAATTATTGCTCACCCTGTGTGGTAATGCAATTCTGTACGTCACTACACCAGCTGTGATGATATCCAAGGTCGGCTGTATGTAAATACGCTGGCACTCACTATGTTCCACAGATTCGTCTCAATATTAGGGCCGTAAACGCCGTCAACAAGACAATGGTTTTCAAGACAATTATTGGGTCGGGAAGTAGCAAAAGATACGATGTCTCACTTAGTCGGCAATGTCTTTCTTCTGCTACGAGAAAGTGAACTTTTTCTGATTTCTTACTAAATCCCGGCCACGGAAATCGAAGCCCTACGCACTCACTATCTGGCCGTTTCACTGACTGCTCCTTCAATCATTTTACGATTCATTATATGGATACTGGCTGGTAGACCCACCATTCCTTTCCGACCAATCGGAAGGGGGGGGGGCTACCCAGACAGATTTTGGGTGGTCAGTCTTTCAAAGGACCCTACTTTTACGGCCATGTAAAAGCACTAACAAATTTTATGTTTGACAATTCAAAGATGAGCTGGAAACAAAATTCCTGTGAAACCCTGGTCATTAAATTGAGTTAAAAGAAAAAAAATATATATCTATTCATCTCCTAACGATGTGTGAGAAATCGTATTGCTACATCTGTTTCCTCTGACAACAGTAAAAGGACAGTTATTAGCCCCTGTGGAATAAATTAAAAATACTATACAGAGAACAACACTGGAGAATCAGATATCTGAAGTAATCAGCGCTTATGCTAGATTATGATGGCCTCCTCAGTAGGCCCAGATAGAAATAAATATGATATCGGAATCATTAATAATGAAGGAAAGAGATATGGCAACAAAGCTTTGACAGCAGCAGTAAGAAAAGTTAGCTGGTTGTCAAGCAGTTATAGCAGCACCAATAATAAACTTAGGTTTAATGATCTCAGTTCCAATTTTCGGAGTCAAGTTTTAGTTTCATGGCCTAGTGAATGGAAGAGTTGCTTTATGAATTTGGTGAAACAGTAATTGTGTGTTCAATCCTTGGGCTCGGTAGTAAAGACTTAGAATCAGTTGAAAGAAAGTGAGGTAAAACTGAGTAGTACTAAATACGGACAGGAAGAGATATCCCTGGACATGAACAATCTCTCCCCGTAGAGGCTGCTGTTGGAAATTCTCTGAAGATTACCGGGATCGATAAGCATCTGATGAAGATCAAAGCACACAACTGCCGAAACGTTGTGATAATAACAACAATGATGAAAACAACTGTTGCAATGTATTTAAATAATGAGGTCAAAGAGGTTTGTGTTGCGCACGTCTCTACTACGAATATCAAATGTACCCTGAACAAAACCATCTTACACGGTCAATGACTGCACAAGAAAACGCTACTGAAATCAAAACATGAAGAAACATGTTTAAAGTATGCACAGGAAAGTAAGAATAAATATTCAACGTATAATGGGCTGGCTGTGGGGTCTGTACCTAATATCCTTGATTCATTATCCTACATAAAACATTCTACACCCTATCTTTACAAGATTATTTGCTATTGACAAAATAACCAAATAATTAAATTTGTCTTGAATCATGAACGACCGCAAGTATGTTTTTATCAGCTTTAGTTTTGGAAGATCCAAAACACTCGACATGGAGATATGATGGCGCCATCGGCTTTGACAGCACCGCAGGCGACTGACAGGGTTGCCAGTACGCTGAACGGGCCCTGATCCAATCAGCAAGTTAATAGTTGTTAGGGGTGGTTACATCCTAATTGGCCCAGATGGTTCTCATTCACGCACTTTTGACAATTCTGTTTTCTCACCCAGCGTTATGGTCGATACTCCGTCTGACAAACCTACCGCTTGAGGTAACACTTTCCCAGTTATTATTACACTTGGCAATCCTCCTTGATTTCCCTCCATGTCTATTCTAAATAATCCCAATACACACAATCTGTGACCACTTCTCACATAGACTGGACTCCTGGATGGGCATTTATCTAGTACGTTGGTTTCGCACTGTGTTGCCTCTTCAGGTGTTAACATAAATCTAGTTCTAGCTACAGTTTGTAGCTTGCTACGACTCCTTCGAGATATGGGATCGGCGGGTTTATGATTTTAAAAACGTCAAAAATGGTTTCTCTTTCTAGTAAAGGTAAGGATACTAGTAACAAAAATTTACCCTCATCAACCAAAGGTGACGCATCTCAACGAGTTGTAATAATACCACGGACCAGTTGCCGGCGCAGCCGGTAATCTTAATTATTGGGATAATCCTGTCTGGATACTTAACATCAACTTCTTCAGCTAAGGGGTCACTATGTTTGGAGATAAATGCCCCAATGATAACATGTCTAGTTGGGCTGTCATATGCTACAGAGATAACAGTAAAGATGGCGTAGTCTGACGCAATTGATTACTCCTTGTCAATGACTGCAAATACCGTTTGACGAATGTTCTCAACCTTCCTATTTAAGGCTCTAATAATTCCGTCACATTTCCAAATTCTCAACCTAAATATTGAACTGTACTTATCAATCAATTAATACTGGTTCAGTTATCTAATTTTCTAAATATTTAAATTAGGTATTTAAGTATAGGTATCACCGCCCTTTTCTTTCTTCCGCATTAACCGATATATGGGTGCACCTACTAACGTGGTTATATAGGAATAAAATGCCGCTGCCGACACTTGAGTTTGAACATAGATTGCCAGTGAGCAAACTCAGGCGATCCCATTATTGGATTAAGTAGATCATGTGACCATAGAGTATATATATATATATATATATATATATATATATATGGGAATTATCGTGACGTCTAAATGATCATCATTTCTAGTCTAACCCCTATTACTATTCGGATCGCTATTTCTAGTCTACCCGCTATTACTACACGGACCGCTATTCTCTACTGTATTCACTATACTATTTCTCTTTTCGGATCACTATACGGATTACTGTTCGAGCTAGTATTATCGAGCAATTTCATTAGTGCGAGTGATATTCGAAGGCGTCTGACAACAGCATTGTTCAAGGGCGCATTATAGTTGCGATTACAAAGTCTCTACTACAACGAGCATTACGAAAGTGGCAACGAGTATTCGTTGGCATCATAAAAGTGGCAACGAGTGTTCGTTGACATCACAAAACTCATGACGACTAGAAATTGGCAGCTGATCTCTCCTCTGATCGAGCTCTAACATCTCAGCGGGGAAAACTGACTGGTTACATTCAGTGCTTCGAAAACTAGTTACATTACATCATCGACGTTCAAACCACCAGTCACGATGGATAGATGTCCCCTCACGGAGGCCCCATGTCTTATTGCCTCAGACTCAACTGAGACTTTAAGTCGAACTCGCACATGCAGCCCAACGCTAAAGATGCAGGATAATGGTCAGTTCCCTGTACCACTCCTCCTGCTATACTCTACCTTTACAAGAGCCAGATCGGGACTAAAATGTAGTACTGTTGCCATATTGGGGCAGACGGCAATACTCATCATTTCAAGTTTTTTTCATAATTAGTTTCCAACATTTCCGATGCTCTCCTTGTTCTGTCTATTACACCTCCCATTTTCACCAGGAATTCTTCGTAGGGTTTTAGGCGAAGAGAAAACAGTTTCCTGATATTCGGGAAAAACTCATCTGATATGTTGGATTTGTGAATAAAGACAGACTTTTGTAACATGTACTAGTTTTTCCTTTCAGTGTCAGAGAGAAGGCATACAACATATTTCTATATTCTGTTAGCATTTTCCCTTCCTAGAAAATAAAACCTTCATTTACATTCTTCCGACTTCTCACTAACATTCCTTTCTTTCTTTCTTTCTTATAAATATTTTTGATAAATGTTTGTAGCTATAATCGGTATGATTAAGGCTTTTTAAAACCATTTCACCTCAACCAAGGTGATAAAACAACTAAGACGCATCAGGTTACTCGAGAAGACAGAAGATGGCGATTGACATTGTATCTAAATTTTTGAATATCGTACTTTACAGGAAAGCAAGAAGTGTGAGAGAAGAAACTATTAGAATAGAAGTCACGGTTAAATCTAGCTATTTTAAATGTAAAATGATGGGACCTAGCTGCCAATCTAGTAGTGCACTTAAATTCATGAGGTCGAGATACCAAAAAGGGAAGCTCATCAGAACAATAGACTGCCTTCATTGATTTGGTAGAAAAGTGTTTGAAACCAATATTTACACATGATGGGTTGTCATCATTTGTAGAGATGAAAGGAGAAAAGGAATACTTTTCAATATGGAAAGAACTCCATACATTTTTATATAAACTAATAAATGATGAACAAAATAGGGAAAATGTACTAGTGTGAACATAGCTGAAAATGAAAGGAAAAATATTAAAATTTAACTAATAGGAATTGTGTCTATTTGCGATATGAACGTGTGTGTCCTTAGTCGCTTTGCGGAAAGGAACTTCTCCAGCAGGGAAGACCGTCGTATAGGGACGGCTACATCTTGTAGAAAAAAGACAGGGAGAGGAAGATTATTCCAGGCTTTTACAGTCCCCAAACTGCGCCACCTAACAGATGTCATCGCAGACCAAGCGGGGATAATCACCACACAGTCAAGTACAGTGGTATAGTCTGTGTTCTTATGATCTCCAGTGACACTGGTTAGATTAATTTCATTGATAGTATTGTTGTCGGTTAACAAATATAGAATGAAGGGAGACAACAACAAACAAAATGAAGACTTGAGTAAAAAATATATTGCCAAGTTTATTGTCGTTAAAGAAAATACATTGAAAATATGGTGACAGTTCACTAAGCAAAAGATCAATGTAGAATGTGAGAAGAGCGTTGTCCTGAAAAGGACAGTTTTATGGTCGGTGAAGAATGTTGCCTTGAAAAGAACAGTTTATCGCATATTGTTGCTGCTGGTGAGGGCCAGTTGGTGTTGGTGATGGATAACTAGTGCTGCTGCTGGTGAGGGCTAGCTGGAGTTGATGCTGCTGTTGCAGGTCGACAGGAACTGCTGCTGGTGCCGGGTTGGCTAGAGTTGGTACACAAGAATCTTGGCAGCGAATGGCATTTTTATGAATCCGTATAGGCTAAATGGCGTGATAGCCGTTGTTCTGGGAATGTCGTCAATAGCCACGTGGATTTGGTGGCATGCCATGATACGGTCGATCTATGCATGTATCATGCAGTCTTGATGCAAAATCACGGATATGAGGAACTGGGTAGCGATCAGGGACGGTTGAGGAATTGAATTTCCTGTAATCAACGCATACTTGAAAATCTGTGCTTTGGGGTTTCGGGACCAAGTGTAGCGGTGAGGCATATCGGCTCTCTGATGGACGCACGATTCTTTCGTTCTTTCTTCGCGTAGTCATATTTGTGCGGTGAAAATCGTTGTGGTGAAAATTTATGGCTTGTTCTAATATGGTGCTCGGTCTGATACTTTCCTGAATCAATATTTGTGAATGGCTGTGTGATTTCTGAATATTGATTCAATATGTCTATGAAATTGTGATTGTGGCAAATTGTGACACTGATTTCTGTCGTGTTGTAACGTGTAAGCGTTCCAGTGATATGGATCCTCCTTGTTGTATTGACGACAGAGTTCTTGTATTAATGTACACAGCCAAATTAAAATGTGCTAAGAAATCTCCTCCGAGTATGGATGTCCTATGAGTAAATGATCATGTAAAATCGCGTCGCATACCAATGTTTAAAGTTAGAGCTTTCATTCCATAAGTCACTATGTTGGACCACCTTGACCTGGAGTAATGGTTAGCAAGCTTGTCTCGCTAGAACAATTACGACTGAGTAGTAAGTTCGATTCTCATTAGGTGACCATGCTTTTGGCCTTGTGCCACATCTAAGATACGCTTAGAAAATCACCATATGTCACTATGTGGGAGCCGTTTGCTGCTTAGTGGTAATACAGAGTGTGTTTGAGGGCGTGACCGTAAGGGGTTTCATGCTGATTGCTTCTCCTGTGTCCTCTGTGAAACTTGCGTTGTTTTTATCCCATACATAGAATAAGCAGCATTGTATTTTTCCACCAGCTGGGTCCGTCATTGCTACTTTCTGGTCTTTCAGCTTCCCTAGTCCGTTTGACATTTGCAAGGCATTTTGCAGTTCCTTTCTTTGTCACGGAAGATTTGATGGAACCAGCAGATGGTCTTTTTGCCTCTCCTGACTGCATCTGCTCACTCTGCTGTCTCGATACGGACATTTGTTTCTTGACCCCCTCCTGCTCAGAATATGTTGCATCTTTTGCATCTGCTTCTGCAACATCTGTCAACGTCTTTTCTATGGGTCGCGTGTTGCTGCGTCTCCATTGACAGGTTCGCGCGCTTCATGCAATGAGTTAACTCACTCACCGAATGTGGAAAAATCCTGTCACAAACGCCAGCCAGTTTATCCAGGGGGATGTCTTCAGCCATTGGTGCTAGTATCTGTGTCACAGTCATTGGTAGTCTGTTCATCCACAGAAGAGGAAGGATGTATTCTGCCAGGGTGTGTTGGCCTAAGCGGATTTTCATGAAGCGCAGTAGCTGGGACTCGGTCCTATCACACCTATTGATGTGGGTAAAAATTGTCGGAGCGTCCAATCCAATTCAGTAATTGCACTTTTCAAATGTGAATATGGCTCTGTTTCCGGAACATGTTCAACTATGCCTACTACCTAACCGACTACGTTTGGTGGCACGGCTTGTACTGCGTTAGCGAAACTGGATTTCTGGGAGGTGATTGTCCGGGTGGTGAATATCGCTTCCAGCTGCAGAAACCAATTTTTAGTATTCATTTTATGGGGGTAGATGGAACGGGGTTGGTGATGTATTGACCGACATTTCGGTGGTGTTTTCATTTGATGCCATAGTGGTTACATGACTTACTTTTCTTTCTTTCTTTTTGTTTTTTACTGCATTAGGTTGAAAGAAAAGTTGTAGACTTTATTCAAATGCTTACGAGAAAGAATTGTGTTTTAGCCTAACAGGAATCCTAAATATTTTGCTAAGAAATATGATTATCCTGAAGACACAGAAGGTAAACGTGCATGATTGGTTTAAAATAGTATTTCTCAACCTGTGTCCCCGAAACCCTACAGCTGTACAAGAGGTCGCTAGAGACTCCGCAAGAAACAGTGATAAATAGGCTACTGCCTTTTTAAGTAATTTTAATTGTTTAATTTTATATTCACAATATTACTACACACGTACGCCTAATCTTTGGAAAATATTTTGTTATTATAATTAAATGCTTCCACCTTGTATATTATTTAAAATAATAACAATAATAATAATAATAATAGTAATAATAGTAATAATAATGTGATATTGGTTATTTATGTTTATTTTTGTGTCATTTCACGTTGTTTTTGTAAATGAAAACCTTGTGGGAAGTCTCATAAACAAGCAATATGATTTTTTTTTTTGTATAGCCAGTTAAATTTGACAAAAAAGGGGTAATTCTTTCTTTAAAACAGTCATAGGAAAATATATAATGTTTACCACGTAACTACGATAAAAAATATGAAAGAGATAGATATTAGTAATTATAGGATACAAATCCTATATCATTCCAACAAATGACAAAAAAAAAAACACAAAGTAGATTTGCACACCCACAAAATCGGATCAAAACGATTAAAAACAGATTTCGCAATAAGGTGTGAAATTAATTTTCTAACCAATGAAAGGAGGCGATTTGCTAAACCAAAAAAAAAAAAAAAAATAACGAGACAGTGTGAAAAAAAAGTCAACAATAAATACAGCGTTTCAAGTCAGTCGCCAGTCAGAAGGGCGCAGAGATCATAGAAGACTGACAGTAATTTTCATCGCTGATTCAACCCGACACTAAGAGCCGAAAGTGGATTAGGAAAGGAAAACAACAACAACAACAAATTTACATCTGACTCCAAAACAATTCATAAGTACATTTTCCTTTTATCTTTATTCCTCATTCACACTCTCTTTTTCAACTTAAATTGATCGCTCCTTTTTCCTTTACACCTATACAAAAACAAAAGAAACAGACATTACTCTGCTACTCTATTGAAAGCCAGCGAACACAGACATTTTTTGTCAAAATCACATTTTTGCTTAAACTAACTAAAACAGTAATCCTTTTTACCCTATTCACAAGATAATAAATATACAATGTTCTATTTTCTACAAACGTTCCTTATCGTGTTGTTTCTTCTTGAAATTTGCGTTGTAATTTTGTGGGCAGGGTATCCCGTATTAAATTCTCCTTTAATCCGGGTACGCTGAACCCCACATAATGATATATAAAAATTTCTATGCAGAGGTTCCCTGAGACATGAAAATATTTCAAGGGTTCCACAAGGGTAACAAAAAAGGTTGAGAAACTCTGGTCTAGCATGTTCATGGTTTTAAATCCAATTGAGCACAAGCTGAATTCACTAAAATGAAAAGTAGCTAACCGGCGACCACCCAAGATGGAATTGAAAGAATCCCAACTGGAGGAGGGGGAATATTGTAACGGAGGTGTAAATCTAGCAAAGTCAGTCGTCAAAACTACAAGTAGAAAATAATGTAAATATTCCTAAACAATAAACATTTATAAATACTACCTATCTCTGTACTGTTCGTGTAACTATCCACGAGGAAAAAGTCTTACTATCTTTGCTTAAAAAAAAATAACTTTCTAAAAAAGTGAAAGGATGTGGGGGAGGGGTTTACTCCTTTGTAGCTCAAACTTTTTCAATAATTAACCCTTTTTCGTCCGTACTTTGCTCTGAAACAATGTATTTTCTTTCTATCCATCTATTCTATAAGAGCTTTCTATAATAATGGGCATCCAGCTGTATGTATGTATGTATGTATGCCTTGTTCAAATTGTTGATCACGTTAGATAACACTCTCTCTCTCCCAGAAACTGTAACTAAAGTCTGCTCAATATAGTTGCAGTATAAACCACTGTTAAGCTCTGTGGGTGTTGAATAAACACAAATGCGCCTGAGCAAGCGTCTGCAATGGGGATTGGGTAGCCGCCCTAGTAGACGAGTATCCTTCAGTACGAGTGGCCAGCTATACAGCTATGTATGTATGTATGTATGTATGTATGTATGTATGTATGTATGTATGTATGTATGTATAAGATTAAGATCAAATAGGAAGCGTTTATCAATCTAACATGTTTCCCCTTTTATTAAATCTTCATCAAAGAGAGATATATGGAGAAAAAGAAGAAAGAGACTCTGGTATTTTTACTTTCGCGTTGTTTGATTTTCATTGGTCAATCATGTTTCACGTGCATTTAACTTTTTAAACCAACGTTATTATAATTTGTGGTGTTCGAATTCAAGGAGAGACGACACGTCCTTTCGAAGTTTCAAGAAATTAACGGATTTCAAGCCTACCCGAAAAACCATCAATATTGCTATATGTATGTAAGTGTATAATAATTCTATGTATGTAAGTGTATAATAATTCTATGTGTGTAAGTGTATAATAATTCTATGTAAGTGTATAATAATTCTATGTGTGTAAGTGTATAATAATTCTATGTAAGTGTATAATAATTCTATGTATGTAAGTGTATAATAATTCTATGTAAGTGTATAATAATTCTATGTGTGTAAGTGTATAATAATTCTATGTATGTAAGTGTATAATAATTCTATGTATGTAAGTGTATAATAATTCTATGTGTGTAAGTGTATAATAATTCTATGTAAGTGTATAATAATTCTATGTATGTAAGCGTATAATAATTCTATGTGTGTAAGTGTATAATAATTCTATGTGTGTAAGTGTATAATAATTCTATGTGTGTATGTATGCTTGTGTCTGACTCAAACTCGAAAACTACAATATTTATGTATGTTTCCAGGAAGGTTTTTATAAACAATTTATTTTTATACTCTCTATACAAGTGAGGGTAATATAGAATTTATAGGTGCGTCTTGGTGTATTTAGAGAGAGTGCGTGTTTTCATGTAAACAGTTAGAGAAGAAGGATACAAAAACGTGGGTTTCTACTACGGACCGTTTATTCATTTATATATATATATATATATATATATATATATATATATATATATATATATATATATATATAAGTAGTAAAGATAAGCAAACTCTCTGCATACGGATAGAAAATGAATTCGGTAAATATATAGGCAATCAGTGCTTGAATTAATCTACAGTTAAAAAAAGGAGAGCTCACAGACATGGCTCCAACAAGAGAAATGTTAATTGAAACACTGGGAATTTTCTTTGAGAAATAAAATCCAACTTGATGTGCTGCCAAAGATGTGATTTTTTCCAACCAGCTGCGTCTAAAATTTAGTACTAGTATAGACAAAATTCGTAAATTGTTTGTTAAATGCCATAATCCGGAACTTACATTGGCAGCAAACCGCCTGCATACGGATATAAAAATGAATTCAGTAGATATATAAAAATAGAAATAGGTGTAAGACAAGGCTGTGTCTTCTCACCGGACTTATTCAAACTTATATAGTGAGGCGAGAGAATTAGAAGTCCTACCAGGATTCATTGTTGACGTTCACTATCTTAACAACATCAGATATGCAGATGACACGGTGTTAATAGCAGGACACAGAAAGGAAACTGCAATAACTTCGACATATGGTAATGAAGATAAGCAAAGAAGAAAATATTAAACATCAATTACAAGAAGAAGATGATGACATGCGTGGTTGTCAGCAACAGGAACACTCAACATGCAAATTACAAAATGGAAATACCAAAATCAAACAAATATACAACAATTTAAATATCCAGGGAGTGGTTTAACAGAGAAAAAAAAAGTGTGACACTAAAATCAAAAGGCACACCGGGATAGCTAAAGATGCCTTCCAAAAGCTATGCAAAATATTAAGAAACAGGAAAATATTGTTAGAAACAAAGAAAAGTCTACTGAACTATTATGTAATATCTTTTCTCCTATATTACAGCGAATGCTGAATAATCTCATCACAGATGAATACGGACTTGAAACAACAGAAATGTGGTTCTACAGAAGGGTGCTGAGAATATCATGGGCTGAACATGTTAGCAACGACAAAGTTTTCAAGAAATTGGAAACAAAAACGACACTTATATATATATATATATATATATATATATATATATATATATATAAAGTTCTAGCTTCTGTCTGTTTTTTTTCTATCGAACTCTTCCGAGAGTTTTAGAGATAGTCCTCACCCCCATAATCAAATATATACACTGAACGGGGCATAGAAACATTCCACTGAAAGTTTTTTCCCTTTAATTTAAATTAAATTTAAACTTGAACAAGGTAATGACTTCTATCCAAAATAAAGAAGGAGAAATCCAGAAGATGGAGGTCACATTGGCAAGATCAAAATGAGAAAATGTGGACATCAAGTTGAGCAAGAAATCACCAATCTGTGGGCAGTACCTTACAATACATATTTGTTGTGACAATTCAAATGTCATATCAATGTTGAAATCTGCTCATCAATTCATTCAATCAAGTATTGCATCAAATACATTTCAAAGGGGCCAGATCAAGATATTTTTGTTCACTCTCCACTGAATTTTTTTCCTTTTGATTTGAATTAAATTTGAACAAGGGAATGACTTCTATCCAAAATTTAGAAGGAGAAAATCAGAAGATGGAGATCACACCGGCAAGATCATTCAGTAATATTGAAATGCATCATTTTCTCCACAAATTATAATATTGATTTAAAATCAATCTTCATTTTCTTCAAAAAAAAAAAAAAAAAAAAAAAAAAAGAATGATACGCAGCAAGGTGCGGGTAATTCAGCTAGTATACTTATGTGGACGTTGGATTGTTTATTTTGGTGACAATCATATATCCTGTCTACTTACAATCGATGTGTAAATACTCAGTTTATTTTCTATCCATATGCAGGTGGTTTGCTCCCAGTATCAGTTCTGGATTATTTTAATATCTTTTCCAAATAGATCTCCATCCATGGTTTCTGCTATAAAGTAGATACCCATAAAGCATATATACTTGACGGTATTCCTGCAACATTTCTTAAGAAATGGGCTCCTGAACTGGCTCCCGTTCTCTCTAAACTCTACATTATATAACCGTCTGATTCTTCTTACTAACGGCCTTTTTTGCCTTCTACTTTTTGGCAAATCCCTAGATGCTCTAATCAACTCTGAATTGGTTAGGTATCTCAACTCGCAGTGTCTTCTTTCGGCTAAGCAATATGCCTTTCGCTTCTCTAGGTCAACTACTGATGTATTAATGATTATTACTGAAAGAATTTCTCAAGCTTTAGATAATAATGGGGAAGCTCGGGTTGTTGCTTTGGATATCTCAAAGGCATTAACAGGGTTTGGAATGCTGGTCTTCTTCACAGGTTGAAAGGTTATGGTATTTCTGGATTAATTTTTTAACCTAATCAATCTTTCTTATCAAATTGTGAAATGAAAATTGAACCTACGTTGTTTCAAATTTTCATCAACGACCTTCCTGAAGGCATCCGTTCTTAACTTGGTATCTATACTAATGACACAGCTATTTAATCCTGTCTTAATAGTAAGTCTGATCGGTTCGATAAGGTCAAATTAGCAGTTGATCTAAAAAAAATGACCTAAAGACTGTTGTTAACTAAGGCAAGGAATGGCTTGTTAATTTTAGCGCATCCAAAACGAAACTGCTCTCTTTTAATCGTCTGAAAATGACTCATTGCGACTTGGGCAAACGTTTTCCACTGACATGAAGTAGAAAGAACATTTACAATAACTTGTCAGATTTTATTATGCAACTTGAGAGTTGTTCATCGTACTGTAAATAAATATATGTAACATGAATATTTATAATACATAAAAGTTTAATGGTCAGAGATGAATCAGACCAGGAAACAGTAGTATTAAAAAGTGCTCAACACACGTGTGAAAAAAATAAAATAAAGATAACATGTAGAGCTTTTAACTTTAAAAATTAAGAGATCAGTTGAATTCTCTACCTTGGTTTCAAACTTATGGTATCCTCAGGCGATTTTTTTAAATAAAGTGTTGGGAGGTTAATTGATAAAAATCCCCTGAGGATGCCGTAAGGTTGAAACTGATATGTCCCGGAAAGGGATATATTTGAACGAAGTAGCTAAGTGGTTTTGGCTACTATAACCAAGTAGAATATGGTAACAGTAATCGACTGGTACGCGTCGTAGTCGCAGGTAAGAAGTGTAGATCAATGGCGTAGTCCAATGGGCGTCGTTATAGACTTAGCTCTCAGACTAAGGCTCTTGACTCTCCTACACGTCCCTCGGTATTTATGACGGACACCAGCCAATCATATTCCAGTGAGGGGGAACATAGGTGTATGCATATTCCATTATATCAGAAACCAAGGTAGCGGATTCAACTGATCTCTTAATTTTATATGATATTTATATTACTTCATATGTAAAGAATTTTGCCAGGAATCGTAAGAAATATATGACCTGAAATAAAAAAAAAAACAATAATTTATTAAATATTTTAATATTTATTATTAACATTTATAACGATTTATAAAAGTAATTTAAGTGATAAGAAGTTGGATAGAGATTAGAGAACAATCAAAAACGAAACTGAAAACATTGATAAGATCAAGAAAATAACTGGTTTTAAGAATGTCATGAAAAGATTTCAGGAAAATGAATAGGGTACTAAGAAAGAAAAATGGATTAGCAAGAAAATATTTGAAGAAGTTGATGCTGTGAAGAAAAAAAATATTAAGAACATTGGCTAAAGATATGAAAGCAAACAAGCTACCACCCTTAAGTAAACATCGCAAATAAAAACAAAGAAGTAAATGTTGGATCTTTCAAAGAGAGTCGATCAAAATGACTTTGATGGTTGGCAGTAATGTCTGGGGTTATCATTGTAGACATTACAACTATGAGACCTTCAATGTTGATGATATCAAAATGAATTCAGTAAATTATTGTCAGGTTTTTAATAAAATATTTTCTGAATTGTGTAGGTTACAATTAAGATGCTTTAAGCTAAAGAATACATTCATGCAAGCCTATGCTGATTTACATTCTCTAAAGCTGTTGTCCATATTGCTAAAACGTTTTTAAAACACAAAATTAATGGGATAACCCCCGCCACAACCCATCCAGATGTTAATCCAGTGGATATCTTATGGACTATCATTAAAAGGGATGAATATGACAATGGAAAATGATATAATCTGAGAAGCAATAAAAACTGATGGAAGTAATGTTAAAGTTAAAAGAACAGAAAACTTAAGAAAATCATTGGTTGAAAGTCTGATGAAGGTTATAGAATGTCAAGGAGCCCATATTAACATGTAAAATAATAATAAAGTTAAAATGACAGACGTTGTCCTCTGTCTGTTGATAATTTATGCAAAGGAATGCTTGTTAATTAAACTGCTCTCCATTAATCATCTGAAAGACCTCTCTGTGACTTCCATTAGCATGGCTGGTGCTAATCTCCAGGAAAGTGACTTCCCATTATAGAGTGGCCCCTGTATCTCGAGATATGGATTCCATGGGAAACTTATGGTCCATCATTAAATGAGTTGTGTGTAAGAGTGTAGAACAATATTCAAGCAAAGAAAATCTCTGGAAAGCAATAAAATCAAATGCAAGTAATGCAAAAGACTTGCAAAAAGCCAAGAGTAGAAAAGCTTACAAAATCGATGACTAAAAGATTGATGAAGGCTATAGAATGTGAAGAAGCTTCAGGTATATGCCAAAAAGTTATTAAAATAACAAATTAATGGAATAACCTCCACCCCAACCAATCTAGATAATAATCCAATGGATATCTTATGGTCTATCATTAAAAGAGATGAATATGGTAATGGAAAATGATATAATCTGAGAAGCAATAAAAACTGCAGCAAGTAATGTTAAAGTTGCAAGAGTAGAAAATTTAACAAAGTCAATGGTTCAAAGCCTGATGAAGGTTCTAGAATATCAAGGAGCTCATATTAAGATAAATTATTCAGGGTTACTTATGAGATATTGTGTTAATTAAATATATGCTTCTGTAGCTTATATCTTTTGGATTTATTTATAAATAAAAATTGACCAGGCATGTTAAGAAGTTCTCAGACTGACTCGGCCATTTCTTTCAAAAATGAATTCTTTATGATCATTTGGCCAGATTTTGGAAAGTGGACCAGACTGATTGATTGACTGACTTGTATTTGGCTTATCAACATTTTGTGTATTATTTAAAATTTAAGCATAATTTGAATTGTAAGAATAATTTTTGTTTGAGAATATTGCATTAACAACTTTTTGTGAATAGCAATGATTTTTCCAGATACAAGTCCTACTATTTAATCCATAGCTGAGAGGAGGAGATGGATTCATGTCTTTTCGAGTGATATTTACATGTATATGACGTCTTCGCTTCAGTTACTTTCCCACTGCTGTAATGTAGCTTCCCTGTGCCTTTTTTTATAAATATTTTCATAGCAACTGTTCTGATGAACTTTCCCCTTTAGTAACTCGACTTTACGAATTTGAGAGCAGTACTAGATTGGCATCTAGGTCTCATTATTTTACAGTTGAAATTGTTAGATTCAACCGTTCTATGTTAACAGTTTCTTCTCTTGCACTCCTCACTTGTAGAACTCTCTTCTGGCTTCTTCCTTTCCAGTCAACGTTGATCTTAAAAAGTTTAGATGCAATGTCAATCTTCATCTTCTGTCTCCTTAATACCAGTTCTTTTATTGTCCTCTTTCCTCCGTATTTTTTTTCCTTAGGTTCTTTCACTCTCAGTAACGCTTTGTATCTTAGTGGCTTTATCGCCTTGCCTGGGGTGAAATGATTAAAGAAAAAAAAAGTGAATGTATCAAATGGCAGTAGAATTCAAGTATCTGACTACAAACCTTTCAGTAGCAACTTATACAAAGCCCGATGAAAAAGTATCAGGACTGTTGCCATGGTAACACGCGTATACACACTAAGTTATGACGTTCTCGCTCACTTCCATTCTTTATAGCAGTGCTTAGAATGAAAGTGTGTAGGGTGTGGTCGGCACACTACACTACAGAGGTTTCATTAGTAATCATGGCTTGTGAAGCAGTTATTGGCCAAGCACACCATTCCCTACGTCCAACAACTACAATAATCACCAGATCTTGCATCGTGCATCTTTTTCACCTTCAAAAATCATATCCCACTTGAAAGATACAGGATTTCAAGATGTCAAGGAAATTCAAGAGAATTCAAGCTATCCCCAAAAAGGAGTTCCGGGAATGCTTCCATCAATTGAAAATGCTACTGGATAAAATGTGTGGCTTCAGAAGGTGAATATTTTGAAATACGTTGTAGTTTTCTTTTTATAGCACCAGTCTCGGTAATTTTTGATCAGACCTCATATCTGTTTACATAATAAAACCTGACACCTATAAAACAAGTTATTATCAATATTTTTAATATGAACTTAAAATTTTATCATTGTCACTTGGTTAATATCAATTTTGTTGTGAAAATATTGACTTGCATAAGAAAAGCTGATATAGTGTAATAAGGTCGGAAATTGATGAACAGAATTCATATAGAGGTAGAGTGGGATTGTCTCACCTTGTCTACTAGAGGACTCTTTCTAATCCCCACTAGGTGGTGTTGTATAAAGCAGTATGAAGGGGAAGGCCTAAAACCTCCCCATTCTCTCTTTTCTCTCTTTTCTCTCTCTCTCTTTCTTTTTCTCATTTCAACCACATGATGCCATAGTGACGTGTCTTGTTTCCCCTCTGGTGAAGTTTCTTGGTCCCCAGGCAAACTGACTTCTTAGTTCCTAGGCAAACTCACTTTATAGTCTTTCCTCAAATATGTACTACATCATCCACACACACACACACACACATGCACATTCACTAACACCCCAAACACATACACTCTCACTAAAGATAATCACTCAAATGCATATTTTTCTAGTTTTTCTGAGCTATGTTGGGATGCTGAAGATAACATCAATCAGCTAAGTCGCAAACGTTTTACTTGTATCAATTATATATATATATATATATATATATATATATGCTCCCGGAAAATCCGGTTGAGCTCTCCAGAGAAAGGAAATTCTAAAAAAAAACTGCTATTAATGCATTACTCTTCAAGTACAAATTGAGTTCTCCGGGCCGCTGGCGTATTTCGCATAGAAAACGTTAAAAAAAAATTCCTTTCTTCTCTATCGCCCGACGATAGCCTAGTGGTAAGCTGGAGAGTTACAAAACAGTCTGTCTGTGGATGTCTCTCTCTCTCCCTCTCTCTCTATATCTATCTATCTATCTATCTATCTATCTATATATATATATATATATATATATATATATATATATATATATATATATATACATATATATATATATGTGTGTATGTGTGTATGTGTGTGTGTGTGTGAGTATGTGTGCGTATGTGTGCGTGCGAAATAAATATAGTTTTAAAGTATGCTATATTTATGGGTAAAAGTCTTCAATATCAGAGATAGGTCATATGTAAATGTAAAATTGGACACTAAAATCAACACCAAGCATTGACAGCCTGACTCTTGCTTGAACACAATCTTCAGGTTAGAAGACTGTCGTTGCTTGGCATTGACGTCAGTGTCCAATTTTATTTATATATATATATATATATATATATATATATATATATATATATATATATATATATATATATATATATATTAGTAATAGAAAGTTTTTCTATGTCTCCCGTATAATATAATCAAGCAAAAAATCAAACAATATTTTTACTTGTTTCTTCAAAATAAAAATTGAGGTTTCTGTCAGAATTCCTGGGTGAAGGAGTTATCATTATTTACATTCAGACTAATGTCTCCATCTTTGTTGTTATTGTTACAAAATTTTGGCTGCTCTCTTTTTCATTATTTTTTGGGTGTCTGTCAATCGGAATAAACTCCAGAGAGTTTACAATTTTAACACTTTAATCAATTTATGTGGTAGATTATCATAATTCAAGATGGGACATCTCTAGATATGGGCAACAAAACAAGAAAAATCCACCTCTGTCAATTAAACAAAAGGTTCACTTCAAAATAAAGGTTACCAAGATCAACAAACATCTGAAGAAGGCCAGAAGAAGTCCGAAACAAAGCTAAGGGCATTTACTTGAATGTAAATAAAAATTGAGTTTGCTAACAAGAATCTAGAATGTGTTTTTATTTTTTTAGGCTTAAGTCTTAATAGAAGATTCTACTGCATCTAAAAATACAAGGTGACTAAAACAAATTTTTAAAACGTGAACATTGTCAAAAGAGAAATCAACTGGAATTTCTATCAAATTGTGCAATCTACCATAAAATGTTATTGAAGCAAACCTTTTTTCTTTTACTTTTTAGCATTCATTTTGCTAAACCTTTGATGCATGTAACCTACTTTTAGTTTAGGTGTATGTTTTTTAACCAACTAAAATAAAAAAAAGCAACTAAAAAAGGGTAGTGAAAGAAAGCGAGAAGAAGAAAGGACTAAACAAAAACTACAAGAAGACAAAATGGTTGTTAGCAAAAGGATGAACCCAAAATTCAAATTACAAATCGGGGATGCCAGTGTCAAACATATACAAAATTATAAATATCTGGGAAGTGTTCTAACAGAGATGTCGCACTGAAATAAGGAGATGCAGTGGGATAAAGATGTATTCCAAAAGCTAAGCAAAGTATCAAGAGACAGAAAACCTTGTTAGAAACAAAGAAATAGAATACTGAACTGTTACGTGACATCTGTCCTCCTGTATGGCTGTGAATGCTGGACAATCTAAGATGAAGAACAGACTGCGGTTCTACAGAAAGATGCTGAAGATACCATGGACCAAACATGGAAGCAGCAACAATGTTTTAGAGAAAATAGAAACAATGTTTCAGAGAAAATAGAAACCAAAAGGAAACTTATACTTAACATTATGAAGAAACTGTTGAAATTTCTGGGGCATGTAATGAGGAAGGAGGGCTTAGAAAATTTGATACTCACAGGGCAGATTGAAGGTAAGAGTGATAGAGGAAAACAGCGCATAACATACGTAGTGAGCATGAGAAAATGGATGGTAAAACAGGGATTAAAAGAAATAACGAAAAGACAAAATTTATTAAGATCTACAAATGACAGGAAATTATGGGAAGCCTGAGGGGCCACGACACATAAAGAAGAAAAAGAACATGTAAGTAAAACAGTAAACATTTTCAGCATTCCTAGATTACTTAAAAATCACCCATAAAACAAATTAAAAAAAATCTCAACAAATTATGCAGCACTTATTTCGATTAACTGTGTTACTTAGAACGACTACTTTGCTACTTACGTAAATATAAAAATATATTGTTTGCGTCACTTGTCAATAATTGTAAGGAAAAATGATACACTAAAATAAGTAACCAAGTAATCGTTTTAAGTTCTCTGAGTGTCGGTGTCAAAAAAGATACTCCGACATGAACTGTTGGATGGAAAATAGCTGATTATTAAGTGGGCAAGGAAGGTGAAATTAATCTCATAGAGTTAAATCTTCCACTAAGATCACTGACTTCATCTAAAAGAGGTAATCGCTGGTCACTTTTTTTCCTTTGCCCTTTTTTGTCTGTCTGCTGGGCTAACTAGCTAGTCCCTGTTTAGCAGACGTTTGCTCAGGCATATTTCAACACATTCCACTTTTGGTTTATTCTTCTGTTTTCCTGAATCCTGTTCATTTATTATCCTTTCTCTTCACTAAAATCTTATCATTCTCTTTCACTCACAGTAAGCCCTTGCATTTTAGTTGCTTCAAGTGAATCGATTAAAAAGAATTATATTGCAACTATGCTAAGCAGGCCTTAGTTAAAGTTTCTGGAAGTGATCGCATCATCTGGTGTGATCAACAGTTTGAATAAGGCCAGTACGCTCAAAATCTCGGTCACGAAGACTTGTGAATTTGTGGTAGCACAATCATTGACAGAACTGTCCCGTCTACCCAATTTCATCCACAAGGGATGGGTCAACACGTGGGCTTTGATTTGCAAACACTTTCCAAATGTGCTGCAAGCTAATATTATCGAAAAACCAAATTCCTGAAAAATCGCCCATGGCGAGATTCAAACCCGGGTCTTATGGTCAGAAAGCGAACATTTGAACCAATTGGTCATGTGCCCATTACGAGTGACTAATATGTCACAAGCTACATAAAGTGTAATATTTCAGAACACTTCATGACTTTGCATTTAGTTAACAATAGGTCATACGTTAAATAGAATGACAAGAAATGGCCTCCTTTTGGTACAGTCATGTCTATGCCTAAAAGTACCAAAATGAGAACAGTTAAAGGATTTACAAGTCGTCTGAAGTTTTGCACGTCACATAAATCTCAATAACTCGAATTTGCTTTGAAAAGCTTTTGTTAAATTTGAAACAAGTTAGACATCAAAACAAACACTGAGTTATTTTTTTTAGGTAGATTCAATATGCTTTCTTAAAGTTATTGGGATCCATATATACAATTCTTTGACGTCCGTCCGTCCGTCCGTCCGGTGGCTTGCGCGCGAAAAAGCATTTTCACGTGAATTTGCTACAGTTCTAAGGCTTTTGACCAATAGGAAACTTCGTTGGCTGAAACTAGAGTTTTGATTGGTTGATAGACATTTTGGTGCGAAGTGGATTATGCTGGAGGGGTGAAAGGTTTATTATTCCATCAAATCCATATATAAAATTCTGTGACTTCCGTCCGTCACACCGTCTAAAATAGCCATATATTGACCGATCAAAATCAAGTTGTGAAGAGAAGTGCAAACAGGTATGTGGGTACAAAGTATAGTTGACTTTACTAGGGTGCGTAAAAACCGCGAAGTAGGTTTTTTGTCAAAGTATTTTTCCAAACAAATCACCTTATTCTAATTTCCTTGATTGGTTTGCGAAATTAAACGAAACGTAGAGTTTGTAAATCTCGACAAAAAATGTTAGCGATAACTTTAACAATAATAAATACTGTGAGAATTTCAACACGTGTCAATGTGTTGCAAAAAAAATCTAGTTATTATAAAAACTGCAGTCTGAAGTTATTATGTAATGCGAGAAAATCACTTTTTACAACAAAAACAAGGAAATACAATCCGCAAATAAAATGAAAAGATTAACCTAAAAACGTGTTCTTAAATATCCTCATCAGATCATGACTTTCAAATATATGTCATGTATGGCGCCAAACTTGTTCAGTAATATCTAAACTTGTCAGCTGTGTACAACCGCTTTCTAAGATAACTGGTTAAAATGACTTTGAGCAAATGAAAACTGTAGTTTTTAGCAGAGACCAACCTTCTTCAAAACTTGCGAACTAGTGCTAAAAATTCTTCTTTTATGAGCCTAAAAACTAAAAAAGTGTAAATCAAGTGCCAAAGCTATAGGTAGAGGAAGAAAAGCTCAATATCCAGATGTGGAAAAAAGTTTAGTTGAATTTGTGAAAGAAAGACGATCTCATTTCTTCGAAATTGGTATTTTTATAGATTTTTTATTTTTTCGCCAAATAAAAAATAGGGTTACTGATAAACATAAATTTATTGACAAAAAAAGTTACAATTATTATTGTTGGATTTAAAATGAAAATTGGGATAATACCTTTCTTGTTTTAGAAGAAGTACATATTTATTATTATAAATCAATAACGAAAAAAATATTATTGTTTAAACCTATGTATAATACGCACCCCAAATATCACCTGTAATTTATAGTAAAAAAATGCGTATTATTTTCGAGAAATTACAGTAGTTTATCTGCCCAAGAGCAGATACTACATTTTGACCCCAACTTGATGGCCTGTGGGTGATTATTTATCTGACCTCCCCACTAAGGCAGGGGGGTGAACAAGGTTGTTTTTAAGGAAAGGAGCCTATACACATGACTATGCATATGGGCCAAGGACAAAAATTACCTAGTCACCGCGACTACTGTCACGCTGGCATCGATATTACACTAACGCAAGAACTCTTAGTGCAATGAGAGAGTTGCTACCGCGAGGTTGGTTTCCCAGGACTGGGTACTTTTTCCCATCTAAAACAAGGAGAGAACAGAGATGAAATGTAGTTTATCTTTGATCCCAGCCCGATAGCCAGAGAGTGATTATTTATTTACTTGACCTCCTCCCTAAGACAGGATGTGACGCAAGGTAATTTTTAAGTTGTGGAGTGGGACTTACACGTGAATATGCACACGGGCCAAGGACAAAAATTACCCAGTCCCCATTCACAGTATCAATTTTCACACACTGTTAGATAAATGTTACAAGTGTCTTTAAAGTTTATTCAGACCTTATTTTGCTTGCGCAGTCAATCTTGTATTGTTTTACGATATGTGATCAGTAATTAACTTCTCTGTCTCTTAGTTTACTTAACTATTGTTTATAGTAAACTAAGAGACAGAGAAGAAGTGGACTATGCATATGCAAATAGGTACGACTCTGTTTACCAATCCACTACACCTCACCGAAAAGGCTTCCTTAATGCCTTTGGTTGTTCTCGAATTTCTACAAATACAAAAACACATTTTTCCCCAGGTACAATAGAGAAATAATTATAGAATTATCAAAAAAAAAAAAGTAAAGAAAGAAAGAAAAAAGAAAATCTTATTTAATATTTTGTTGTTCCTCCTTGAGCTTTTTTAAGGAAGCTTGAATTTTAATCATGATTGTTTCTCTGTAACCCATTGTATCTTTGTTTGTTTTTTTCTGCTTGAACAGACATGAGTAACAGTTTTTTTAGCAGTAAGCTATGTAAGATATCGTAACTACTAAAAAATTCAAGGTATATTTTTTTGTTGAAAGTATCTCAGCCATTTTCACTGCAGAAGACCATTAACATAAACTTACGTTAAAGCTTTTTTTTTTCTTTGGAGAAAAACTGATGATTTCATATAATATTATCACTTAGGACAGTGGGATTTGTTTTTAATTTATCCATTTGACTATACACAAATATTTAAAAAAAAAAAATATAATTCTTCGCCAAAAAAAATTATGATGACTTCTTGTTCCTAAAACAAAACATGTTTACACATATGATCTTCCTTAGAGAAAACTGCCAATGGTTTAAAATACTGAAAGTATTACCTTAAACAAATGGTTACAAAATTCAAGAAACATTGCTACAGTGTAACCCGGATATAAGAGAGTTGTCAGGACTGGAGAAGAAGTATCTTATATCCGGGTTGCTCTTATATCCGGGTTTGGTCTATTTTGTTTAGGAAAGTATGGTTCTAATTTGGGACCAGATAAAATCTCTCTTATATCCGGGTTTCTCTTATATCAGGGTTATTAATAATTGTGTTATGTAAGAGAGCATGTGAGTGAACAAGTGAAAACGAAACAAAACAAAGTTTTAATAAATGTTATTTACTTCATGAAATCAGGCAGTTTATTCAGAAAGTCAAACGAGCTACCCGTGAGCTGGAGTTTGTCCTAGACTGGTTTAGATGTTAGTACTGGTTTTTGGTGCAGTGTTACTCACAGGAAGTAGTATGCACTCAACTGCCCATGGATAATATCCGTAGCTATTTATAGTCTTTGTGACTTTTTTTATGTAAGTGAGTCACCTCATCTCCTTGAACCAAAGAGGTTTTATCCCTTTATTTTCCCTGGTACTTCTAGGAGATTTTGTCTCTTCACTATCTTCCTCCATCTCCCTAGGAGTTTCTCTTGATATGGAAGAACGTGATCTTTTCCATTTTTTTATAGGAGTGTTCCGCCGACGATTGTTCATCTTCAGAGTCTATATTTCTCTCGATTTCACTGTCATGTTTGTCTTGTCTTGACATGAAAATTTCACCATCATTATTTTCAGGCTCACTATACATTTCTTCATCACTATCGTGTTCCAATCTAACTTGATAGGCATACGCTAATATCCTGTTTCCAATTTTAAAAACAACTGGAAGCTTAGCCAACGTTGTTGTAAGACTGCTTCAGGATATAAAGAAACCTCAAGAGTAGAAAAAAATCCGTTCGATGGCTGTTGCAGCAGCCGACACCCAGCTCACAGCTCCAGCCATCAGCAGCAGTTCCAGTTAGACAGTCATCATTATCTCCAGCTTGCCATCGGCCTGCCGCTCTAGTAGGTCTCCAGCTCCAGCCATCCTAGCCAATATATACAATAAACTGTCCTTTTCAGCACAACGTTTTTCAGTAACCGCAAAACTGCCCTTTTTAGGCAAACGCTCTCCAGCGATTAAACTTTCCTTCTCAGGACAACGCTCTCCCGCGACAACCAAAACTGTTCTTCTCAGGACAATGCTATTCTCGCCCTCTATATGAGCTGAGTTATTTTTTGTCTAGTGCACTGTAACATTATTTTTGTTTATCTATTTTTCTTTGACTTGGCAATATATTTTTTACACAAATCTTCGTTTTCTTCGTTGTAGTTTTCTGTCATTTAATAACTGCAGGCCAATATATTCACCGCAACAATTTGTCGTAAACCAAATGCATTAGAGATAAAATACACAATATATATATATATATATATATATATATATATATATATATATATATATATAAATATGTAATGAAAAACAAACCACTTTAATGTACCATTACGATAATTTATTTCACCTAAATCCTTTTAAAAGGATTTAGGTGAAATAAATTATCGTAATGGTACATTAAAGTGGTTTGTTTTTCATTACATATTAGCTCTGTCCTAACATTGAGCTCTCAGGATTTCATCCTCTTTGGATTTACCAATTCGGTTTACCAAGTTCCTTATAACTTAACTTATATATATATATATATATATATATACAGTGAGGTGAAACAAGTATTTGTACAGTAAAAAAATGTATTTAGAATCATATATTGAATGAAATGCATTGTCTAAAGCTCACAATATATTCGTAAAACTATTATAAATGCAAATAAACAGGAAAAATAAATTACTTGACACGTATTTTGTAATTAAATTAAAGACATTAGTTCCATTTCATCCTCAAGCGAATTTTGGAGGATGAAATGGAACTAATGTCTTTAATTTAATTACAAAATTAAATTCGAAGCTTTTAGCTTCCATTTTTGAAACATGGTTAGAACTGTGTAGCGAAAAAACATATTTTAAATGAGTTAATTTATAATATATATATATATATATATATATATATATATATATATATATAACGCTTCATGGTCAAGCAGCTAATCATAACACCAACACTTGAAGATTTAGACGTAACTTTATGAAGAGGCAGATTGAAATATGAAAAGACAACTTAAAATCTCTTACTAAAAAAAAAGTACAAGAGATCCACAACAGAGTAAAACTTCAAATGTCTCCTGAACAGTTTAAAGAAATTCTACATTGAGTCGCAGAAATTGCTAATAAATCTGAAATTCTAAACAGTCTGAACATTAAAAAAATGTTTATAAGGCGATCATACGCCGACCAGAAGATATATACATTATCACACATGTGGAGAGATACAGGCTATCTCTCTCAGATCATGACAATGGAAAGAACACTGTTCGATTAGGATAATCGAACAGTAATCTTTTCCCAGGTTCGCTTCGGTTTCAACACGAATACTGATCCACAATTCAAGGATGAACGATAAGGCGTAATGAATTTTGATATAAGAACTTTAATATGTACAGATATACAAAATATTAAAATATAAGAAAATATAAGCATGAGTGAAACATCCGACGACCAGATCTCAAGACTTATGTTGGGATATCAAAATTTGCCTAACTCCAAATGGATTCGACTGAACCCGAACGGACAAAAAAATAAGTATGAATAACTACGAATGCAGAAATCAACGCATAACCAAAAGAGATGGGATAGGAGTTACATATTATTATTTTGACATGTGGAAAGGTGTTTGTAAGAACATAATATTTATGGATGTATGTGTATCTTTCTAACACGGGTCCAAAATATATGATTACTTATCTTTATATTCAGTTCTCTTTTTTTATCATTGTCCTTGCTTTTCTCTCTCACGATTCCTCTTTCTTTCTTTCCTTTTCACAAATACGATTTCACACACTGTCCGGCTGTAACAGAGATATACACTTTCTTCCTCTCTCAGGTTTTCTTTTATCTTTCTTTCTTTCTTCTTCTGCATACAGTTCAATTGCAAACACGATTCAACTGCAACAGGGATATACACTTTCTTCCTCTCTGGTTTTCCTTTTTCTTTCTTTCTTCTTCTTTACACAATTCAGCTTGTAACAGGGATATATACTTTCTTCCACTCTGTGGTTTCCTTTTTTCTTTCTTTCTTCTTCTTTACACAATTCAGCTTGTAACAGAGATATATACTTTCTTCCTCTCTGGTTTTCTCTTTTCTTCAAACGCAGGCTGTTTTCTCAGCGTACAAATTTCTGAGTCTTCTGTGATAAATGACGCGAGTTATCGTCTTCAATTTGGGGTTATCGAACAGAAATACATGTTCTTATATTTCTTGTCAGGAGTTTCCTGGGATGAATCGGACAAGTTCCATCATTATCAAATGAGTCACATCTTTTCGTTCATAAGTTATCAGCACTTCGATTTCGAGTCTTGCTCCTTCAAAGAAAAGACAGCAACTGACTCCCAAGTAATTTTCTAACTCTCACGTGTCCTGCGTTTTGGTGCGAATTCCAGCTTACATCAGTCCCCTGTCTAGCTTCTGTCTAGACATCTGTTGCTACGGGTAATTGGGTCAGACTTGCTTTCCCAAAATGTCTCATGACTTCCACGTGACCTCTTCTGTTGTCAGGCGGAGATTAACCTTAATATATGCATGTATGCGTGTTTGGGCTATCTGCGTCCGTCACAATAACATAAATAAAATAAAATAAAACAAATAACATTAAAACTTTGTTTAAAATAAATTAAATAAAACCAAAAAGAAAAGTTGTCCCAGAATGCAACAGAAACATTTCCTGGGTTAAAACAGGACATTGCTTGTTGTAATACGAAGTGACTTCTTCCTTTCATTACATGCAATCTTAAAACACTTGTAAAAAAAAAAATACACACACACCGACGGTAACCACCGACGGACAAAAAACATACTATACTTCACAACCTAACTATCATCTCTACAGACAATACAATAGATTGGATAAAAAAACTGAAATTGAAATTGTTGGGAGCTATGTGGTATTTGTTATTGACTTATGGGGCGCAGGTGATATGTTGTTGCTAACCCATTTAAGGTAGTAGCAGTGATTACAAATTATTCCAAGTGCTGTCTGGAATAAAACAATCTTGACGTAACCTTGTCGTAGTTAGCTCCTCCTTAATTCTCAAATTCTTCACTAGAGGTCGCTCTCCCTACTGGGCAACTTTTTGCCTCGTTCTCTTTCTACTTTACATTTCAGCGGACACATTTAAAAATGTGATCTCTCGCAGAGATCCGCGTTTTTGCCCACTTATGGGAAAACGCCATGAAACACACATACACGTACGTACGAACATTCACCAATATACAAACTCTTTACGTTCACACACAAACACAAATGTTGATGTCTTTGTCACTTGTAAATTTGTTGTTTAATACACATATTTGTTGATATATATATATATATATATATATATATATATATATATATATATATATATGTATATGTTTTGTTTGTTTTCTTTACATCTTCGGTTGGACTCAACTTGAGTCCGCCATGTTCTTGTAGTTGGGCCTTCTTCTAGCAGGAGAAACAGATTAAACAACACAATGGTGAAACAATGCATTTAAACAAGTGCATTTCAAATGAAACCTGAAGATAAACATTTATTTTACAAAAAATAACAATGTATTTGGATATTTCTACATCGTGTGGGGAATATAATGAGAACATGGAAAAGTAGTGTAAGTTCGCATATACACATTGAAGTGTTTTTTAAATAAATCCTTGAAAGAAGAAAGTTCACATACACACATTTAGGTGTGTTTAATAAAATCTAGAAAAAAATGGAAAAGTTTACAGACACACATTGAGGAGTGGTTATAATAAAAACCATAAGAAATAGAAAAGTCCTATAGACGCGTATAGAGGTGTGTTTAATAAAAACCATAAGAAATAGAAAAGTCACATAGACGCGTATAGAGGTGTGCTTAATGAAGTCTATGAGAAATGGAAAGGTCCATAGACGCGTATAGAGGCGTGCTTAATGAAGTCTATGAGAAATGGAAAGGTCCATAGACACACATTAAGGTGTGTTTAATAAAATCCATAAGAAATGATTTTTCTTTGGTGTATAGTCTGTATTTATAGATATCCTTTAGCAGGTGCTGACTCACAAAAAAAAGTCCTTAAAAAATGCGGGAGAAGTGTTATCAGAGGTCGATGAATAATTTACATTATATTTCGAATATTTTTAAAACGCTACCGGAAGTTCCACTCGGATGCTATGCGTAAATGATTCATTTTAGTCATTTGATTCCAGACTTTTGAGACTACAACTTTCGGTCGACCCGATAAAATGTTATACCAAATGTCAAAACATACAAAACTTATAACTACTATTAAAAACAAAACCAGAAATTCGGGACCTACTCAAAGCTGAAATAGTAAAAGACAGACATGACAAAAGAAAAAACTCGTCTGAGCTCCTAACAAAACAATTAAAAATAGCTGACAAGGAGCTACGTACCCATACTTATATCATTTTTTAAAAACCAGATAAAACCAATATCTGCGTTGTATTAAAAAAATCTGATTACAATTCAAAATTACAACAAATACTTGATGCACATCAATTTTTTTAAAAGTCAACAAAAATCCTATTAATCAAATGAAATTGAAAATCAACAAATTGATCAAAGCCAACAAAGCAAAACAAGACAATTTAAAACTCTCCAAAATAATTGGTTTGGTTTTGTTTTTGTTTTACGGCATATCAACCTCAATGGGTTATTTAATGCCGACAAAATTGTTATTGCTGGTAATGTGTTTTTCTTCAAAAATCTATTTCTGGAGATATTTTTCCTTGAAGAAATCTATAGCTGGTCATATTTTTTCAAAGAATGTATAACTGTTTGTATTGCTGGTAATTTTTTTAAAGTATTGCTGATAATAATTTTTCCTTAAAAATTATTGCTGGTAATATTTTTTTATTACAAAGTATTTCAGGTATTAAAACCTATTTTTACACAAGTTTGGGTGTTAACTATTTGCCCATAGCTGGGACCCTAACAGATGCTACCACCCCGGGTCAGTGTGGACCTGGGAACATTAGCAATTAAGATGTGGTTTCACGCTCCTCAAAACCTCCTGATCAGAGGCCTTGCTGTTGGACGTAGTTTATCGTCTTACCCAGGACGCGGATGTAGTTTGTCGTCATACCCAGGACGCGGATGTAGTTTGTCATCATACCCAGGGCGACCAAATGGAACTATAAAAATGCATAAGCTTAACTTCCCTCTCCGACATATATTTCATCATTACGCCTCATACCGGAAGGAAAGTTAAATTGAGTTGTGAAAAGTTGACTTCCATAGAACGGATAGAATCTAGTTAATAACAATGTCCATTAGCATTTTCACCATAATGGATCTAATATCTTTAATTATTTTTTAGGTTTTGAATTGTGTTCCAGTTTTACATCCAGAGTCTATCTGCCTGCGAATCCCTGTTGCAGGTGCCCATTCAGGCATATTTGTGTTTCTTCAACATCCGCAATGCATACCTCATACTGCTGTTATGTTGAGCAGTGCTAAATTCTGGGGAAGAACACCCAGTCTGGCTTCATCGAATGTTTTAAACAAAGTCAGTACGCTCAAACCCTCAGTCATGATGAATTGTGACTTTGTGCTAACCTTTCATCAACCCGATTCCAATCAAAAGACTCGAGTCAACTTTTCGTTGGCTTCTAAATTGATGAATCGGCATTTAGGAAGACGGCGAGATTTCCCGGTAAAATAAAAAGGGTTTCACTCTACAAAATTTTCCAGCTGTAAATTTCGCCTTGTAGAAACACAAATATGCTAGGATTGGGAAGTCTCTCTCACTCACTTCTTCCTGTCCATTACTGACAACTGTGAAAAAACTCTGAAATCAAACCAGCCTCATACCTTGCAGGTCCTGTCTCTTTAGGTAAAGGCTAAAAGAAGTGTTATTGACAAGCGTATGGTTGCAAGAAAGAAATTCGACAACAGCAGAAATAGATTTACGTGATTTATTTCAATAGGAACGTGTGGGTTTGGGACAGCTACCTTGTGATATAGTTCATAAGCCGTGCATTCGTTACACACACACATCCTGCCTTTATATATATATATATATATATATATATATATATATATATATATATTGAGCACTTTTTTATTATTTTTGCTGTTGGTAGGGAGAGCTTTACCTTTAATTCTCTTTCAAACTCTTCTTCCTGTATTGACTTACATCCAGCTTATGATTTATCAAGCTGGTTCCTTTTCTGCATTTATGTATGAATTCAAGCACTATGGCTGTTGCATTACATAATTTTGTAAGTGTAGAGAATCCCTGTATGTTTATTATTGAGGTTGAATCTACCATGGGAATAGTGCCAAAATATAACTCCGACCTCAACCTCTTTAGCCTTTGAATTCAAACACTCCAGATAGTCGCTAGGCCAGTAAAAAGAAATAGTCTTTGGTTAGCCACGATGGACAATATTTCCAGAACTTCAATTTAGTCACGAACTGATCAAAGGTTAACTCCTCATATATTTAACGAGTTTCTTGCATGGATAAGGTAATTTAGTTTTATGTCCAGAGCAGTTATTTGTTTTATGCTTTTTACTTGAGCACTTAGCACATAGCTGCCTTAACTTTGCGAGCCTCATCAGCAGTCGAGAACTTGGCACATTTAGTCATTCGATGTCCCTTATTAGCTCATAATCTACAATCATTGAGCTTGTAAATAAATTCTGTAGAGCTGACACAAAAAACCTTCATTCTCTGCAGTATTATGTTTATATTAGGTTGGTGCAAAAATAATGACGGTTTTTGACGTATTTTTTTCACGTCAAAAACCGTCGTTATTTTTGCACCAACCTAATATTTTGAGATTTCGCTATGATTAATTATTTTCGTTTTAGAAATAGTTCTGATAGTTTTGTTGTGGAGGTGAAGGTTAATAATAAGTTTAAAAATTAATCAGAAGGCTGTTTAGTTATATGAGGTTGACTGCGTGTACAAAATTTCACTTCTCCACAAGCATTTTAATTTTAGTCGTATGGCACAAGGCTAATATGGCAATTCAAAAGATGACAACAATGATGTAAAACAACAACAATAATTATTTATATAGGAATCATGCAAATTATCAAGAAAAAACTGCTCAGAATATTTAGCTGAGTTATGCTGAATTTCAAAGATCAATATCGTTCATTTAGCAAATTAAATTGCCTTGAAATGTTCCTTTAAGGCAATATTTTTGGAATAAAATATACAATGCAAAAAATAAGAGTTCTTCATACTTAACTATGAATTTAATTGAAAACATTTTTTGAAAGAAAGAATATTTATCTAGTCTCAATGAAAAAGACTTTGTTTTTACAAGAAATGTTCTATATGAAACAGTTGGAAGTTTTGTGTAATATGAATTCTGTGAGAATTTGTTTGGTCAAAAAAAGGGATTTTAAATTATTAATTGATGTTTCAAGAAGTTTCCGTTTTGTACTAAATGGCATTTAGTTTGTGTACTTCTGAAAATACAATAAATTTTGTCGCTAAAAGAAAATGTTCACCAAAGAGTAAATTCCGTTGAATGGAACTGAATGAGAAAATTTCTTGAATTATGTCCTGAAAAGCTGAAAATATCTTCAATAAACTTGTAGCTTCAAAAGACTTTTTTTAAAAAAAATATTTTCTTGCTGGTGAAGAAATGAAAAAAAAACTGGAATATATATGTCTGGTTGACTTTTCTTTGGTCTCACTATGAGAGAGTTGAAAGAATTCTGTAACTTGAAGTTAGAGTGAATGTTCGTAATGTTTGTAAGTGTGTTGGGGACGTGCAGAATTTATTAATTATGCTTGAAAGAATCAGAAGGAATTTGTGTAGGTTGCGTGACTTTCTGCATCCACAACAAATAAATCAACGAAATTTAAAATACGATTAAGAACAAGACATATTTAACTAGAAACTAATAAAACATTTATATACAATTCAAAACAATATACAAGCAGGATAATTGGTATATGTTATGTTGGCAAAAAATGTGTATGATGTTTTAGGTTTCAGAATGTCTCTCTTTGTAATCGTTCGTTCATTTGCAGACCGTTTTAGATTTGTGTTGGTATTTAGAATTGTCAATATTAAGTGTCTTTTTAGAAGGAGTTCTTAAGGAGTGATCTACCTTTGACTGTAATGTTTTTAAGGTCGTTCGCACATGGTTGTTTATTTAATAGATAGTGAATATAATTCACTCTGGATAAGCAATGTTCGAGAATCAATGTTCACAAAGTTGGTTGATTTTAAATTGTGAGTGAGTCAGCGTTGATGTACCTTTGCGCGGTAAAATCGTGATTTCGAGTGACGTGGAGTATGTTGACAATTTCTTTGTGGGAGTTCGTTACAGACTGCTTGGGTCAGTCGACGTTTTCTTTTATAAGTTCTGAAAAGTCCGAAATCGGCTCACGGAGTTTTGGCGCAATTTCGCTTTTGCACGTGAACTTTCAGATTATCGTGTCATTAACCAATGAGATTGGTTGATTCGCCTAGTACGGTTTTTATTGGATGAAGTTTTCCGTATGTAGGCGTAAGATATAGACTGTTCAGTTGCTAGGGGTGATAGGTAAGAAAAAGACGAGTCTACAAGTTTCTGTTGCTTGTAGTTGAGTATTGGTAATATGTTGATGCATGTAATGTTCTGTAATGTTTGTAATTAAGTTTCTGTACGTACGTGAATATGTTTTCATAGTGTCCGCCCGTAAAGGGTCGAAACGCGATTTCTTAAACAGCTACATTTTAGTAAGCGAGAGAAATCAAAAAGAGGAAGAACGAACTTGTGTCTGGTATTTATAATAAACGTAATCACGTGATCGGCTCCGGAGAGCATTTCTGAATTTTGGCGGAAAAATGATTTTGAATAACGCGTAGGCGTTGTACGGACGTAGGCGAGAACGTGATTTAAATATTAACTGACCAATGAGAAGTGAACAAAATATCAAAGCTTTGCGATCCACTTTTTGCACAGATTTGCACAAAAATTGACATTGATAGAAAAGTGGTAGCATGATGCTAAAGCTTCGTTGCTATGTTCGAAAATGTCGTTAAAAGTTGGGTAACTAGTTTCCGCCCGATGTATGACTTCGCGCCTAAAATTGTGAGGAAGCCGCCCAAATACAATATGGCAGACCAGTTTCAAACCTGACATGTCACCTTCAAAAAATCCAACCCATAGGAAGTTTTAAATTCGGACAATTGGCATGAACTTCTGCTAAATATTGTTTTACATTCACAAATTCAGCATCGTATTTAGGTTGGGTTGTCAATATCTGTTTAAATATCTCTATGTATGGTACATCTAAGAATTCTTTTGTTAACAATTCTATTGCAACGTTAAAGTTTTCGTTTTCTAAAGTTAAGTGGGACACTAACTGCAAAGCATAGCCTGTTAAACAACTTTTTAAAATGGCTAACTTTGGTCTATCAGGTTGTACAGTGTACACTATGCAAACAATTCTGAAAGTGAGCCACCAATTTTTTATATTCAAATTTCGTGGTATCAAGTTTTATACTGTAGTTTCGGTAACGGCATAAACTGATCGTTAAAGGTATTCACATTGTTGTTGGTACTTTGAATACTAGCATTTTCGAATAACATACTATTTATGTCGTTTTCTTATTGGTTGAGAAAGTCACGAGGTGTGCTTACTGCGTTTGGTTTTACGTGTTTATTTTTAGACTTGATGAAATTATAGTTGTAGAGGGAATTTGAAAATGTATTTTCATTTGTTTATTCATTTTTTGTATTTTCAAATCCCAACACACACCAAATTTTCTTTTGTCAGTCATGTATTTTTAAGTAACAGGAAAAGTCGACACGTTACACGTTTAAAATATTAGTCTGATTTCTTATAATTAAAATAATTATTTTTTAGAATTAAATCAATTTTAATTCGATTGATTTTTTTTTACAATCTGTATCAAATCAGTTTCGCTATTATTCTTTTGAGTTTTCAATGTTGATTTTTTTTTATAGAATTGATTTTTTCCAAGAAATTTAAAATAAATAAATAAGCGTCGGTACCTCCACTTTTTCGGCATAAATTTTCGATACCTAAGTTTAAAATGATTTTTTTAAAATGAAAAAACATGCTTGAAGATTTCATTTTAGTAAAAGTTTAATTGAAAGTTTAATCATTAAATTTATTATTTCCATTAAGTAAACAATTCTGGTGTATTTCAGATAGAAACTATATACATTGGAATGTCAAATTTAATTTCAAATTTTTAAATTTTCTTAAAAACGGCCATTTTCTTAATTTTAAGAAATTTGTAAACAAACACAAATTTATCGATTTTAAAAATATTTAAAAAATTTATGACACGTTATTTCAGTAAAATTAGAAAATTTAATGTTAAATTAATCTGATTTAAAAGAAATATTACTTACTTATAGCATAAAAAAGTAATATACAACAAATTATTAACGATTGGTAGTGTTATTTTGTTCCAATATTTGATCTATGTGTTGATTGACGAGTGATGACAGCTACTACGGATGACCATAAATGAAAATTATTAGAAATCTGAGTGAACGCTTTTATTTTTAGTTTTACTGTTATGTTTATTTATTAGAATAAAGGGACAAAACACTTTTTATAATAATGGCAATTTCAGTCTACCGTACATGGAAATAAGGAACGTATTAGGTAAAAAAATACAACATAAAAAATTATTTGAAAAAAAATTAGTACAACTAAGTTTATTAAACTTTGCAATTTTGAACTCATAAATTTTATTTCTACTTAATTACTAATTACCACAAAGAAATAGCCTAATACAGAGTTTTGCACGATTTTTAAACTATTAAATTATTATAATTAAAATTTGAAACAAATGAAAAAATTCTTGTAAAATTCTTGTAAAATTTAATTATTCATCAGAAAAAATTTATTTCTTCAGGCAATAATGACCATAATATTACTTATTTACAAAAGCAATTAAAAGCTTTTCTAATTAAGTAATATCATAGTTTTATTGGATTCATTATATTTCAATTCAGAGCAGATTTTCAGTTAGCACAAATTTGAAAAAAAAAGTAGGTGATTTACCATCTCTAATGACTCTTACTTTAAACAAAAAAAATTTTTTCAGGAAATAAAAAGGTTTTGAACGAAATTTCACGACAATAAGTAAATGGGATGTAACATATTTAAAAAAAAAATATCTTTTACCAAAATTTTCTAAAAAGAAATATTTCAAAAATAATTTCATTCATTTGTGAATAATTGGAATAACTACGGGGGTTGGCTTTTCTTTTCATAAGCGGAAGGGTACGATTATTACAGACCAGAGAATACATTTTTAAACGAATAGCCCTAGTATTAGGTTGGTGCAAAAATAATGTCGTTTTCTCACATGTGAGAAAACGACATTATTTTTGCACCAACCTAATAATTAAGGCGTCTACGTTACAACTAAAAACAGAGTTGCTTCCCTTTCATCATTGCGCAGCCCAAAAGGACGTTGTGTCTAGTCTTTTTTTAAACAGACAAACGTGTCCCATTTCATGCTGAATATAACTGAGCGAGAAGATTATGGTAAAGAACAAAGGTTTATATGAAGAAGTGCAAAGTTTTCTCAACTGATGATTTTCCAATGAAATGTTTTTAGAGGTCTGTAGCAAATCCAGAAGTTATCTCCCTTAAAAAATATCTGGTTCATTTTTTAAAAAATTCAGACAGTGACCCAAGGAATCTTTAATCAAAAAAATAGATAGGACGACGTGGAGCAATTGAGTCACCATCATAATCACAAGACTTAACACCATCGGACTCTTTTTTTTGGGGGGGGGGTCATGAAAGATCATTTGCTTACAGACTCAAACAAAAAACAATCTCCTAATTAAAACAAGCAATTTCTGATAAATTACCTGAAATTAATATTCAAATGTGTCAAATCAAATGGTTTGTTTTTTGTAGAAGTGTTGCTGATAGGGTTCAGCGTTGTATTGTGCACTTTGAACATGTTAAATAATTTGTTAAATTGTAACAAATCATGTTGTTATGATGTGACAATACTTTCTTAAATTACTGTAATTTATTTTTATTCAATGAAATTTAATAAATAAAAAGGACATTATTTTGCCGCATCCTTTATTATTATTATTATTATTATTATTATTATTATTATTATTATTAATATTATTATTATTATTAATATTATTATTATTATTATTATTATTATTATTATTATTATTTGTGCATGTTATGTTTAGTTTCCTGCTCTGGATCCTGTAGATTTTGGCCCAAACTATGGTCCTTAGGCCCAATAGGAAAATTGTCATTTAACTAATAGCACTTTTCTTAGTATATGTGATGTTCCTGGTATGGTGATCTTCTGGTCATGTTGATGTTACCTGGGACACAGTTAGTAAAATTGTCCATTCCTTTTCTCACGAGGCCCAGAGCTCCGATTACTATTGGTACGACAGTCTCAGTCTTCATTCCCCACATCCTGTTAATCTCGATGTCCAGGTCCTTGTATTTGGATAATTTCTCGATAATTTTTATGTTAGTGTTTTTCTCAGATGCTACTGTTATGTCATTAAGGATATGCTTCCTGAATTTCTTGTCTTTTATGATAATATCAGGTCAGTTGGCTATTATTTCCCTGTCAGTTTGAATTGCCATATTCCGGAGGATAGTTACATCGTTATTTTGGGTAACTGTGTCTAGTTGGTGGTCATACCAACCAGACAAAGTGGTGCTCAGTGGTTTCGATTTTGTGCTTCTTGCATATCTTCCATTGCATATATGTTGCTACCTTATGTCTCTGGGTATATTCATTTTTTGCTAGTTCTGGACATCCTGAGATAATATAGTCGACAGTTTTATCATATTTTCTGCATATCCTGCATTTCGGGTTAGTTCCATCCTTCATTATGTGACAGTGGTTGTGAGGCTTTGGTCCTGAGCTGCAATAATTAGGCCTTCTGTCTCAGCTTTCAGCCCGGTGATCCTCAGCCACTGATATGTTTTTTGTTGATCCACATCTGCTTCTTTCTTTCTTTTTATGCATTTGTCATGCAGCGCCCTTTTCCTCCCAGTTTTGTTATAATGTCATTTGGCCATGTTGTTTTGCTTTCTGCTTTATTCGTTTGGCATAGATGGTATTCGGTTCGTTTTTTGTTGGTAGAATTTCAGGTATATTATGGTGTTTCTTGAAGAGTGCAGTTTCTTTGTTGATAGAGTTGATTTGGTGTTTTGCCAAGAGAGGGTTATTATTATTATTTTTTATTTTCTTTGATTTCTGGCGTTTACATATTTCTTTCCGGGTCCCGCCTAGGGACCTAAGGTTAGAAATGGCATCATGACAGTTTCCACTGACAAAAAAAAAATTACATAGATAAAGCCCTTCGTAAAGTGTGGGCTGTACTTGTCAGAACAATTTTTTGTGTCTCCTTGAGGCATGGACTTCCAGGAATCCCTTCAATTAGTCTACTGCAATCTTTTCCAACCAGTCCTAGGGCTCCAACTACAACAGGGATTGTTGATGTTCCCATATGCCACATTTTCGAGATTTCTATTTCAAGGTGCTTTTATTTTGACAGCTTTTTGAATATCTTCAAAGATACATTGCAGTCAGCAGGGACTGCCATATCAATAAGGAGGCACTTTTTTGTTTGTGGTCTTTAATAACAATATCTGGGCGGTTGGCCTTGATTGTTCTGTCAGTGTGAATTGTGTAGTCCCATAGAATTGTAACAGGTCCTATCTCCGTAACCGGGTCTGGGTGGTGTTGGTACCAGTTTCTTTCAGTTTCTTTCCCGTAGAAGTTGCAGATTTTCCAGTGCAGATATTGGCCCACTCTGTCATGTCGGGTTTTATATTCAGTGGGTGCCAACATCGTGCAACCTGATACAAGATGATCAATCGTTTCTGTATATTTATCACAGAATCTGCATTTTGGGCTGACACAATATTTTAGTATATGTGCTTGATAATTCCTAGTTAGCAAGCATTGGTCCTGCGCAGCAAGGATAAAACCTTCAGTTTCCGCTTTCAACCCTGCACTGCGTAGCCACTGATGGGTACGGGTTTTGTCTACATCAGCTTGTTTGGTACGGGCAGAGTATTGGCCGTGAAGTGGTTTATCTTGCCATCGCTTCTGTATCTGGTCGGTTGCATTCGTCTTTGCTGTCTTTTTAAAGTATTTTGCAGTTTCAGCCGGTGTATTGTGCTGTAGTTGCATCTCTACGCCCATTTGAAACTCCATTTTGAATTTGTTGGCTTCTTTCATTACGGAGTAAAGACGCTTACTACTTTCATGTTCCTTGACGCATACCATCATCCAGTCTTCTGTAGTTTCCAAGTATATTTGGAGGCCAATTGTTGTAGTTTTGTAGGACAGTCCTAGTTGAACTAATCCTCTGCCTCCTTCGGATCTGGGCACATACAGACGATCAACATCAGCTTTGGGATGATGCATGCGATAGCAGGTGAGAAGCTTTCTCGTTTTGGCGTCCATTCGCTTAATTTCAGCTATGGTCCAGTTAAGGACATTAAAGCTGTATTGCACCACTGGGACAGCCAATGTGTTTATAGCTGATATTCTATTTTTTAGTTTAGTTCAGTATTTAGTACCAGACGTACCCGCCTGTAGTACTCGTTTCTTATTTTTTCCTTCATTTGTGCGTGTTGTATGCCATCTCCTTCGCTAATTCCTAGGTACTTATAAGCTTCATCATGCTCCAATTCCCTAATCTTTGTGACAAAATCTAAATCTATTAAGGGTGTTTCTGTAATTCTACCTTTCTTGAATGCTACTTTTGCACATTTATCTAATCCGAAGTCCATACCTATGTCGTCACTGAAGTATTTTACAATATTGAGGAGGCCTTTCAACTAATTGTCGTCTTTGGCAAAGAGTTTGAGATCATCCATGTAGAGTAGGTTTATTATTATTATTATTATTGGTGGTGGTGATAGTGGCAGTGCCGTGCAGAGTTTTGGTGACGTCTGGTGATGCCCGGGGCCAACTCTTTGATTGTATGGCCCCAAAACCGAACTAGGGGATAAGATAGGGCTTATTACTGAGAAATGTGAGAAAGGAAGACATTTTAAATATGTAAAAAACAATAAAACATGGAATAAACACTTTATTCGAATTAAATATAAACTAAATTATTATTTCATTCTTTGGTTGGATGCTCTCCCGACATGGATGCCCGGGGTCATCGCACCCTCTGCCCCCACAATTGCGTACTACTGCTTTGTGTTGATGATTTGTTTGTTGTATTGCCACCTACGACGTGCATTGTGATCTTTACACATTTCTCCAAAAATGAATAGTTTATACCGAGTTATATAACTTGAAAATCAGTCTAATTATGTTATTATTTGTTGTGGCCTTGTTAGGGCCAGAAATAAAGACACGAGAGAGGAATTGAGTTAAACAAATATATTAACAGAAACAGTAATACAAACATATACAAATGGGAATGTTACAGCAAGAAATGTTCAGTCTGACTGTCAGAGCTGACTGCTGGAAACTTCCCTCTCCAAATAGCAGTACCTGCTCCTATTTATAGCTGCGAAAATTTCATGCGTACGTGAGTAAATTACCATAACATTATTGTAAACTCAGTCCTCACTGGGTGCCCCACTCTGCGTCAGCCAAAGGTACACTTGGTAAATATCTATATACCTACAGAAACCTCTCTGTAGAATACTACTAGTTTACCCTTGTTTTAAAAATAATAGAATACAATATATTTGATATTTTTTAAGTCCTTACCATTCTTAGAATATTCTCACATGTGAGTCTTTAAATATAACTGTCACACTGGCGTTGGTATCCAGTCCACCAACTCTCCCTCTTTAGTACACTGAGGAACATGCTGTCACAGAATCGGGGTCATCGGGACCAAACTTCCTTCAACGCTTTTCCGTTAACTGCCCGAAGACAGAAAAATGACAGAGAAGTGAACAACAGGTACTGCATCTTGATCCCAACCCGATGCTTGTAGAATACCGGCAGGTGTCAACCAATCCCGACACTGAATGAAATCAGATAAGCGATGATTTGTTGATGACCAAGCATGACTATTCGTTATGCAGACTAGCGCAAAATACTAGTTTAAGGCCTTTTTTTCATGCTATGCCTACTTAAAACTAACGAGGTAAATAAGTTGTTAACGTAAAGATAAATAGTCACTTATGACCTTCCGTACTATAAATTTCCGTACGTAATTTGTCAGTGCGTGATGAAAAACAGGCACATGTCATTTGTCAATCAACACCGCAGTTCAGACCGGCTTTCTCCCATTTGAAAAAACATGTTTTCATCACAGAAAATAAGCAATCTTTGTTTCAAAATATATTAAATAAACTTTATAATTTCTAATTTTTTTTAAATTATTTACAAAAAAACCATAATTGATTTTTTAAATAAATTTTAAACGGCAACATTCACTTATGTAAACAAAGGTTAATAAAACGGGAGATTATCGATTTTCTGTCAATTTTTCCAATTAAAAAAAATGAAGATTTTTAACGAAAATTTTGGACGTGTTAGAAATTATTAAAAAATCTAAAAAAATATTCAAAAAATACTTTGATCATTCCTCTTGATAATAACATTAACATTTAGACGATAAAAAATTATTTTAATCAAGTTTAAGGCCTTTTTTATTCATGGTATGCTATTTTTTTTATTGATCTCATGAAGAACATACCTATATACAATGATGTCATCTATTCTGAGAGACTCTCTTCTTCAAATTGCCATTTCTTCAGAAAACAGCTCTCACCCACAATAGACACAATCTAGTCAAGGTCTTTTTTCGTGTTGGTCTACCTAGTTTTCTTAAGTTCTATATCAATTGGTTTTGTAAACATATAGTCCACCATTGGCATAACAATAACGCTAACACCAGCCTTAGACAGTACAAGGGACATAACTCTAAAATAGTAATATTTCAGAATTATTTCCCTTATCCACAAAAAAAACGTTACAAATATTTACAAATACATATTTCAATATTCATGGTGATTTTCTAAGCGTAGCTTATGTAACACAAATCCTAAAGTATGGGACACTCATCGGGGATCGAACTCGCTACTCAGCACAAATATAGTTCATTATCACAATCACGATTACGGGTCGAGTAATCCCTGAAGGTCATAGGCGCACTGCATGTACTGGAGCTGTAGCAGGAGTTGTGTGCCTTGGGCGAGATAGCCTGACGAAACCCAAAAACTCTCCAGGATGGTTTGAATTCAGTTATCTTTTTCCGAGACTGGTTGCCAATCAATGATATAAGGCGAAGTTGAGATTTAACACAAAACACCAGAGGAAAGTGAAAATGTAAATATGAGAGATGTGGAATATTTTTCACAAGGAATATTTTTCCTACATGTATTTTCTCGCTGAAAATTTCTCTCTCTCTCTCTCTCTCTCTCTTTTTCTTTCTTTTTCTTTCTTTCTTTCTTTCTTTCTTTGTCTGCCTGTCTATCTCTCTGTCTCTCTCTCTATGACAAAATGGAAAAGGTTTTCATGTGATGCGTTTCGTCCTTTCGTATTTAATCGGACTAAGTTTATGCTTACACTGGCAGCATGGCCCGGCGTTGCCCGTGCTTGATTAAAAAAATTGTACGACACATACAGCAATCGCTATCACTTGACTTAAAATATTTTTGCCCTTCCTTGCCTTTAAAGGAGTGCCCTTTGCCGTGCTGATGTTGCTACATGCCTTACTTCTTGCCTATCTCACACTGCGAATTTTTTTCTAAGCTCTATATTAAACATTAAATATGTTACGGAAAAAGAACTAAACAAAATGAACACAAAACGATCAGCTTTAAAAAAAAGGACTCGTAACTGGAAAAACCGAATGAAAAAAGAATGTTAACAACAAATACTTTTTCACGCCCAACCCAGTTCTGCGGAATCAGAATCAACGTTGATTTTAAGCAAGCGAATGAGCCAATTTGAGTAAAGTGCCATGCAGATTTAAATTTTGCCCACTTGTGACGAATGCAGCTATCGATTTTTTTTGCATGCGAGTTAACATTCGTGTCAGTCAGCAGTTGGCTCTCACGCTGGCCAATAGAATTTTCCTGCCTATTCGTGACAGCCAGCTATAGGCTCTCACTCTGGCCAGTACAAAATGGCCGCAAACTACATGAAAACTGCCGTAGAAGCATGAAAAAATCGATTATTTTCACTATCGATGGCAGTTGGGAAATGCAAAGTCGGCCTTGGCCTTCCCACTAACTTGGAGCATGTGCATGTAAATTTTAGTGTAAATCCGTCGAAAATTGCGGCCGTGCATTCGTTACCCCCCCCACACACACACATCCTGCCTTTTATAGATAGAGATTGATGCCGCTACACATGCGCACAAAGGAAATAGAGACACTGAGAATTTTAAATTTTAAATGTTTTTTGTTTTTTTTAAATGTGTTTTCAGTATATAATCTAGCCGAATTCATCACACCTTTCTTGGTAGGTCTTCTATTATCAAAATGTAGGATATTTAATAACAAAAGTTATGGAAACATAAACAAAAAAAATCTAAAATGATCCAAATCAAATTCGTTGGACTATATACCCCCCCCCACAAAAAAAAACATATTTAAAAAACAAAAAAATATTCTTAAATTTAAAATTTCCAGCATCTATGCCCGTTGAAATCATAAAGAGGGAAACACGTCACACAAAAACTTTTTCCATTTTGTCATATTACTTTCCCCTCGTTAAAATAAGGAGGAAAGTAAAACTTATAATCCGGTGTACTTAGTAAACATTTTTAAACAGTGCTCAAGACAATTCTGTAGAACACAAACATTATACATTTAAATTTACTAATTGCAAAATATGGTCTCATCGCTACACAGGAATTACCATGTTTCAAAAACAGAAACTAAAACTTTAAATTTAATTATCGAATTAAATTAAGATCCCTAGTACTGTTTCAAAGTACTAGGGATTTTCATATATATATATGTATAAAATTTGATATATCAAGAACAATATTGGGGAAAAGTTTATGTGCAGGATACCTAATAATAAAAGATGCCATGAACATTATACACACATACACGTACATACGAACATTCACCAAAGGACAAACACATGCACGCAAATGTTATTGTCTATGTCCATTGTAAAATTGTTTAATACATATATATGTTTATATATATATATGTGTGTGTGTGTGTCGGTCTTGTTTGATTTATTTTCATCTTCGGTTGGACTAAATTTGAGTCCGCCATTTTCTTGTAATTGGACCTTTTAGCAGGAAATAACAGCACGTGTTCCCAATTCAACAACACACAAACACACAACGGTCTACAACACACACACAAACACACACACACACACACACACACACATATATATATATATATATATATATATATATATATATATATATATATATATATATATATATATATATATATATCAACGGCAACCATACTTTGAAATATGTTTCATTGAATATGAGACAAGGAAAATTTTATTTTTTTTATAGTTTTTCATGTATTCTTTAAAATTTCCATTTGGGGTGAGTTAGGGATTGCAAAATCACCCGTAGTTTCTATTGTTCCAGGCGCTTTTGGCTGCAGTGAATAAATTAATAAATATATAATCCCTTGACCGTCTTCAGAGTTTCATGTAATAACGCTCATCGGGATCAGACGATCTGATGCATTGGATTTATTCATTTATAAACTATTATGGGTCTAGTTATCTATCCAGAACTTTCTTGATAAAAATTCTGCTAGTCTTAAAATATATATATATATATATATATATATATATATATATATATATATATATATATATATATATTACATTGGTGGAAAAATAATGACGTAATAATGTCGTTTTTTGACGTATTTTTAACGTCAAAAAACGACATTATTACGTCATTATTTTTCCACCAACCTAATATATATATATATATATATATATATATATATATGGGGGGGGTGCGTGTGTGTGTGTGTTATATATATATTAAAATATATGTTATATATATATATATATATATATATATATATATATATATATATATATATATATATATTAGGGGGGATGCGTGTGTGTGTGTGTGTTATATATATGTTAAAATATATATATATATATATATATATATATATATATATTGCGTCAAACTTCCAGAAAACTTAATAAAGTATACGCCGGAGGTACATTTTCTTTATTAAGATTTCTCGATAGCTATAATACACACTGTTTAAAAAACAGGGCGACCACTCAAATACGGGTATCCACTAAAAATAACGTTTGAACAAATAAAAATTCTTTAGAAATGTGTTTGTGTGTGTGTGTGTGTGAAGATAGAGTGAGATTGTGTGTGTGTGTGTGTATGTGAGAGAGAGAGAGAGCGTGTGTGTGTAAGAGTGAGATAGAGAGAGAGAGTGTGTGTGTGAGTGAGAGAGAGAGTGTGTGTGTGTGTGTGAGAGAGAGAGGGGGAGTGAGAGAGTGTGTGTATATATTTGGGGAGAGTTGGTTGGTTTGTTTACCATCTGTATCAAATTTGGTATGCCTACTTACTAGGCCCAGATGAAAGTTTTATCATTAAGACAATTGCTCCTCATGGGGAAAGGAGGTGTCCATTTCTTTTCTCTTATATGAATTTATCATTAACACTAACAATTACCATGTGTAACTATTCAGTGTAAGACGTCAATTTCTCTTTCATTGTTAATGTCCAGTAAAGAAAAATATTTGTATGCTTCGAAAAAACAACGAACATTTTTTCCTTATATTTTCTACCTTTCATCATATTAACTTAGGTACGTCCACTAAAATCGCAATGCCTAAGGTTTAAAATGAATTTTTTAAAATGAAAAAGCTTTCTTGAAGCTTTCATTCTAGCTTTAAATGAAAGCTAAAGGATTAAATCTATTACTTCTAGTAAGCAAAATACTTTTGTGAATTTCAATCAGAAATCCTAAGATAACTTAACTCTGTGGGAGACAAGCATCATCAACTCACCATCAGTACCGAGGTATTGTCTTATTGTCATTATAACTCGTCTTGAACTCTTACCCAGCATTGATGAGTACTTCGGCTAGTATTTATTTATTGTTAACATCTTCCTTATTTTTCAAAGAGAACTTAACTCTGTACGAGACAAGCATCATCAACTCACCATCAGTACCGAGGTATTGTCTTATTGTCAATAAAACTCGTCTTGAACTCTTACCCAGCATTGATGAGTACTTCAGCTAGTATTTATTTATTGTTAACATCTTTATTTTCCAAACAATAACTTGGCTCTGAAAGAATCAACATTATCAGCCCAACTGAATCACTAAGAATGTCAAATTATCATTATAAAAGTCTTTAACTCTTATCTGGTGTAGACGAGTACTTGTATTTGTTTATTGTCCACGTCTCTTTCTTTTCCTACATGTTCATACAATGCAAGGCCTATGAGCGACTCGAGGTAGAGCGTTACTGATTGGTGTTTTTGTACGTAAGCGGAGGCAGTCAGACGTATAATTTAAGAACACGTATAGGAAAGATCAAACATTATCTGACTGACGGTAATTAGATTACTCACCATCAGTACGAAGGAATCGTTTTTACAGTGACATTCTAAACAGTTTTGAAATTTTAGATAAGTTGTGGTGAATGCGAAATAAAAACAAGTCTCTTTTCTCCACTGTTTACAAATTCGCGAGCCTATGCGAAATTTATTTTGACTAACAGAAAAAGTGATTGGTTCCGGGGTGAAGAAAAGACTAATGCAAAGTTTAACGAGCCTATGCGAAAATTTATTTTAACCAATGGAAAAGGGAGCGGCTTACAAACTGAGAAAAAGTAACGAGCCGATGTGACAATGCTTTTTGATATAAATAGACAGAGAAAGTTGAACCAAGGCACACAGAGAAAGAGAGAGAGAGAGAGAGAGAGAGAGAGAGAGAGAGAATAAAAGCAGAAAGAAGCAGGAGGCAGAAAGCCAGAGTTCCACGCGTCTGAATAACGACAGTGTCGAATTACACACAGATATTAGGTTGGTGCAAAAATAATGTCGTTTTCTCACATATGTTACTTTTATATATGATCTCTGAATTAATTCATTGATATATATAGCCATATTATATATAATTTTGAAGCGCGTTTTTCGCTCTATCGAATCGTGTTATTCGTTACCGTTCTCAATCTCTTCATTCATTTTTTTACAGGCTTTTCGACAGCATGGACAAAATTCAAATCCGCACGATTTTCTTGTTACAGTTCAAACTAGGCCGAAAAGCTGCCGAGACAGCTCGTGATATCAATGATGCGTTTGGCCCAGGAACCACTAACGAACGTGTGGCACAACGGTGATTCAAGAAATTTCGCAATGGTGACGAGAGCCTCGGAGATGAAGATGGTCGCGGCCGGCCGACTGCGGTTGATAACGAACATTTGAAAGCCTTAATTGAAGCCGATTCTCGCAAAACCACACGAGAAGTTGCTGCTGAACTCGAGGTCGACCACTCGACAGTCGTTCGCCATTTAAAGCAAATAGGGAAGTCAAAAAATTTGGATAAATGGGTGAACGATAATCAAAAAAATCGTCAAAAAAACGACATTATTTTTGCACCAACCTTATACATTATCAGCCTCAAGTGAGAGCAGGACAATTTCAAAGTACTCTATTCAACTCCAAAGCTAAGTACCTTAAAATATATCTTTTCATTCATGCTGAATACAACCGTATAACTTTTATGTGAAAAAACCAACTGTCTCAAATTGTTTTAAACATTTTGGAATATTACTTTGTGTCCGTTGATTTAATATCAACATTTTTCTCTTCTTGACAATTCATCGAAACTATGAACTTTAAATATTGGATTCCTTTTGCAGATGTGTAAATTTGTAAATAAATTCCTTATCTTGTTTCGTTAAATATAATACGTGTGTTTCCTCGACATTATCCCTCAATACTTCAAAGAACTTCCACTGATATTTATTTTTAGTTAATTTTTCAAGCGTGATTTCACTCTTAAGGAAAGCAGGTGTACCAGTTTACTATCAATTCCAAGGAAAAGTTTTTTTGTCATTACAACTTGTCTTGAATTCTCATCTGGCATAGACGTGCATTCTAAATTTATGTATTAATTCACTTCGACTGTTGTCCTCCTGTTGATTGCTTTTAAACCATTTCAGCTGCATTTTTCATGAGCCTTTGTTAATTGCTCGTTGTGATAACAATCTGATTGTTTTGCTCAATTAATTTAAATATGGAAAAAAATAGTGATATTACCGAAATAAGTATCAACCTCCAAAAAAAAAAAAAAAAAGAAACAATTGAAAAATTTAATTTATCTATTGACATCGTTTTTCAAGTCTCTTAAGAAACAACAGGTTTTGTTCTCATAAAAGAAAAACCTCAATGCAATAATGTAATAAACAAATGCCGTTAACAATATAATGAGTGCTGACTGTCAACAATGTGATGAGTTTCGTTTGTTTGAGTCTTTTGTGTCACTGCTCCTAGTTAAATTTATAGTGGCGTGGGACTTGAGGGTTTAAAATGAACAGTTGATTTATCCACGCCAAGAAAATTAATGAAGAGTGATAATGATGAGGAAACCACACGGGTAATTTTAACAAAACAGGATAAGGAATTCATTCATGAACTGACGCGCCTGAAGATTTGCCATTTGCTCGTTTCACACAGGCTCGCGAATTCCTTTCCATCTTTTTCCTCAGTCCTCCGAATTTGAACGGAGTGGGTATAGGGAGTTATTATTTCGTATTCACTTACAGATTAAAAGCAGTGGCAAACAAAATGTAAATGACTGTAAGGAGATAGAATAAAACTCAATAATACATAAAATTTAATTTTATATATTTTGTTTTTATATAACTGAGTAACAAAGGAGAAAAAATTCTTGCAGATGCATGCAAAAGAAAGAATATTCGGTACTACTATCGTATGATATCAATTGTGGCATTTGCGACCAACCATAAATGACGTTGCATTCTACCAAATAATCCACTTACGGCCTACAGCAATTAATTCCTCAAACTGCATACAGTGTTATTTTAACCTAAAGAGTGGGGTATTTATCTAATTTCTATTCACAAAGAAGGTATTTATGTAATTCCATTACTAAATGTGTGAAATTTTAGAATTAGTGTATTATTTGGTCACGAAATCTCGAAGAGTACTACAGTAACTTTTACTGGAAAGTCACCTAATACTATTAGGTTGGTGCAAAAATAATGACGTAATAATGTCGTTTTTTGACGTTAAAAATACGTCAAAAAAAAACGACATTATTACGTCATTATTTTTACACCAACCTAATATAACTGATTGGTGTAAATTTTATACTACAAAATGTTTATTATGATCCTTTAATGGTTTTAAATATATTGGTAAATATCATACCATGGTAGAATATGAATAGTAGATATCATACCGTAGTAGAAAAATGAATAATAGATATCATACTATAGTAGAAAATGAATAGCAGATATCATACTATTGTAGAAAATGAATAGTAGATATCATACCATAGTAGTAAATTAATAGTAGATATCATACTATAGTAGAAAATGAATAATAAATATCATACCATAGTAGAAAATGAATAGTAGATATCATACTATAGTAGAAAATGGATATTGTTGATTACAATCAAAAAGAAGAGCTGATAAGGCATAAAAAATGAATCAGTCAATCAACTAATCAAAAAGGAATGATGTACACCCCACAAAAATTATAGAGAAATTTTACAGATGCATTCTGGGATTTCTTCTTAACCAATAAAATGGGCCACCCCTTGATGTCATCTGCCATATTTTTGTTCTTTCTTGTCTTCACGTCAAAACGTTATAGTCACTTGTATTTCGTTTGCGAGATAATACCATTATTACTTTGTAAACGTTTTGCTCTATTATTGTCGTTTTGCCTAATTTTAATTTGTATTATTTTGGTCTCTTCTTACTTTTGTTATTATTTATTGAATTTAATTCTACCACATGCGAGAAGGAAAAGCGAGAAAAGAAAAAGCGAGAAGACAGGCAGTGTTCCGTTTTTATAGATGCATAACAGCGTCACCTTACGATGTCTTGAGAAACTAAGTGCGGGTAACCCACAAGTTGTAAATAAAGCCTCTATGTTTTGTGATAGTATATGAATGTGCCTCAGCAGTCTACAGTCAGTCAATTATGCATATTATTCTTCTTTGTGCCGTGTTCCTTCAGGATGTTGGTAGTCATGGCTCTCTACATTTTCCTGTCCTATATAGCCTTTAATAAATTTTGTCTTTTTGTCATATTTCTTAAACCTTGTTCCGCCATTTAGTCATTCAAGCTCGTTAGGTAGATTGTACATCGTTTTCCTCTGTCCCTCTTGCCTTCAATCTGTCCGGTGAGTGTCAAATTTTCCAAGACATCTTTCCTCATTATGTGTTCTAGAAATTTCAATTTCGTCTTTTTTGGGTATTAAGTATAATTGTCCTTTTTGTTTTCATTGTCTCTAGAACTTTGTTGCTGTTCACATGTTCGGTCTATGTTATTCTCATCATCCTTCTGTGGAACCACATTTCTCTTTATCTGTGAGAAGATTGTCCAGCAGTCACTGCCATATTAAAAGTTCATTGTGTATCTATTACTGCCTGTACATCTTGCTTGCTCTAAGATGACTATATATTTCATATATTATTGTAAGATGACCATATGTTGTTGTAAGATGACTATATATTTCTAATATTGTTATAAGATGACCATATATTTTATATTGTTATAAAATAACCATATATTTCTTATATCGTAGTAAGATGACCATATGTTATTTATATTGATCTATTGATCGACTGATTTGTTTTACAGCTTATCAGCCCATTGTGCGTTACTTAAAACTGAAGTATTTTGAATTGCAAGAAGAATTTCTTTTTTGTGTGAGAGAATATTGCATTTATAATGTTTTGAGAAAAACAATGATTGTTCCAGATACAAGTATTATAATTTAACCCATAGTTGTTGGGATTGAAACGATTCATATCTTCCCCAAGGGATTTTGCTTGTAAGTAAATGCTATGACCCTGACTGTAATTCGAGCTTGGCTCTTGAATTTCTCATTTTGAGCCATTATCCATTACCCCACCTGCACTTCTTCTCAGATAGATAAAAACGCAAAAATATAACCTCACATCGTGAGAGTTCAAGTGCTACTGTTTGTCATGCAGGTAAAGGAATAAACGCCACAGAGAAGCTACATTACGACAATGGGAAAGTGACTGAAGCTGAGATGCCAGGTAAGGACCAATTACATTGCAGATTCTTTTTTTGGATTTTATCTAGGGTCTCTAAATATATAGAAGGAGTACCAGAAGTAATATTCTAAGCATAGAAAAATTTTAGACAAATTCTGGGAAGAAAAATCGTCTTTTACAACACAGGGAACCGACTTTTCTAGAAGCAGACCTAGCAATTGATTCAATATAATCTTTCTACATTTGATAGCATGAGTCACTCTCCCGGAGGTTAGCATCAGCCATGCTGATATTATTGCATTAAATTAAACTTTAATGCATATTTCTTCATTTTCCTAAAAAGAAAAAAAAAAGGGGACAAAATAGCTTGGAGGAAAAATTTCAGCAAAAAAAAAAAAAAAAAAAAATTCCGTTTCTTTTAAATTTTGTTTTATAATGAGTGCTCCACTTTTATATAATATGATATCTGTAACCTATCAAAATAAATATATTTTTTAAAGTTGCTGTTTGCATTAAAATGGCTTACGGTACAAATGAGAAAAGTCGTTCCATGCTTTGACAAACAGGTAGGTAAGAAGTCATTAAATAAAGCATTTGTCATTTGTATACTAGATATGAGATTCTCAATTCATTTCACAAAACCAGTAGTAAATCTTAAAATGCTCATTTTTAATGGGGTATACCTAGAGGTTATTTTAATGGCATACATATAGAATTTGCTTTAATGGGGTAGACATATAATTTTAATGGGTGCACATAGAGCTTTTAATGAGATACACTTAGAGCTTTTTAATGAGGTATACAGTTGTTTATTGATCAAGTTCTATAGTAGTCAGTTTTATCCTTTTATGAGGTTATGAAAGTTTAGCCATTTTCACACAGATAAAGAGGAGACTTAAGGCAAGTGAGATGTTGAAGATTGCAGAGAATAACATGTGAGTAAAGAAAATGGGAACAAGGAGAATAATTATACTTAGAATCGGGAAGAGACGGTTGAAATGTTTGGAACATATAATGAAAAAAGAGGGCTTGGAGAATTTGTCACTCACAGGAAATACTGAAAGCAAGAAGAGGAGAGGAAAACAGCAAGTAGCCAACCTAAAAAGATTGTTTCAAATGGATAACTGAACAGGAAGTGGAAAGTATAGTAGGGGGACAAACATTACTTAGATTGATTGATTTTTAATGGTTTATCAACCCATAAAACATATTTCAGATTTTAGCAGTTTGCTTATAGTACCCGGTGTTTTCAACCGGATCCTGATCTAAATACTGGCTAGGCTTGAAGCTGCTTAAACCGCGGTGTTTGAACGAGAACTGGTGTTTTCAGTGTTATTTGACCATAGGTAAAACATTACTTAGAGACACAATGGACAAGAAATAGTGGAGATCCATTATTGCATGAAAGAACGCAGTTCATAAAACAAGAGACAGTTGATTTACGGATGTGTAGGTAGTACAATGGTTATCTGTAAGGGAAGTAGAACTGGCGATCCGAGTTCAAATTTCAGTCTCGTCTGTTGCATACATTAATGCACTTGGGAAAGGCATGAACCCATCTCCACTCACTCTCAGTTATGCGTTAAATAGGCAGAGTAGACTGGTCTTAGGTGACAGTCAATCTAAGAGAACAATATTCAAAACCATGATGAAAACAATGTTAAACAACTCCGCTATATTTCCCTAAAATTCATAGCATTTCACAAATAATGAAGAAAAGGAAGCGTTGGAGAACCATGATCGTCTACGTCCCGAAGGACATGGCATTTAAGAAAAGGAGAAATTTAATTTATATATTTTACAAAACCTGTTTCTTTCTATTGGGGCATACTGGTGTGCGAATTTCGAAGTTTGAAATGAAAATGAAATCGTACTTGAGATAAAAAGAAAACTATAAAAAAAAATCCAGGTAAAATGTTTGAACTGAAGTTTTAACGATCTTTTATTTTGAAAATTTGCTTTATCATTTTTTTACTACCCAAACTGTAGGAAACAGCTGAAACGTGAAGATGAAAACAACCAAAATGAAAAGAACAGTCTCAATGAATTAAGTGTATAAGCCTCTATTATGATCAAGAATGGATATAAAAGTTTAAATGAATATGCCATTATGTAAATTCATAATATGGCGTCTCACTTATTTGTTTGTTTATTAAAATACATTTTTTTTTTGTCCTGTGACTGAACTGCGGAAAATGGCTTGTGATATTTCCATGACCTGCCCAGAAAATTAATTATTCAATTTAATTAAACATTTAATGCACATTTCAATGATGTTACTCCGTACAATAGAAGTAGAGATTTACAGAGTAAGAGACACAGTTTATGGGGATATGTAGGGAAGATAACGTTTAACCCAAGACATGAACAGGTTAAGATTGTAGTGATCGGGGAAGCAGCCTCTTGGGAGTCGGTTCCACAAAGTAGTGGTTCGTAGGAAGAAGCTGCCCGAGTTGAACTTATATCTCGCTAATGGAATACGAAGGGAATTAGGGTGGTTCACTATAATGTGTGTAGCTTGGCTGGTCTGAGGACTGGTGGGACGAAGAAATGTAGTTCGTCTGAAGACTTTCCACAGAGCAGATCTAAAAAAAAAAAAAAAAAAAAAAAAAAGCACAAAATACTTTTACTTATTATTAGGTTGGTGCAAAAATAATGACGTAACAATGTCGTTTTTTGACGTTAAAAAATACGTCAAAAAACGACATTATTACGTCATTATTTTTGCACCAACCTAATACTAGAGTGTAACCCGGATATAAGAGACCCTGATATAAGATATATCTGTTCCCAAATTAGAGCCATACTCACCTAAATAAAATAGACCAAACCCGGATATAAGAGAAACCGGATATAAGAGACTTCTTCTCCGGTCCCGACAACTCTTTTATATCCGGGTTACACTGTAGTTGGATATAAGGTTACCAAATTGAGCTAGTGATTACTAAATTTTAATTTTCCCAACTTTCCAAAGGAATTGTTTTTTTTTTTTGTTTTTTTTTTAATGGGAGAACTTTGGCTACTAATTAGAAGAAAGTCAGTGCAAAATTTTTCTATCCTGGGCCTTTCCAAATGTTGTCCAGTTCATTACTTTTAGTTCAATCTATCAGATCCGGTTGAAAATTAACAGTATGTTTTAATTAGTAGAGAAAATACTACAAGGAATTACTGAAAAGTAAGTAAACCATTGGCAGGTTTGTTGCCGCTTTTAACGGAATCAGTTTCTCCTACAAAGAGGGGCTGACGGTCAACGCATTTGCCTTTATTTCTCGAATATTCAGGCCAGTAGACAAAAATAAAATAGTGTTTAAAAAATAAACAGAGCGTCTGAACAAATATGGGTATCCACTAAATTAAAAAATGTTTAAAGTTATAAAAATATGTCAGGCCATCTTCATATATATATATATATGGGAAAGGTTATAGTTATTCCAACGAGAGAACGAATGCGTTTAGCATGAAACAGCTTGTCGCCTTTGAGTGTTGACTTCAATATTTATTTTTATATTTATATTTACATACGCTCTATCTCTGATGTTGAGCACTTCATCCCATAAATATAGCACACCTTAAAACTATATTTCTTCATATATATATATATATATATATATATATATATATATATATATATATATATATATATATATATAACATATATATAACATTTAAAAATGTTATGAAAATGTTCTCAAAGGTAATTCATGTAGAATGGCTAGCATTAAAACTATTTGTATAAGACTCAGTACGTGTTGAAATGTTATTAAATACATTAACTTCGTTATTGTTAGTATTAATATTTGGAATTTTTTATTAGATTAAGCAATGGCAGCCATTATTAATTTTTAATTAGTATTTCTTTCATCTTAATTAAAATTGTTTTATTTGCACTAATACAAAGGACAGGAAATTTTGAAGAGCTATAAACACCCACGACTTGAAGGGTTATGGCAGATAGAAGAAATAATATTCTCTTGAATTTTATTAATTCTAAATTCTCGGAAAGGAGTTTCACAATGTACTGATTCGTCTTCATGTGTAAATGAATACAAGCTTCATCTGACAATCAGCCATATGAGCCACATCACAACGTCAGTCGCCATCTTCTGTCCTTCTGAACACTCTTCCAATCAACCACTTTTCCTCACTAATATCTTCTCATTCTCTTTCACTCCTTGTAACTCCCTACGTCCTAGTTGACATTAACGCCTTGCATGGCTGAAATGATTAAAAAGCAAACAAAAAAAAAACATATTTATTATTTGTGTTTGACGTTGTCAAATTTAAGCAAACGCAACAAAACAAGCCAACGAATACTTCAGTGGAACTGTAATATTATGATGGAATAGGCTTTGAACTCACTTTCAAACCAAACCAAGTGTGCCATGTCACCCTAAGAGGTGAACACCTCTGGGGAAGGCTGCACTTGTGAAACTCGTTTTGGATTTCTTGCTTCTATGGCACCTACATTCTTCAAAAATTTAAATGTAACATCAATTGCCATTTTCCGTCTTGATTGTCTATCGGTCGCTTTTCTTCACTAATGTCTTCTCATTCTCTTTTACATCCTGTAACCCCCGGTGTCCTTAGTTGGGATTAGCGTTGTGCTTGGGATGAAATGATTAAAAGCAAAATAGGGGGGGGAGAAATAAAGTAGAATAGAATTCATAACAATCAAAAAATAAATAGATAAATAAATAAAATAACTTCTGTAAATTTTTAGTATTATTATCCATAGTCAACTGGTAACAGTAAAACTAAAATTTAATTTTATATTCCAGCTTGTACACTGGTGGTGATGGTGGTGTTGAGCAGTCAGCTTTATTTGTCCTGATATTTGATTAAATTTTGGTTGTTTATCAAGATAATATTGGTACCTGATCGATTGATTGATTCGTTCGTTCGTTTTCTACGGCTTACAAAGCATTTGCAGGTTATTTAAAGCTAGAAAATATGTTTAGATTCTAATAATTTTTTCCCGTAATAATAATGGTTTAGTGATACAAGTCTTACAATATCTTACTAAATCTTAACATAAGCTTATAGCTTAATAATCACTAAAATGAAAACGAGTTTGTTATTGTTGTTCGGCTGCAACTAAGATTTGACTATTTAGCCAAAAAAAAACAACTGATTATTAGCCGTGATATTTATTACAATCTCAATTTAAAATACTTTTTTATTTCATAATTCTTGATATTTAAGTCATAACCTGCTTAAAATGTCGTCATTAACTTAATTTTTAACAAAATAAAAATGAATGTACGAAAGTCTGCCTTGTAAGAAAAATCCCTGGACAAAATCATAAGAAAAGATAAATATAAAGAAAGACAATTTTCAATCCAATTACACTTCAACATGACTAAGAAAAAAATCACTCAATGTCACCTGACGTTTATATGTATAAGATTGTTCTTAGGTAAATATGATTAAATACGAAAAAAAGGTGCTTTTCTTATTCATGGGGAAGGTACCACAAGTGATCATTATCAAAAGTAGTTTGAAATGTTTTTTGTTAGAGATTTATTGAAGATAGTCAACAGCTTCAAAGTCTCCAAATTAAATTTGTGCTACCTTGGTTTTGTTAGTTACTTTGATGTGTAGCTTCTGTAAGCGATTTACTACTGAAATCTCACAAAAAGAAACTGCATTTTTTAATCAAATTGTGACAGGAGATGAAAAGTTGATATCTTAAAACAATATTAAACAAAAGATCTAATGGAAGAAAAAAATGAACAACACAATGTTAAAGATCAGTTTTCATCCAAAGTATGTGCCATATGACGAGATTGGAAAAGAGTCCTCCACTACAATCTTATCATATTTGTGAAGAAACACTTTAAACTTCTATATAAATTAAGATGTAATAAAATGAACAAATTAGACAGATCCAAATTATAGCGAACACATTATAAAATATATTCTATTAATTAATCAACATCAGACAATTTTTTTTTATTGAAAATTATTAATGCCCTATGATATTAATGATTAAAAGTTTTAAATAATAAAGATTACACAGTATTTAAAATATATATCGAATTATTTATCTGCAAAATTTCAACTTTTAATCATGTATATCATAGCGCTATGATATTCTTACTGATTGGATACCAAATTACAATAAAATTTAATTTACAAATAATTTATGGAGAACGATGAAGATTACACATTATTTAAAACATATATCAAATTATTAATCTGCAAAGTTTCAACTTTTAATAATGCATAGTTATTGAGTCATTAGAAATTATATACACTTCAAGTAACACATTTTTAAACAGAGATGATCATTTTTCTGTTAAATATTCGCACGCATTAATGTGTCAATTACTATGTCCATACATTAGGTATAAATAAAAGTAGAACGTAATAGTCTGAAACAGATGTAAAGGTCCGTGTCAAAGTATTAGATTGTTCGAAAAATAATGTCTGTTTTAGAATCAGCTTTTATACCTGTATTAAGGTATTTAAACTGTGTTTAAATCAATTGAAATAGGGACCATGAATATCTATATATTTCTGCCATCGAGTTATAAGGTTATTTATCATACTGGACCTCATCGATTAACCAGTACCAGCCGCATTTTGCTTAACTGAATGTGCATTTCATCCAGTTTATCACAGTAAACTTCAGCAGCGATGTTCTGGTTATGTTATACTCCGTTGCAATTAGATCGCTTTCTGATTCATTCTGCATGCTGGTCGAATATGAACGTCACGAAGGCTGAGTACTCGTTTTCTGCGCATTAGTCTCCACGCATCACATCCGGTCTACGAAACGAGCTCCAACGGTGGCCAATCGCGAACATACCCGCAATGGGGACTACCAGTCTCTGAGAACGACCGAGTCAGTTGCAGCTCATCGGGCCACCGTCCGTCACGGAGGGTGTAGCTGCCGCAAGCGTTGACCATCACCGCCGCTTCTAAACATGACTGCTCTCTCAACGTCCGTTACCACTCTCAGGCTTGACTAACCACCTCGGCTACCCAGCTTCGACTTGATAACATCTCATCTTCGACTCGATAACATCTCATCTTCGATTCCACTCAGCTACAAGGCTTCGTTGTTGACGACGCGGTCACTTCGGCAAATACCGACAGGATAACATCTCAACTTCAACACTTCCAATCTACAAGCCTTTATAGTCACCGATGCTGTCACCTCGGCAAATACCAACCACGCCAATCCGATACCACCACAACAACCCGCCGCCGTTTACCCGGGACTACTCGACTCATTTACTTTGCATTTGCCACCGCGGCCCCGTTCAATAGAACAGGCCTACCAACTACGCCAATACGGCAACACTTCGTCGTCTGGGCAGCCAACTGCCATCAACTCGGCCTAGTCCACTAGTTTACAAGGCATTCCCTTCACAGTCGCCACTGCGGCCCCGTTCATGGAATAGGCCTACCAAAACCACACTAATCGGACGTCACTCCACCCCATTCCATAAAACAAGCCTACCAACAAACGAAAACGACCTACCACCGTGACCTCGATCAACCAAACGTGCACCAAACACATCTTGTGACCTCGGCTAGGGTAGTACAAGAAATAGGCCAACTGCCAGCGTTTCCCTTACACCCGGCCGACATCCCGATGATCGGCCACTGAATTGTACATTCCAACCATCTTTCAACATCTCTGTAAGACATACTAACAATAAACGTTGTTCAGAATCCAATCCTCGTTATTCGTTTCTCTCGCAATTAAACACTTAATATTAACAGATTTCAGAAAGTTGTAATGGATAACACCAATAGCGGAGCATCAGACTTTCAAGATAATCTTCTGTTGGTACAATTTCAATTTTTGAAAGTGTTTGGGTGCTTCGTCATGTTGAAGCCATTGAGCCGATCATCTATGGTTGTTATAAAGGATCCTTTCCTCATCATAAGTTACTGTTTGATCGAGAAATGAATCATTCGATTTTCACAGCATTGAACACAGTTAAAAACGTCGAACTCTTTCACTTTCCATTAATCGAGATTCTTCACCTTGCCAATATTCTTGAGATGGTTCGATGTCGTTGAAATGCTGACAGCCATTATCTGAGATCTGTCTGACACGTGGTTTTTGTTTGAGTAATGTTTTCGGGTGTTAATTGTCAGACATTATTTTCTAAACAACCAAACAGTAATTTTCTTTTGTAAAAAAAAAACATATCTGATTTTTAAAGTATTAGGTTGATGCAAAAATAATGACGTAATAATGTCGTTTTTTGACGTATTTTTTAACGTCAAAAAACGACATTATTACGTCATTTTATTATTTTTGCACCAACCTAATATAAGTATATATACATATATATATATATATATATATATATATATATATATATATATATATATGTATGTGTGTGTGTGTGTGTGTGTGTGTGTGTTTGCGTTTGCTTTTGTGGTTAAATCATTCAGGTTACGCGTAAAGTGATAAACGCTGATCTTTAAAATTTTATGTTGTAATAGAATTTCTTTGTGGTTGAATGTACTGAAATGCTTATAGTATATAGTTTTTAAAAATATGTAAGCTACACGTTACATTTTAAAATCAAGTAAATTATAACCTTAATAATTCAATTATATATATATATATATATATATATATATATATATATATATATATATATATATATATAGGATCTTATCTGTTAATTCCCACGAAAATATTAATTCACGGAAGAATTCACACCAAATTCTCCCAGATCGAGGCCTTTCCATTGCACTCCGGGTTGGGTTGACCTTTGTGATTACCCCAAATGTGTGTGACTCGGGTGTGCTCTTTCTAAGTGTGGGGTCTCCATTCGCGCTCACACCGATAAACCACCCAAAAACAATTTTTTCTTTTTTAAATTGTAAAATATTCCTTGTAAGTATCTCGAATATCATCTGCACTTAGGAAATGTGAATAACTCCCTGATTTTTGGTAATTTCTCATTCTGAGGGTTGTAGTCGTTGGGAGGCAAGCTAAACAAATTTTGATTTAAAATTTATAATTTCAAAGGGTGCTCAAAATTTGATATAAAAAAGGTAATCTTTCTTGCAAGACACAGTGAACCAATTTTCCTAGCAGCAGACCTCACAAGTGATTCAATATAATCGTTTTACTTCAGGTCAGTAGAAAATGTAAAACCAAGAAGGCGTAATGAGTTAGGAGTTAGAGGTTTGGATCAGCCATGCTGATGGAAGGTAAAAAAATGTTCTCTAAGACGATTAAAAGAGCGGTTTTGTTTTGGGGGGGCGTTAACGCTAACAAGCCATTTCTTGCCCCAGTTAACAACAGACTGACGGTCATCTTGGAGATCAGCTGCCAATTTTACCTTATTGAACCTCTCAGAGTTCTCATTAAGACAGGCGTAAATATTTGAGTCATCAGCATAGATACGGAGTTGAGAATTGATGACATCGGGAGAGTTCGTTGTTGGCTATGCGAGTTGCTTATTTTCTAAACCTTTCCAATTGTTTTAGTCAACTGTAACTGCGATTTTTACTCATAAAAAACATAAAAACACTTACAAAAACCAGATAACGATATTCATTAAAGAAAAGCTGAAATAGAAAGTTGAACGTGAGTAGTAGACACTTGAAAGTAGACACTTGAAAGAAATGAGTTACATGGTTGCAGGTACAAATCAGATCATTTCTATCTGAACTTCTAGGAGTTATCATTATTTATATTGTTCAACCGAACTAATCTCCTTGTTTTCACTACTCGACGCTTTAATTTACAAAACTATTATCCCAGAATAGCAACCGGTAAGGTGCGTTGGTTTTATTCTTCATTGTAGTTTCCCATTATTCATATTTGGGTTAATGTCTTCTGTAACAGGGCAGTGACCCTCGTTGAATAATACTAGTACAAGGAAAGTGACTAGTGACTTGAGGTATTGAGAGACTTAATCATTCCGAGAGAAGGTGAGGTCAATCTGATTGGAGTCTGGTGGAAAAAAAAAGCCCAGTTTAAAATATTAATTTAAACCCATAAAATACTTATAAAGACGGCCTCCGAAGAGTTTGAACTTATCTTTTTTCGATAAATTATTTGTTAAACGTAATTATAATTTAGCATCTACTCAGTAAGGATATCATAGCGTATTAATAATTTTCAATAAAGAAATGTCTGAAGCTGGTTAATTAAGATAATATTTTCTAATTATGTGTTCACTATAATTTGAAACTGTCTAAGAAGTAAGATTTAGTAAGATTCAGCACAACTAACTCTACTCCTCCGTCTCCAGGAAGTTGGCATGACATGATTAATGAATTTGACAAAAATATTTATAAGAAGGACCTCGAAAGAGTTTGAACTCAAATTAAACTAAGATTTAGCAAAACTGACACCCCGGCCTAATACAAGGAAGTTGGCCAGAAGTCGACAGGATTTTTGATAACTTTAGGGGGGCTTTTTGCTATTTCTTTCTGCGGTATACCATTTGCCATCCAAATTCTGTCCTGGGAAGAAGAGGATTCATACCTTTTCCAAGTGTATTAGCACGTAATAGATCCAGCTTGAATTCGAACTCGGCTCTCCAATTCCTCAATCCGAACCGCTACCCATTACTCCACTGTCTGCCAACGAAAATCATCAGCACTATTTATTATATTATTTATTAGAATGGTTGGCAAAACATTGATTATTTTTGCCAATTGATTTGAACTTTATAAAATAGTAAATAATAAGAATTTCCTTATACCTGATTCACATATATTAATAATTTAGTAAATGTTCATTAATTTATGAATAAAAGATTGTTTTCATATTTATTACTTTATAAATTTGTAAATGATAAATATTGCATTGTATAATTAGTTCTAATTGTATTAGTTTTTGAAATGTTGCAAATATAAAATTATTCTTGTAAATAAACAATCTAATAAATACTATTTAATATTTTTATTGTAAATTCTCAAGAATATAAAAAATGTATAAATTTGTCTTTCATTATATGTTTAGGGTTTATTGCATTTCTAATCGTCGCTTTTTAAAACAACAAACATTACAGGGGAGTGAAGGTAGTTAAAATAAAAGCGGTGTCAATGGAAAAAAATCGTCCTTTTGTATGCGGACATAAATATTTGTCATGCAGTCTATACATAGATGCGCATCCAAATATTCGCTGTATAATAAATAGAATAATTTACAAGTTTTACTAAAAGCAGGTAATATTCGACTCGTCAACCCGTCCTGGGTATGAGAATAAAAAGCATCCGCGTCCTGGGTAAGAAGATAAACTACATCCAGCAGCAAGACCTCTGATCAGGAGGTTTTGAGGAGCGTGGAACCACCTTTTAATTGCTGGGGTGGTAGCACCTGTTAGGGTCCCAGCTATGGACGAATAGTTAACTCCGAAACTGTGGGGGAAACACTATGAAAGTGTAAAAATAGGTTTTAATACCAGAAATACTTTGTGAAAAAAATTATTACAAGCAATGAAGAAAAAAAGCTATTATCAGCAATATATTTTTGAAAAAAAATATTACCAGATATACATTTCTGAGAAAAAAATATTACCAACAATACTTTTTTGAAAAAAATTATTACAAGGAATACATTTTTGAAGGAAAAATATTACCAGAAATTGATTTTTGACAAAACAAAATATTACCAGCAATAAAAATTTTGTCGACATTGAATAACCCATTGGGGTTGATATGCCGTAAACCAAACCAAACCAAACCAAATCGACTCGCCATCTTAGCTGCATTAGAATTAGAATCACGTTTGATCCGAGCCCAGTTTAGATCTACAATGTTAATTTAAAATTTAGTCTGAAGTTACGTTTGGCATAAGCATTACATTCTACTTCTGTCACAGAGCATTACTTTGAGAAATACAGATCAGCTATCACCAATCCGGCAACCTGTAATCCGGTTTAATTAATAATCAGACACTAATTTCTATGAGTACGATTTCAAATTCCCCGGGTCGCGACACAAACCTGTAGAATTTAAAGTTACGTGTTAGTGTTTATTATCATGTGGAGCGAAGACGGAAATAAACAGCAAGTCAGTCAAACACAAAATGATAAAAAAAAAAAAAGATTTCTGGATCGGTGGATTCACACATCCTTCCGGTGAATAAATTAATCCTTTAAAAATAAATATTTAATATTTTTTAACCAACGGACCAGACAAGCTAGTAAGGAGATAGAGACGGCAATATACGACAGCAGTTCACGACGGCGCAGCTTAAAAGAAATTTCTTTACTCATTCACCCGTCTTTTTCATCAAGCTACGTGGCACTTACACTTCTCTCTTACTTTCTCTCTTGCCTCTTTTTTTCTCACACATACACGCGAACAAATAACATTTCTTTTCATCTTAACAAACAACTACAAATAAGGACAGTAAGAACTCATACACGCTCCAAAAATTTTAGTTGTAAAAAACACGAAAATAAAACTATTTTATATTTTTCTATTTAAAAACCTTTCTCACTTTTTTCTTTGTTGTGGTTTGATTGAAATGTGCGCGTTCACATGTAAACAAAGAAGAAGCATGCAACAACATGGGTTTCTATTACGGACCGTTTCTGCATTTTTATAGAAACTGTAGGGAAACAAAATTACTCTGTCTCTTGGGTATGCCTGTTTTCTTTTTCTGGTCCAGAAATAGATTAGGATAAGTAAGGAAAAGAATGGTTATAATGGTCGAGCACAAGTCAGCTTTGCGCTGAGTTGGAACAACCAAAGTACTTATTTCATGAGTGCAGTTGCAAAAAACGTCCGAACGCCCTGCGTTGGAAAATGGTAATAGAGAGGTTCTGTCCTTCCCGGAAGTGAGGTCATAAAGATGTACTAAAACTTTTTCCTGTTCCTTTATTACGAGCATCATAGGAAAATGTTTTTCTGTTTTTTCTTTATTTTCTAATTTTTCTTTATTATTATTTTCTTTATTGTTTTTTTTTTTTTTTCATTTTCCGGCAAACTATTCACGGCTGCTTGCTGGCGCTAGCTACCGCATCATCTGTTTCTGACTACTTTTAAATACTGTTAAGATATTTCTACTTGTCTTTCTTATATTTTTAATTATATCCTGCAGACGTTTAACTGCAGTTATGTTTTCAGTGAATACCTGAAGTGATTCTCGTTGTTTGGAACGCAAACAACACTTGTCGTCCATTTTAAACGTTTCATTAAAACTTCGCTAAATTGCATTTGATTTTTTTTTCTTTAATAACCAGCATGTAATAATTTACATATATAGCGTATTTATCTGTTTATACACATTAGACAGACTCAAAGTTTGAAGAAAGAAATCGGAAAAAAAACGTTTCTTCTTTATATTTAATAGCCTTCCTCACTATCCTCAATTTTACCCACTGAATATCAGATTTCAGCATGAAAACCTGACTAGTCATGACATATTCATTACAGACCGTGAAGAAGTACCAAATTTTGGTAACTATTTAGAATGTAATAATTCGAAGAGATGTTAGAGTGTATAATACCACTGAAACCGAACCTGAATCGTGATGAATTCACCACAAACTAGGTAAATTTGGATACAGAAATCAGGTTAAGTTTGATTTATGTGCAGGTTAAGAAAGTAGTTCAAGAAGAAAAGGAGGGAGGGAAAGAAATGGAGCGGGTTTCTGTAGCAGGAATTTCGTTTCCTGTCAATACCTCAGAATCTCAACTGCATAAATAGCTTCTATCAAAACATTGTTAATTTAATTTTGAAACCCTGAACTTGTTTTACTTTCAAGGGTTCATAATGACGCTCCACCCCACATCCCCAACACTTATAACTGCCGTCACAGACCTTCGATTTATAGGACGCAAGGTGGGTTTTGGAGATATTTTATAGGAAAACAATGCGTCTTATAATCAGCAAAATACGATATTTCAAATATAGAATAAAGTTGTTAGATATTGAGTTAACTGTATTCTGACATAACTATTAGTAGGTAGGTAGATAACATTTGGCTTAACCTGAAACAATCTCACTTGGTGGCTATTTTGGCATGTGGGGACTTCCTTACTTTTCTCGATTCAGTAGTAGCAGCCACATCAGCAGGGTACAACCGGAAGTTCCAGAACCCATAAAAATGCTGACCAAGCCCTATTCGGCCTCTTCTCTATCTTCCTTTTCAGCTGCCTCGACCTTCAAGGGACACTTTTTTCCACTTTTCCTTTAAAGCGACCGCAAACTTCAAGCGTAGCTCGAAGGGCTATTCAACACTTGCTGCAAAAGACGAAGCCTGTCCAGGTAGTTTGACTTCAGGTTCCTTGTTCCTCCCATGGGAGAAATCTCCCTTCGTGACACCTACCTAAAGGAAAATATACACACACACTCCTTGCTGCAGAAGACTCGTACTAGTCCTAGCGGTTTCACACTCAGATTTCTCGGTCCTCCCGAGGGAAGAAGTGGAGAAATCTCTCTCTAAAAAACATCTACTCTAGAACATTGTCAACTGGGAAACCCCACATTTTTCCTACAAACTATTTTATATTCTCTTTCAACCAGAAATAAAAGCTGTTGAATAGTTATTTTGAGCCTTGATTTTTGTCCATTCGACTATCACTCCCGAGCACGAACACACGCAACCGCGAAATTTTTTTACCCCCACACCCAAGAAGTACCTCTTCATGTGGTGAAAGAAGCAGATAGATACAAACTCTGATATCAACGATAGCAACTGAGCGAATAGTGCATTTTGCGGACGGTTCATCTTTTTCTATATGTCGTGTCCCTTTGGGACACAGGAAATCATGGCTCTCCACAATTTCCATTTCCTGTTCTTTGTAGTTCTTAATAATTTTTGTCTTTTTGTTATCTCTCCTAAAAACTGTTCTGTCATCCATTTATTCTAGCTCCCTAAATAGGTTATGCACTGCTTTCCTCTGTCCCTCTTCACATAGATATGTCCTGTGAGTGTCAAATTTTCCAAGCCCTCTTTCCTCATTCTGCGCCCTAGGAATTTCAACTGTCTCGTGCTGATGTTAAGTATAAGTGTCCTTTTTGTTTTCATTTTCTCTAAAACTTCGTCGTTGCTCGCGTGTTCAGTCTGTGGTATTCTCAGCTTCATTCTGTAGAAACACATTTTCTGATGCTCCAAAACTCTGTTTCTTAATACTTTGCTTATATTTTGGAATGCATTTTGGCTACCCAAATGCTCCTTCGGATTTCATTGTCGTATATTTCGCCCTTTTTTTAAAACACTTCCTCGATGTTTAAATTGTTATTCTTTCTTGATTTTGGTATCACTAATTTGTAATTTGAATATTGGGTTGTACCTCTTGCTGACAACCATACATTTTGTTTTCTTGCAACCGAAGAAGAAGAATGCGTCCGTTGTAATTTTAATCTGTTTAATTTGTTCTTACAAAATCTTAATTTATACAGGTTTTTAAAGTCGTTTCTTCACAAACAGTAGTATTTTGGGAAAGAGAATAATTCTTTTTTTCATGGTTTCCCCAGAAAATGCTTCTTTCCTTCTCTGCTTATTGCCTAAACTTGATAGCGTATTTTATTGGTTGAAAAGAACTTTAATGTTTTGAACAAGAAGTTTTTTTTTGTTTTTTTTAATAATGGCTAATAAAAATTTCGTAGAGAAATTATAACGCTTATTAAATAATTAGACCCCCCTTAACATTTATATATACAAAAATACTCGTAAAAATGAGCAAAATGTGGAAACAACAAAACTAGTATTATTTATTAATATCATCTGCTTTTTATGTTGTGTTGGAGAAACGAAAGTAATGCCGAATAAAATTGTGAGTTTGGGATCAAATGTAGATCAAATAATGATCGGAATCCGACAGAATGGTAAGATAAAGAATAAGTAAAACGTATACAGTCTTTCTCGTGTGTTTCTTTTTTATATAGATGCGTGTAAAGATAATTTAGTTGTAAAAATACAAGAAGTGTCTGGGGTTTTCTTACCACGAATTTTTGTTGGGTGCTGAAATATAAATGTTACTATTATGACCTGAGAAAGAAGAGGAGACGAAATTTTCCTCGATGCACGTGTTTATGACCTGTCCGTGTGTACTGCTTATCCGAGAGTGAGAGTGTCACGTGTTTGTGTGTGTAGAGAAGAAAAGTGGGATCAATTCTCATCGGTTTAGAATGTGTGAATTAATGATAATTATAATTATTTTATCATAATTATTTTTGACACTATAATTAATTTTTATTTATTTACTTTTTATGGACACAATTTCTTCAAAGTTTCTTTCCTTTAAAAGAATCTTGCGGATTTGTTTTAATAATTTTTGGAAACAAAAAGGAAACTTATACTTAACATCAGGAAGAGGCAGTTGAAATTTCTGGGCCACTTAATGATGAAAGAGGGCTTGAAAAATTTGATACTCACAGGATAGATTGAGTGGAAAGAGGGACAGAGGAAAGCAGTGCGTAACATACTTGAGCTTGGTAGAATAGGGTTTGGGAGAAATAACAAAAAGACAAAACTTATTAAAAGCTATAAGGGACAGGAAAACGTGGAGGGCCATGATCTCCTATGTCCTGAAGGAACACAACACATAAAAGAAGAAAGAAGTTCCTGATCATTTTTTCGGTTTTCGCGCCAGTGGCAACTGTGGGTAAATCAGTGACAGTAATTCTCCTCAGGAGTCAGCATTAATTTCTAGCCGTAGTTTTCCGCTGTGCCAGTGTATGGAAAATCTCGATTCTTCATCGGATGAATTTGCAGTTCCTCCAGTATTTTTTTCTTGACGTTATTTTTTTCCCCCGAATGAACCTGTGGTCCAACAACAACGTATTGACACAACCATTATTGTTGTTATTATCATTGTTGTTGCTGCTGCAAGAAATATTTTCTTCTTAAAAAAAAACAAAAAAAACAAAAAAAAAAACTAACTTGCACTGAATCACTAACTTCCGCCGGATGCTGAAGATTTCTCTAAGAAACTAAATAAGGTGAGTCTTATGATTTTGTTCTCGGGAGACGTTACCGTTTCTCTCCAACACATATGCAGTTTCCACAAGAACACAAGGATAACAATTTTTTTTTAAAAAAAGTAAATAAAAATTAAATTTTATTTGTTTGTTTGTATCTAAAAATCCCACTCATAAATTTCCTCAACGAAATCTGCTCATTTTTAAAACATAAAAGACGAGAAAAAGAATATTATCTTTTTTATTATTTTTAAAACGAAATTCTATTTTTTTTTTTTTTTTGTTTTTCGTGTTGTTGTTCGTTCGACTTACCCTGATTGTTAGAGTTCCTTCTATTAGGTTGGTACAAAAATAATGACGTAATAATGTCGTTTTTTGACGTATTTTTAACGTCAAAAAACGACATTATTACGTCATTATTTTTGCACCAACCTAATAGTTTTAGAGTAGACCAAAAAGCAAAAACAAAACAAAAAACAAATGTGGATGTTTACCCCTCCGCCTCTAATTTTTGAATTTTACTTGTACTACTGCTTGCCTAGCTTCTGCTGCTAAAAACCATTTCTACAGTCAATAATAAGCACCAAAAATATGAGAATTACTATTCTCGAAACAAATTAGATTAGAATTTAATTTTAAAAATAATGAGTTGTTGCATATTTTCAACGTAGTGTGGGAAAAATTCAAAAATATTTTTTCTATCTAAAAAAAAAAGAAAAAAAAACGGAAAAAAACTCAATTAGCGTTTTACTTACTAAAACAACTAACAATACAGTGCACAAACATCCTTTTGAGGGCAATTAAGCAAAATTGTCACGTATATCTTTGTGTAATTTGAATAAATTATTATTTGTATCAGCAACGAGTATCCTTTTCTTAACATTTTTTTTTACTAATTAAAAAATTAAAGGCAACGTTTTTTTTGTTTTTTTTAGGGTTGAAATTTGAATAAAATTTGTTTGTTTTGTTCACATTTTTTAACTTTTTCTTTCGTTAATTTATTTTATTTTTACGGTTTATTTTGGCGCCCCTTAAAAATGTCTATTTAATCGCAAGCCCGCACCCCTTCGAATCAATGATAGAGGGCCCCCACTCTACTACATCTCAATTTTTATAGGGTAATAATGTGCATATAAAATACAGATTGAAATCTAATCATTATGTACAATAATGGATCATCATGTCCAAATTCAATAAAGGTGAACAATTCAGGTAGAAAAATTGAAAATAAATGCAATGTATCTAAAAATACAAATTAATTAGAGACATATCATACTAGAGATCATTCCATAAATAGGAATGTCAGTGTGTCACGGTACACACCTTTTCAACTTTACTTCTACAGACCGTAGCCCGGCATATCTTACCATTTTGGAATCTGACCGACTCCATGAGCAAATTAAAAACATTCCGGTCTGTATTCAGGCCAGCAATCCTAAAGTTTTGGATTCCTACGTTTTCATTACTGTGATTATTTCCTAAAAATTTTTACGTGACTTTTTGCGACGAATATTTTTTGTACGATAACAATTTTTATACCTCGGAAATAAATTTGTGTATAATCGAAATTAAATGAGAAAGTCACCCATGAAATATATATATATATATATAAAAGGTTTGAGCGGAAAGTAAGGACCTACGCACATCAAACTGTCCTTAAATTAAGTGGCGGCATATGAATTAGCGTTGAACTTTTTAAAAGGTACGCTTAAATATTAATGAATTACTTCAATGCAGCGATTAATTTTGTTGAGTTCTTCTGTAGTTTATTGTTGCCTATCGCATCTGCTCCTCCCTACCTATTATGATGAAGGTTCAATCAAGAGCCCTCCGTAGGAGCTAACTTAAATGCCACCCGACAGGGCGGCTTTTAAGTTAGTGTTAAATAAATCAACAATGTTTTGCGGTAATTTTTAATATCAACTTGTTTAACATCATATTGTTAAAAAGTTGAATAATTTTTTAAAAACATTCAACATTATGGATATGGCGAATTTTATACAGTGTTTTTTTCGAGACTTGAGCAAAAGAAATTCATAGATTTTGCCAAAAAAACAAAAAACACAAGCCAAAATTTTTCATCCTTTAATTACTTAATAGTCAGTTGTGTTTAGTTTAATTTGTAATGCATATAAATGTAGGTAGAAAAAAAGGAAATGTTGATAAGATAGCGGGTGTCACCAAGGACTGCTCGGGACCCCCGGTGAGGTTTACTGGTTCGGGCGGATCGGAGGTAGTACACACCAGCCTTTTTTTAATCGTGTAATCACACTTTGCCATTAATTGTCATCTGTGCCCGTCTTCCATTTTTAATTAATATTTGATTTTTTTTGGACCACTGAGCATCATCAAGCACTTGTTAATCAATTGATTAATGAAAGCTAAAGTTAACAAAAGTTCTCACTGCTTTTTGATGGGCGGGGGGAGGGTACCTTTTTATTTTTATTTTTGCGTCAAGCACGAGGTGGGTTTTTACAGGCCACAAGTATTGAAAACTCCGTGATGCTCGAACTCACAACCCAATAGTGACGAACTCGTTTGACATTATTTACTCATTCTGAGGCACGCGACCAGAAATATATGATACCTCCACAGACTTCGTTTAAAAAAAAAACAAAAACAAAAAAAAACTTCATTGAACTTAAATTTTAGTTTTATTTGAAATATAAAAGCTGATCCGCATTAAAAGAAAAATAATTTCCGTATGTAAAGAGGTTTTTAGGCATTTTTGAAACATTGACCCTTTCACTCGTCACCATTCATTTTTTATAAAAAATGTAAAAAAAAAACATACTTAAAAATCTCTTGAAATTCCAATATTTGTCATAGAGATGTGTTTCGAAGTCAGTTAAAGATCTAAAGGTTAATCAACTGGATTCTGTAAATGTAATGTCTACATTTTGCTTAAAACACAATGAAAATGAAAATAACGTTTATTATTTGCGTGTAAGGTCAACAAAAATAAATACAGTGTAACCCGGATATAAGAGAGTTGTCGGGACCGGTGTGGCACCATTTAACGAGGCAGAAAGGGAAAAGAAAGAAAAGAAGAAAAGGAGAGGCTAAGGACCGAATCGTGAGTGATAAGCAAGAACACACACACGGCTAAGAGACAATGGATAAAAGGATATTTTGATAAGTAACAAATGGCGAAAGAGTGTCATTACAATGACAGGGAAATTCTGAGTAAAAAGAAAGGGAAAGAAGGAAAGAATCAGATATGTTTTGGCATCGGCTGTGTTATCTAAGGATATGAAAACAAACTATTGGTACGGGAAGACATCTTATTATCAACTACAGACCGGCTGGCCAAAGAAAAAAAATTCAAATGAAAATGTTATTTCGATAAGTGACGAAAAACAGGCAACTAAAGGGACTTTGGACAGATATAAAATTATGTTATCAGAAATATGTACCGAAGGAAAATGAATGGGAACCTAGAAGTGTTTTTTTTCTTTCTTCGAGGCGACAGACTGACTGAAACTTTGGAGATGTTTCTTTTTGAGACCGTGTTAGGAAGACCACACATTCTGATAATTAGCGATAAAATACCTGACGTAAACCACGTGTAGAACAAGAGTTATGACCGCCATTGTCATATTGTCCCGTTCGCGACTAGAGAAATGATAACGGCGATTAAGAGGAAAAAAAGGGAAAGAGAAGAGATAATTTTTTTTTAGTTAAGCAAGATAATTTTTTTCTTCCTGAAACAAAGCCGCGGATTCGTCCACGCCCGACTAAGACATCATTGGTCGAGTGGTGATCACGTGACGCACGAGGGAGGCTGTTGCAGCCCATCTGGAGGATGAGTAAGAGAGGTTGCTACGAAGATGTGGGGAGGGCAGTTCACGCCCCTCTGAAGTATGATGAGAAGGTGGGAGTGAGGAAAGGTTCCCAAAAATGGGAAAAAGTGGGAATTCCTAACCAGAGAGGTGGATATGTATTTAGAATTATCGAGGAACGCCCCGGCGCCGACAAACTCACCCCGGTTTTGGTCGGCGCCCATATAAACGAAGCCACAACGAGCAGAGTTGAGTTGAGTCCAAGCAGTTCCCAGAGTCAGTCTCCAGTTAAAGCAAGCCTCGCAGATAGCCGACCGAGATTCACGCACATTCCGGACCCCTCTTCAACAAGAACAATTATTTTGAAGAGCGACTTAGATCCAGATCACCGAAATAAGTTTTTTTCTTTTGACTTTCGTCCAGAGACCCACCGAAACACCAATTTCTTGGAGAGCAGACGGCTTGAAGTGTTTCCTAGCGGAAAACGACGTGTCACAATCCATAGAACGGGTCGGGAGATAGATGCAGTCCTATGTATCGAACAACTAGACATAAAGTTTGTTACCTTTTTCTTTGATACTTTGAACTTTTGAGTTTTCATTTTATTGTCTTTTATGCATATTTGTGTGGTATCACCCCCGTTGAACTCGGTTTGCTGTACGGCCCCAACCACTGTTTGATCTCGTCTGCCTAAGATCAATTCACAACGTGGGTAGGCGGACTGGGGGATCAGTGCAGTTACCTTGGTAACCAGGCGTTGGAAGCGAGTTGGGAACGACGAGGCTGATATCAAATCTAACCAGATTCCCACCCGAATCACCAAAAGGTTAGAACGTCACATTTGGAGCAGCGACACCCGAACGGAGCAGCGAGGAGCGAACGGCTGGCGCCGCGGCGAGGACGTCACAATTGGTGCTGTTTAGGGACGTCACAGTTGGTGCCGTGGTAGACTAGGATAGAACGTCACGGTTGGCGCTGCGACCAGGGGACGACGTCACAACTGGTGCCGTGACCAGGATAGGATAGGACCCTGGAACAGCCACTGCCACAATTAGTTCCGTGACAGCAGGACAGGATCCTGGACCGACCACTGTTGCTGAGAAATTTCGAATATGACTCAAAACGACCCGGGACCGAGAGGAACGAGAACAGAATCGTCTGTAAGGTAGGACACTTTGCTTGATTTCCCAACCTCGATTGTTGCTGCGTAGATTGTCTTTCTCTTTAAATATGTCGGACTATGATTCAGATAGAGCAGTGGGGGATGAAGAGGGGGTTAGACAAGGGTTGTCAGCTGACCTGAGAAAGTTGTTGGGTGGACCGAGGGTCCCAGCATTTGACGGCAGTGGGAAAGATTTCAAAAGCTGGCTGGCAATCCTGGAGAAGAGCCGAATTATATATGAACTCACAGATCAGGAGACCCTGTATCTGGCATATGATGCCACAAAGGGGAAAGCCTCTGAGTTTATGAAGGAGCTCTTGGAGAGTCAACCCCACTTGTCTTGGGAAAGATTAAAGGGACTATTGACCAAGGAATTCACCGACGAGGGCACGGCTATAGAGGCCATGAGGGCCCTCTTAAAGCTGACACAGCTGCGGGACGAAACCCCTGGAGAATTGGGGGCCCGAGCGGGGAAGCTGTCATCATTGGCCTTCCCAGAAGTGGTTAGAGACAATGCGGTCATGCAGGCCCAGTTAGCAGACCTGTATGTGGAGGCCCTAAGTGACGAGCGTGTTCATCACGACGTGCTGAAAGAGGGGCTCGTGAGACTATCGGCAGCAATAGAGCTGGCCAAGGAGAGCCAGGGCGTATGGGAAAAGGTGAAAAGGTGTGGAAGGAACCAGATACTAAGTCAAGAGGTCGGAAAAAGGGGGAAAGGCGGAAGACCCCCCCGCGTGGAATCGGAGGGTCAAGCTAGAAGTAGATCAGCCTGAGGTGTGGGAAGAAGACCCCAATAGAAAGGCATGGTAAACCAGGCATGGATTTTATAAGCCCACGCCGGGTAGATACGGGCTGGTCTGCTGGACCTTTGGGCATGAGGACCACAGAGCGGCGGAATGTCCGACGAAGTGGGGTTTGCCTCCAGACTTCGAACAGGACAGGTGCACCAGGTGTGGAAAGAGAGGACACCTGGCCAAGTGGTGCGGGCTGAGAAAAGGCGCCCCACCGATATTAACAAAGAAGGCCGAGCCCAAGAGACAAGACCAGGGAAAAGCCAGCGGGCCAGCCCGGAATTAAGAGGGAGGGTGGCCCAGTTAAAAAGAAGGGAAATAAAAGCTTGGACCAGTGGTCGGGCGAGCCGCTTGGGTAGAGGACAGATCCCCCCGGGAGTAAACGAGAGGTTAGCCCAGTTGAAGAGAAAAAGAGCAAAATGTTGGTCATGTGGTCAGGTGGGCCACTTTGCGGCGAACTGTCCGGCAAGAAGGTGCTGGTTTTGTAGGAGACCAGGGCACTTGAAGAGAAGCTGTATCCTTAGGAACAGCCGCGGGAGACTGGGAGAGGTCCAGCCGGGCCCGCCCAGGTGCGAAAAGCGCAGAACTCCCCCCCGTAAGAATAATGAAGGTGATTTATTGCTGCCGGCGCCTATGGCTGGGATGACCCAAGGGTGGGGCCCAGGAAGAGGAAAGCCCAAGTGTTCTCTTCGCTGACGCAAGAGAAGGAGCTATCCTGTAGAGCAGAGATAGGGGGTAAGGCGATGAAAGCTCTGGTAGACACAGGAGCATCTGTGTCATTGCTGAGAGAGGAAGCATACAGGCGGGTGAAACGGAAGAGTAGGTTACGGGAAGCGGACATAGAGGTCACGCAAGCAGATGGAACCCCCCTGAAGATAAAAGGGATGGTGAGGCTCCCTGTGAGGATTGGGAAATTAAGAAGCACCCAAAATTTTTACGTAACCCCCGACCTGTGTACGGAGGCAATCTTGGGAGAAGATTGGCTCCGGAGCCAGAGGGCCCAGATAGAGTTCAACACCACTGTGCTGATAGTGAATGGCGAAGAACGCCATTGGGATGCCCACCGGAAGAAGATATAACAATAGTGGTGGAGGAAGATGTAAAGCTACCCTCTAGAACGGTGGTGTCGGGAAAGGGTAGGTTAATGCCAGGGAAGAAAATAGGAAAAGGACCCCTGCAGTTGGTCCCTGTGGAAGGGAAGGGCCTAGAAGAGAATGAGGTAACTCTGTGTGAGACGGTGGTGGAGGCAGCTGAATTAGTGCCCATTATGATGGTGAACCAGGCCCAAAAGACTATAAAGGTTAGGAGAGGGGAAGAGATAGGGAAAGCGCTAACCCTACGGACTCTGAATCGGGTAAGATTCGAAGAGGAACGAAGAAAACTTGTAGAGCAAACAGAAGGAATAGTGGACGAAGATATATTAGCACCGGATCAATTTAGAACCAGGGTGGGAGGTCTGCTGAGGGATAATCGAGATGTGGTAGCCCAGTCAGACAAGGAATTGGGCCAGACCCACACAGTCAAAATGAAAATCGACACCGGAGATCACCCCCCTGTGAAATTAAAACCCTACCGGACACCTATTCATAAAAGACCCCTTGTAGAAGAGGCAGTAGAAGAGATGTTGGAAGCTGGGATGATCGAAAGATCGATCTCCCCTTGGAGCTTCCCAATCGTAATAGTAGGTAAGAAAGATGGCGGGCTCCGTTTTTGTGTAGATTTTAGGAAACTGAATTCTATATCGAAGCCGTTGGCGGTGCCATTGCCACTAATAGATGACATATTGACATTATTAGGGAAGGCAAAGTACTTCTCTACGTTGGACTTGAGGTCCGGGTATTGGCAGGTAGCCCTTGATGAGGCTGACAAGGAGAAGGCCGCATTTGCGTGTCACCTAGGACTGTTTCAGTTCAGGGTGATGCCATTCAGTTTAGCTAATGCCCCAGGAATCTTCCAACAGCTGATGTCAATAGTGTTAGGAGGATACGAGAGCTTTGCCATGGCATATTTGGACGATATCTTAATATTTTCGGAGACAGTAGAACAACACTTTTTCCATCTAAAACAAGTGTTGGGAAGGTTAAGAAAACACGGCTTAAAATTGAAATTGTCGAAGTGTCAGTTTCTGAAGGAGGAGACTAGATATTTGGGCTTTGTTATAAATGGAGACGGTATTAAACCCGACATGGATAAGGTGAAAGTCATAAGGGAAATGCCAGAACCTAAGACAGTGAGACAGGTAAGAGGTTTTATAGGAGCTATAGGTTACTACCGACGCTTCGTCCCGGCATTTTCGAGAATTGCCATACCACTAGTAGCCCTGACGAAGAAATACGCTAGGTTCAAGTGGACAGAGGATTGTCAAGAGGCATTTGATACGTTAAAAGAACAGTTGACAGCCGTCCCACTGCTGACGTACCCAGACCTCAGCAAGCCCATGGTACTATACACTGATGCCAGTGGGCAGTGTGTAGGAGCAGTTCTTACCCAGCCGTGTCCCGATAAAGAAGGACCAGTGCCAGGCATACCAGAGGAAGTACCGATATACTTTCTCTCTCATAAGCTCTCAGAGACACAACAGAGATGGCCAGTAATAGAAAGAGAAGCATATGCTATCATGTATGCTCTCCAAAAACTGGACTACTACTTGAATGGTGCGGTCTTTACTGTAAAAACAGACCACAAACCTCTGCAGTACCTATTGCAGGCAGAGTGGACAAATAATAAGAAGATTCAACAGTGGGCACTTAAGTTAAGTGGCTACCACTGTAAGATAGAGTATTTGGCAGGGAAGGAAAACACGTGCGCAGATTTACTCTCAAGAATACCGAAACAACTGTAAGAAAGATCTGCAAAAGTAGAGCAGGGAGTAGATGATAAAGCCTATAGAATAGGAGTAATTAACTCTAATAAGCTAAAAGATCGCCCTATGTTAGAATCGGACGAAGAAGAGGACACACAGATAATAACCGATCCCTACTGGACAGAAGGAATTGAGAAGGAGCAGGCAGTCAGTGAAATAGCTGCCCTGAAAGAAAAGGTGAAGGCAGGAGAGACCACCAAGTATGCCATAATAGAGGAAAGGCTGTATTATCTCTCAGACAGGGATGAAGAAGTCAAGCCCAAGTTGTATGTGCCAAAAAGTTTAAGACCAGAGGTATTGGAACAGTGCCACGAGAGGTTGGGTCACATGGGAATTGATAGGACATGTGATCTAATAGGAAGAAAGTACTATTGGCCCAAATTGTACGGAGAGGTCACTAACTATGTTCGGAGCTGCGTAGTGTGCCAGTCGCAGAGCAGAAGGCAGGAAATGGCACCATTGGAGGAGACGGACGTGCCGAACTTCCCCTTCGAGAAAGTGAGTATGGATGTATCAGGATCATATGGGGAAACTGCGCAGGGAAACAACTACATAGTGAGTTTTGTCGATTGGCTAACAAATTGGCCTGAGGCATTTGCAGTACCAGACAAGAAGGCTAGAACTGTGGCCGGTTTGATAATAAGTGAAATCTTCCCTAGGTATGGCGCCCCTGTGCAGTTGGTAACAGATAATGGCACGGAGAATGTAAACAGCATAATGAGAGAAGTGTTGACAGGTTTGAATATAGAGCATGTAAAAACATCTCCATATCACCCCCAAGGAAATACTAAAGTGGAAAGGTTTCATAGAACCTTGGGAGATGTATTGGCGGCCGTGAGGTTTACGATAAACGAAACCTCCAGATTTTCTCCTTACTTTATGTTGTTTGGCAGAGACGTGGTCCTGCCTGTTGATAACCTATTGAAGCCCCGAAGAAAGTATATGGGAGAAGATCATCATCAGCTGTTGCTAGAACAACAACATAAAATATTTGTTCAGGCCAGAAGAAGAATAAAGAGGGCCCAGAAGAAAAGAAATGAGAGAGTGAATGCTGAAAGAAAGGTAGTAGAATTAAAGGTTGGAGACCCTGTCTACTATAAAATCCACCAGAGAGAAGGAAAGCTGGACCAAAGATGGGAACCGTACTACCGGATAGTAGAGCAGACGGGTCCAGTATCATATGTAATATGGGATCAAGTGGCAGGACGAGCAAGGAGGGTCCATGCCAATGATCTAAAGAAGGCTGAAATAGCTAACCTGGAAATGAGCGAGCCGAGGCCTAAGAAGACAAGGACAAGGAGGGTAACTCTGGTTGAGCCGGAAGAAATGGAGACGGAGGAAGATTCCGAAGAAAATGAGGAGATAGATCGACTTAGCCAGATAGACGAAGCGATCCGAGTGACGGGGTTGGAACCCTCGGCGGATATCAGCGGTGTTCAGTCGTCGACTGAATCGTTGCAGAGAAGACCCTGCGAGGTTGCCATCGCACCCCCATGTCCAAAGGAAAGGAAGAGAAAGACGAGGAGATCCAATCAAGCAGCCAAGGGCTCTAAAAAGAGGCACCCTGAACAGGACGAAGGGCCCAGCGAGTGGGAGGAAGAGGATCAAATACCCCTTTCCCAGCTCAAGGAAAAGCTAAGGAACAGGAGAGATCTAGACATAGAGTCAGGAGGTATTAAAGACGTCCAAGGCGAGGACTCTAAACAGAAGGAAGAATCAGGGGAGGAAGAAGAGGACAAATCACCTCCTGGACGGGAATTAAACATAGAGGGAAGGTTAGAGGTTGAGCAGGGACCACCTCGGAAGATGAGATCAAGAAGGGTGAAGAACCCCAAATCTCAGTGGAACAAAGAAGGCTGTGCGGAATAGAAACAGTCGGTGTCGACAGGTAACGACACTGGCTCATCCAAAAACCTGCTGGCTGACTGTGGTGGATGTGGATGGAGGGGATGGAGTCGCGGGCTGCATCTCACGAAGGACGGAAGAAGATTATTGGCATTGCTGACTGGCCATCAGTGGTGTCATGAAGTACGACCTTTGGGAGTGGGCGCCACGCACACCTGTCCGGGCCATTCTGTCTGCTAGGAGTTAGTTAGAGGAGGGAAGAGCTGAACGTAGTAAGAAATTATGGAATAATTAAGTGATGAATTGAGCAAGACTGAATGGTTGTGAAGAATAACAAGAGAATTTTGTTACTCTACAGGAATGATCAAGATGAAAGGGCTGATGATGATGATGATGATGATGATGATGATGATGATAGCCACACTGATGGTGACGATGGCGGAAGCTGGGAAGCACAGCCGAAACACCATTTTTAAAAAGACGAGTGAAGTAATAATAACCAGGTCTAAATGGTTGATCACATTCGTGATAGATTTGAAACCATACGAGTCGCTACTAAATAAGTTAAGAAATGAGCTAACGCAGCTGGATGCAGCCCGGTTGAAGGTAGGGCAAGATTATCCCAAGGAAAAAGGGTATCTTAGTTTACTACACTCCCTAGAATCAGAGGCCACTATGATAGAGGCTCAATGGAGGGACATGCAAAATGACCTGAAGGGAATAGAGTTACTGCAGACGCGGGAAAAGTAGTTCCGATTGTAGGAAAAGCGTTAAATGTCCTGTTTGGAACAGTGACTGAAGATGACGTTAAATTCATAAGAAGGAAACTGGGAGAAGTGGAAGTAAACCAGAGGACGCTTGCTCAAGTGGCAAGGGAGAGTGTGACAATATTAAATGTGACAAGGTTAGAGGTGGCCAAAAACAGAGCCAGAATCAATTGGTTAATAGATAACCTGGCAGGGTTGAGACAAGAGGTAATTAATGATACAGAAACTGTAATGATCGAATTACAAGAAATGAGCGGATTCATGCAAAAATATTTCCAACTGATGACAATTACGAATAAGGTACGACAAACTAGTCAGTCGGCCTTGCTGGAACGACGTGAGAACGCAATTAGACATGCTGTCATTGGGACACCTCTCCCCAAGCATAGTAAACCCGGGTCGCCTAAGGGAAGCGCTACTCGGAATACAGGCCGAGTTACCCCACCATTTAAGGCTGCCAGTGGACCCCACCAAAGAATTGTGGAAATATTATAATGCACTGGGATGGGTGACCTTGTTGGAAAATAGACGACTATTGGTTGTGATATCTGTTCCGTTGTTAGATAGAGAGAGTATATTCGAGATATACCAGGTTATAAATTTACCCATTCCCTACCCCAGAAGAAATCAAGGTTTGGGAATGATAGCAAGGTACAAGGTGGAAACAGAATACATAGCTTTAAATTCAGGGAGAACGAAATTCATGTTGCTAACAGCTGAAGAAGCTAGAAAGTGTAGAGATGATGCTCTAGGGACTTGTACCTTGTTAAGCCCTATCTATATAACTGGTAACCGCAAAATGTGCATACTAGAATTGTTTGAAGGGAAGAGAGAAGGAATTAAGAAAACCTGCCAAGTGGAGGTATTAGCAAACAGGGCATTACCACAAGCTATCAGTGTTTCAGACGGGGTGTGGGCAGTAGCCACACAGAAACCTATCAGCTTGTCTAGGGTGTGTGGGGGAGAGTCCACAAGGACATTAAGAGTAAGGCCACCATTATCCCTGTTAAAGTTACCCATGGGATGTTCGGCATTTGGGATATCTATGTCATTACCCCCCTATTACCAGGAAGAAGAAAGATATGAAGAGAAAGATTCAATCATAGAAATGATTGGCAGAGGCTTAGTCAATTGTACAGAATTATGGGAGCCAATAGTGAAGGGATTCTCCAATGTTACCTTGAATAAAATGCCAGAACTAATGAAGCCGATAGAAAAGATCGATATGGATCAATTGAGGGACAAGTTAAGTGCGTTGGGAAATGAAGGTATGGCTTGGGAAGGCGATGAGCAGATCGCGATAAGTTGGTCAGTAGTGATGGGTACATTCATAGTTATAGCCATCGGGTGTATAGTAGTATGGAAGATTAAGAGTAAGAGGAGATTAACGAACGACAATCCAATGCGCATGCAGCAACTCGAGAGGGAGATGCCGAGCAGTCTTCCTTACTCATACAGAATCGGCGAAGAAATTGCAGGAAGACCAGCGGAGAAGGCTGGCGTGAGACCGCCACGTGCGGCGGAAAAACCTCCCACAGCGGAGTGGAAAACATTGACCAAGAAGAACAAGCCATAGTAACCACATCTGCACCCACAGGCACACGCACACATTACATTACATATAGAATAGAGGAACTTGAAAAAGAACATTACATTGCATGTAGAACAGAAGAAGATGAAAAAGAACATTACATTTGCATGTAGAACAGAAGAAGATGAAAAAGAACATTACGTTGAATGTAGAACAGAAGAACTTGAAAGAGAACATTACATTTGCATGTAGAACAGAAGAAGATGAAAAAGAACATTACATTGCATGTAGACCAGAAGAAGATGAAAAAGAACATTACATTGCATGTAGAACAGAAGAACTTGAAAGAGAACATTACGTTGCATGTAGGAAAGTAGTATAGAATTGCATGGGACAAATGCATGATGCATGTTAAATGGTGTATTAGGTGTCATTTACGGGTAAATGACAAATCGGTTAGGGGAGGATTGTGGCACCATTTAACGAGGCAGAAAGGGAAAAGAAAGAAAAGAAGAAAAGGAGAGGCTAAGGACCGAATCGTGAGTGATAAGCAAGAACACACACACGGCTAAGAGACAATGGATAAAAGGATATTTTGATAAGTAACAAATGGCGAAAGAGTGTCATTACAATGACAGGGAAATTCTGAGTAAAAAGAAAGGGAAAGAAGGAAAGAATCAGATATGTTTTGGCATCGGCTGTGTTATCTAAGGATATGAAAACAAACTATTGGTACGGGAAGACATCTTATTATCAACTACAGACCGGCTGGCCAAAGAAAAAAAATTCAAATGAAAATGTTATTTCGATAAGTGACGAAAAACAGGCAACTAAAGGGACTTTGGACAGATATAAAATTATGTTATCAGAAATATGTACCGAAGGAAAATGAATGGGAACCTAGAAGTGTTTTTTTTTTCTTTCTTCGAGGCGACAAACTGACTGAAACTTTGGAGATGTTTCTTTTTGAGACCGTGTTAGAAAGACCACACATTCTGATAATTAGCGATAAAATACCTGACGTAAACCACGTGTAGAACAAGAGTTATGACCGCCATTGTCATATTGTCCCGTTCGCGACCAGAGAAATGATAACGGCGATTAAGAGGAACAAAAGGGAAAGAGAAGAGATAATTTTTTTTTAGTTAAGCAAGATATTTTTTCTTCCTGAAACAAAGCCGCGGATTCGTCCACGCCCGACTAAGACATCATTGGTCGAGTGGTGATCACGTGACGCACGAGGGAGGCTGTTGCAGCCCATCTGGAGGATGAGTAAGAGAGGTTGCTACGAAGATGTGGGGAGGGCAGTTCACGCCCCTCTGAAGTATGATGAGAAGGTGGGAGTGAGGAAAGGTTCACAAAAATGGAAAAAGGTGGGAATTCCTAACCAGAGAGGTGGATATGTATTTAGAATTATCGAGGAACCCCCCGGCGCCGACAAACTCATCCGGTTTTGGTCGGCGCCCATATAAACGAAGCCACAACGAGCAGAGTTGAGTTGAGTCCCAGCAGTTCCCAGAGTCAGTCTCCAGTTGAAGCAAGCCTCGCAGATAGCTGACCAAGATTCACGCACATTCCGGACCCCTCTTCAACAAGAACAATTATTTTGAAGAGCGACTTAGATCCAGATCACCGAAATAAGTTTTTTTCTTTTGACTTTCGTCCAGAGACCCACCGAAACACCAAATTCTTGGAGAGCAGACGGCTTGAAGTGTTGCCTAGCGGAAAACGACGTGTCACAATCCATAGAACGGGTCGGGAGATAGATACAGTCCTATGTATCGAACAACTAGACATAAAGTTTATTACCTTTTTCTTTGATACTTTGAACTTTTGAGTTTTCATTTTATTGTCTTTTATGCATATTTGTGTGGTATCACCCCCGTTGAACTCGGTTTGCAGTACGGCCCCAACCACTGTTTGATCTCGTCTGCCTAAGATCAATTCACAACGTGGGTAGGCGGACTGGGGGATCAGTGCAGTTACCTTGGTAACCAGGCGTTGGAAGCGAGTTGGGAACGACGAGGCTGATATCAAATCTAACCAGATTCCCACCCGAATCACCAAAAGGTTAGAACGTCACATTTGGAGCAGCGACACCCGAACGGAGCAGCGAGGAGCGAACGGCTGGCGCCGCGGCGAGGACGTCACAATTGGTGCTGTTTAGGGACGTCACAGTTGGTGCCGTGGTAGACTAGGATAGAACGTCACGGTTGGCGCTGCGACCAGGGGACGACGTCACACCGGAGAATAAGTCTCTTATATCCGAGTTTATCTTATATCCGGTTTTCTCTTATATCCGAGTTTCTCTTATATTCGGGTTTGGTCTATTATATATACATTAACACAGGCTTTCATTTGGGACCAGATAAAATATCTCTTATATCCGGGTTTCTCTTATATTCGGGTCTCTTATATCCGGGTTAAACTGTATCACTTTCAAGGCCTTTTAAAAAGCGCACGAAAAATTACGGAATACGGAATACCAACAATGCAATAATCAAGAAGTTGGTATTTATGTTTTAAAATAAATTATCTTTAACCTTATGTAACCAATAGTTTAAGAATATAATGTTTTATTTTTATGATTTCATTAAACTTAGAATTAATAATTTTATTTCTATACGACATTAAGTATTTTTTTTAGTTAAAAGATACTGTTGAGTTTAATACATTGTTTTTATGTTTTTCTTATTTTCTGATCCGTTTGATGTCATAAACTATCTAATTGCACCCAATATGGTCTCTCCTAATTTGTCTGAAATTAAGAGTTATTGAATTATCATATAGTATATTGTAACTCCGTATCCTCACCCCACTGGACCCACGCACTTCACGTTGATCCGGTATGGTCTAGTATTACAGTTTAGACACAAGTCTCCGATTCCCAATGTCAATTCGAAGCCAAAATACGCCCATTTCTTTTTTGAAGTTCCATACAAAAAATAATCTCACATTTGCTAAAATGAAAAGAAAAATTAAAATTTTTATAAAAAAGATTTGTGGAAAGTTCACTCACACCATGTAGCCATAAGTTTGGGCCTGTGTTCACGAGGAAAAACAGACTCAGACATACATAATAACTAAAAAAAAAAAACATGTTAATTTATGTTGTAATTTCATACAATTTTATTTATGTATTATTCGTGTGTTACAACTGTGATCATGTTCATGTTATAAAAGGGAGTAAGTCACTCAGTAATGTCACAAGTCCTATCACTGTGGGAACTTACACACGTGCTGTCATCCCGGCAGTCCTTGGGCGAAGAGATTGAATCTCACGTCTCTTGGCGGTATGTCTATATTTCCAGCAGGAACAGTCCCTATTGCTTGCTGGGAATAATTTTATTATTTTTATTAAACAGTGCGTAGCGATTTTTGGTTTACATTTTGTAAAAAACACATCCATTTTTGGTGATTCTCAAAATATATGATCGTCGAAAGTTTTACACGTGCAAAAATGTTAAAAAAAAAGTTTTTAAAATGTTAATTTAAAACCGCTACGAATTCCTAAAAAAAATATGAAAAACGTGTCTTTATAGTGTAAATCTCTTCTTTAAAGTTAAATGTGGTTTTCATTTGAAAGAGAATAGTTGAAAGTTAATCCGTATGAAAAAAAATGTCTGTATGAAAATAGTTTATAGATTTTTAAAAACATTCCCACCGTCACTCGTCACAAATCGACTCCTCGAATCGCCATTAGATATATTTTTCACTTAGACTAGACGAGTAGCGAATAGAATAAATAGCCATAGATTTAACAATGAACAAAAGCTTTTCCACTCAAGTATATATATATATATATATATATATATATATATATTACAGATAATCCTGGTGGATCCTAGTAATATTAGTTATTAAAACTGATCCACAGAGCTTGATGTATTTATTATAACAGAGCATATGTATCCGAGATAATGCTCCGAGACAGACACTTAGGGGCTGATGATAGCCACGTATATATATATATATATATATATATATATATATATATATATATATATGTGTGTGTGTGTGTGTAGAGAGAGAGAAAGAGAAAGAGAGATTTTGTTAGAAGAAAGAATTAATATTGGAGAATTTTCATTTTGCGTTCAAGTAACTCGTTCTTACGCATTCCAGTGAGAATAAGAAAATTTAAAATCTTAGATTTAGACTTTTTCTCTGTGTCGTCTTCCTTCGGAACGTGGGTGGTCATAGCCCTACCCCCTCCAAAAAAAAACAAACTACTTATTATGTCTTCCTTGTAGCTCTTGGTAGGACTACTAGTTCTCTTAGGATTGTGTCGTTGTAAAGTTTGAATAAGTCCGCTGAGAAGACATATCCTTGTCTTACGCCCCTTTCTATTTTTGCATACTTAATTCATTTTCTGCCGGTATGCAAGCTCCCTAAGTTTCTGATTGTTCTAATTTCCTTCTGTTATAGAAGTAGTTTCACAGTGGAGGCTTGTATTTCACTAAGTCGGTCTCTAAAATAGGTTTGACGTACAAAACGTTTGAAACTTGATATAATAGTTAATGACGCAGCAATCTAGTTGTGGTGGCTGATACATTAATATCCGACTAACGGTCGTCCGGCATCGACTGACTCATCAGCTCACTTAGCCACTGTTACTACTACTACTTATTATAGGTGGGAGAGTCTATTAACAATAGAATAGGTATGTTCCAGTATAACACCTTCCCAAAGAAAACAAGTTTTCCTAGAAGTTAAAATAAATCTTTGTGTTGTGTCATATCAAATATTTTTGCCTCGTCTATGAAACATTGGTATACGGGCTTCTATATTTGTGTTCATTTCTTTTAATTAGACTTTTTCTTTTAGCTGCTGTGTCCTTTCAGGACGTAGGCGATCATGGCCCTCTCCATCTTCCTGTGCCCATTATCTTTTTTGTTATTTTCTCCCAAACCCTGTTCTAGCATCGATTTACTCGAACTCATCAAGTATGTTACGCGCTGCTTTCCTCTGACCCTCTTTCCTTCAATCTGTCTTGTGAGTATCAGATTTTCCAAGCCTTCCTTTCTCATTACGTACACCAGAAATTTCAACTGCCTCTTCCTTTTGTTAAGTATAAGTTTCTTCTTTGTTTTCCATTTTCTCCAAAACCTCGTCTTTACCGACATGTTCGGTCCATGGTATGCTCAGCATCTTTCTATAAAACCACATTTCTCTTTGTTGTGGATTCCGATATTGATGTGGGCCCAAAGTCAGGACCACGGAAGGAAAACACGGAACACGGATTAGAGGTAAGAAAGATATATTAAACAAAAAGGTTACAAAGATAGTGTAAGTGTAAGCGGAGCTTACTATGTGCTAGTGTCCAATATTGGTAGTCGTACGCGGCTGATACTACGGTATTAGAATACTCTCTCTCTCTCTCTCTTTTTCCTCCTCTTCTCTTAGAGTGTTATATCGCATACTTTATATAGGCTCGGAAGAGTCCATGTTGTAGGTATGTTACGGTCTCACAACAGATATGAAATCCGGTCTCCAATGAATGACAAACGCAGGAATGAAATATAACAAATAAATTTATTTACACAATAATACAATTAGTAATACGGTTAGTAGATCCAGAAACGCGGTTAGTAGCAATGATATATATATATATATATATATACAGTCTGGTAAATCCAGTCTCGAAGTAGGACTTCCTTAGAGTCCCCGTGCTCGCAACTGTGACATCTACAAGCGGTTACCTCACACTATTACTCTACCTCCAACTCAATCACAATCTCTGCTCTCTCTACTCTGACTGACTCTGGGTATTTAACGGCAGCAGTCCAAGTACACACTGGTCGAGTCCACTTGTATGAAAAAGGGGTGGACCCCATAACACTCTTCTTCATCCTTGAGGAGATTGTCCAACATGCGATGGCATATGAGAGGATGGATTGATATCCATCCTTTTATTACCCATTTCTTTTTTTCTAACGAATTTTTGCTGTCTATTAAAACTCTGTTTAGCTTTTGGCCATCCCAAATAATCTTCGGATTTCAGTGTCACACTTTCCGTCCTCTGTTAGAACGCTTCCCAGATATTTTAATTTCTGTACTTTTTCATTTTGGTATCCCCGATTTGCAATTTTTGTTGATAACCATGCATTCTGTCTTCATGTAATTTATATTTACTCCTTTCTTCTCGCTTTCCTTCACTTGTAGTTTCCTTTTCTTGTCTGCTATCAACACAGTGTTATCTACATATCTTATGTTGTTAAGACTGTGACCGCCAATAATGAACCCTAGTAGCACTTCTAATTCTCTCAGAATTGCCTCGCTATATAGGTTGAATAAATCCGGTGAGAAGACGCATCCATGTCTTACACTCCTTTCTATTTTTGTATAGCTGCTGAACTGATTTTCTGTTCGTGAGCGAGCGGTTTGCTGCCCGTATAGGTTCTTGATTATCCTAATATCCTTCCCGAATATTTTAAGGGCGCTGAGCAACTCTAACAGATCTTTGTGGCGTATTTTATCGAACGCCTTTGCGTAATCTATAAAACACATGTACATGTCCTTCTAGATTTTTATTGATCTTTCTGATAACGTTCTGAGCATAAAATATCCCGTTCCTTGTTTCGGTGTCTTTGACGAACCCGCACTGTTCTTGTCCTATCTCAGGCCTGATTCTGCTGCGTGCTCTATTCATCAGAATTCGGATGGTGATTTTTGTTATGTGGCTCATTAGGCTGAATATCCGATGGAGTTAACATTAGTTTGCGCCTGGTTTCTTAGACAGTGCTATGAAAATAGACCTGCTTAGGTCTCCCGGCATGTTACTACTGTTGTAGATCTCATTTATTATTTCTGGGATCTTGTCTATGTAGAAACATCTAAGGCTGCCAGTATCTCTATTACAATTGCGTCTGGCCCTGTCGCTTTGTTTCTTTTCAATTTGGTCAATGCAGCTTTCACTTCGGTTTTGAATATTTCCGGTCCATCGGTATTTCTGTGTATTTCCTTTTGTTCTCTTTCGTTGCGGAATAGATATATTCGTTCCATCTCTGAAGTATTTTTCCTTTTCTCTAATATCAGAGTTCCGTCATTGGATTTAATGAAGCCTGTTGATGAGAATGATATTTGTCCTGGTAGTTCTCTTATTTTTTTTTTATGCATGTCTCCTTTATCTGTTATACTCATGCTTTCTATTTTTGCACATTATTATTAAAAACTAGCAGTAGAACCCGGCGTTGCCCGGTGATGTAACAGTAAGAGACAGATCAAGTATCGATCATCATAAAGACTGAAAAATAAAATTGACAAAGATTATTGTTTAAGGTTGACGGACACGCATGTCTTAATTATTATTATTTTATTTTTTTTACGAACTGGTCAAACCCAAACTCAAACAAAAACATTGTTTTCAATCGTTATGAGTCTACCGATTGAATAGAATTTTTCAATTTTATTATAAACAATTGTCTTGTAAATGTAATTTTTAGAGCATTCTGAATGTAAAAATAAAGAAAAAAGTGTGCAAGACAATAAGAAACACTACCTGCCAAAAAAAAAAGTGAAGTCTTGTTGAAATCTGTTGAAAAATGTAGGAAATCCGATCCCATATATAAACGAACAAACACACACAAAAATAACCTGGGTTTTATAATAAGTATAATTCGATATGAGTTGCCCCCCTTTCATTCGCGACAGCGATGCCTCTTAATTGTGTTTTCAAATTGATTTCGTGCAAAAACAATTGTGTTTTTCCAATTTTTGGCGCTGTCAGAACCACCGCAATGTAATTTTACGTAGTCCTGTGAAGTTTTGTTGAAATCGGTTGAAAAATGTAGGAAATCCGATCCAATATATAAACGTACAGACACACACATACACACAACCTGAGTTTTATAATAAGTATGATTTAATTTTCGACTTTTGGAAATCTTCACTGATATGGCATTAAAACAAATAGTTGAGAAATCGTTTAAATCAGAAATAGTTTAGGATTAGAGTAGAAAACTGGTTACTGAGGTGGCGGAGTCGTTACTTTGAAATACCTTCGTGATATCGTTAATGATGCGTTACCCCCCCCACGCGCCAACAAGTAACTAAGTAAGCAATCAATCATTTTTTAACTATTCTTAAGCAATCAATCATTTTTTAACTATTCTTAAGTAATCGATCATTTTTTAACCATTCTTAAGCAATCAATCATTTTTTTAACCATTCTTAAGCAATCATTCATTTTTTTAACCATTCGTAAGCAATCAATCATTTTTTAACTATTCTTATGACTGAACAGAGTTTGCTCTCGGATCTGCAATAACCCTACCCATCTCCCCATTTTTTAAGGTTTGAAAAAAAAAATGACGCAGAAAATTCCTCGAAAAAGTGCACTTGTAAGAAAATAATTTAAATTCGTGAAAGTGATTTGATACAGATTCTAAATTTAATTAAAATTTAATTAAAATTCAAATTTCATTCAATTCTAAAAATTAAATCGCATAATAACAATTCAAAATAACTTTTTAATCGTGACTTATCTCGTTATTTTAAAATTTATTTGAAGGTCGTCTTCATGTTATATGGACGACAGATATTTTGTATTTTTCCGATAATCCCGTCACATAAAGTAGGTAGACCGATATTTGTGTCATTAAATTATTTATTATCTTCCCACAAAATCCTTACAATCTAAAAATATTTTCTGGCTTTAAATAGTCTGAAAAGGGTTAATAAGCCGTAAAAAACAAGTCGATCAATGGGTGTATATTGGCCTCTGTGCTATATTCTGTTATAGAATTTAAATAAGAAATAAATAGAGCTATATATGAATAAATATAGTCCCTGTATGTCACAATTTGTTGCACAGTGTTTACCAGAAACAGAGGTAGTAATTGGTGAATATCGGTTCTTATGTGATATTCTCTTGTGATATTGTTTGCCAGAAACAAATAGACAAGTATGGCAGCATATTTGTCCACATGTCATATTCTCCTGTGCATTGTTTACCAGAGATAAAGCTACTAATGGACATACATTGATCCTTCCTCTTCAAAAATAAATTGATTTACAAACGTGGACGTATTTTGGTACTTTTACCACATTGTTCCTCAGAAATAAATAAAGCTACCAATGGAGGAATACTTTTCCTTGTTCGATACAAGTAGAGCTGCCAGTGGATGTATTTTGGCCCTTTTCCGAAAGAGGTAATTACGGTAACTAATTGACATATATGGACTCTTCTTCTTCAGAAAGGAAGAAAGAAAGAATTAAGACTTCTAATTTTATATTGATTATAATAAATAAATTTTGAGTTTTTCGTTTGATATTTGTCTATTTGGTTTTGTTGGGAAGTGTTTTAACTGTGGATGCAAGAAGACGGTATTCATGGCTGTTAGCAAACGGAACTGCCCAACATGCAAATTAGAAATTGGACATACGAAAATCAAACTAGTACAACAATTTAAAATTCTGGGAAGTGTTTTGAAAGAGGACGTTATGTGCGGCACTGAAATCCGAGGTCGCATCGGGAATGCGAACGATGCCTTTCAAAATCTAACCAAAGTATTAAGAAACAGGAAAATTTCATTAAAATAAAAATAAAAACAGTACTGAGCTGTTACGTAATATCAATCCTCTTATATGGCAGTGAATGCTAGGCAATCTCCTCACAGATTGAAAAGAAACTTGAAACAACAGAAATGTGGTTCTACAGAAGGATACTGAGAATACAATGAACCGACGCAGTTTTAGTGAAAATGGAAACAAAAAAGACATATATACTTAATATCAGGAAGAGGTAGTTGAAATTTCTAGAACTCATAATGAGGAAAGACGGCTTGGAAATTTTGATACTCACGGGACAGATTGAAGGCAAGAGAACCAGAGGAAAACAACGCATAACCTACCTATCGAGATGGCAGAGTCATGATCGCCAACTTCCGAAAAGTATACGATACAAAGAAGAAGACGTATGATATTATGTAATTCGTAAACATTGTATTTTCTGTCAACGCCCATGAGTAATCTCCGATGAGAAACTAACTCAAGTGCTGGTTGATTTAAGAACATATTTGTTTTAAAGGTGGGTATAATTTAGTAATATCCTTTTCTTTCTTTTTTTTTTTTTTTTCACTTTCTTTCTGGATAAAATCGAAGGTAGCGAATGTTTTGAAGAGTATTCAGTTAGTTGACGTAACAAGTTAAATGTATCTAGGTCACCTGATATACGAACGCCTTTGTTCCAGATTTTACTCTATCAGAAATGTTTTCCAATTATTTGAATTCTGTGAATTTTGAAAGTGTGCGTAGGTGGGTGGGGTGCAATATATACAATATCTATATTTTGATCTTGAGCCCCTCTCTCATACGAGCTCGTCGAGAACAGTTTGCTGGCCACTGCCACCGTGACGAGGATAAGGTTGTCTCCTCTCTCCTACTCTGGAAGCCTACGTCAAACCTGACCAGGGTCAGAAAACTATCATTCCCTGACGTCAGCTCAAGGGATGCAGGCATTGGTAGGCAGGGGCTGGAGACAGCTATGAAGGACCAGGAGGAAGACGTAGTGTTGTGGACTCCATGATCTCGACTGCGGTGTATGATGTGTAATTAAATAAAACAGCCAGTATTAATTAAGGCTTCTCTATCATTAATTTGAAATACCCGTGTAAATTTCACGGTTTCCCCATTTTAATTTTCTGATGACCCTTAATTCTTAAGCTAATGATTGAATAAGCTCCTTGCGAGTTCCAAGCCCATAAAATACCCGGGGAAATTACCGATATTATATCATTTAAATATCTTAATATTTTGTTAAAATTGTTAAGCTCAAATATTTGAGCTTAACAATTTTAACAAAATATTAAAATAACAATCACAAATTTGAATACACGTCATTATTTAAAGAAGTAACAGGGTACAAATGAAAAGATTCAAAACAGTCGTTAAACACATGAGAGTGTTATTGCTATTAGGTTGGTGCAAAAATAAAAACGTTAAAAAATACGTCAAAAACCGAGATTATTTTTGCACCAACCTAATACCTCCACTTCACTTTCTTTCTTTCCAAAAACAGCGCATTTGATATAACTTTTCTTCCGTCTCTTAGCGCAATCAAAAAGTAATGGCCCATTGTTTATCTTAGGAAATGCCAGGGCTTAATGTACTAATGCACAAACATAATAATAATAATAATAATAATAATAATAATAATAACAAGGCCTTGGAATACCTGTCTATATTTCTGAGATAAGGTATTGTAACTATTTACACTATTTACACCGTGCGAACTGTTGTCCTTAACTTTATTGCCGTATTCACGATGTTTCGGTCGTTGTACGCTTCGACCTTCTTCAGATGATATACGCTGGATTTTCGAACTGAATCCTTTATTTAGTCCACAGTGCTAGATTGTTCTAAATTTCATGCCTTTTTTTTTTTTTTGATATCTCAGCATCAGTTAAGTCCCTTTAGTAACTCAACACACCAAGTTTTTGTTCACTCTGCTGTGGCCAGGTATTGAACTCACAACTCTTTGGGTTAAGTCACTTTTTGGATTACTCAACTAACGCTTTTATCTACTGAGCCATGTGTCCTTGGTAAGGGATTCCAACGTATATCACCTAAAGAAGGTCAGAGCGTACAACGGCCGAAACGTCGTGAATATGACAATAATTATGAGGACAACAAACCAAACGATGTAAATAGTGTAAAAAGGATTTTGAAGTTCAATGCTTTGTATTCAGAGTTATCCTTCTACACTGGTTGCCAACCACGGCTATAAAGCCCGGTCTGCCTTGTTATTTAACCCATATCTGGACAAGCAGAAAAAATGGATTCCTACCTTTGCGAAGGCATTTGTCCTAAAGTGAATTCAACAGCTTCAACAAAACAACAATTTTAAAGAAAATATATTGCTGGTTGAACTATGTACAGTGTAACCCGGATATAAGAAACCCGGATATAAGAGAAACCCAGATATAAGAGAGATATATCTGGTCCCAAATCAGAGCCTGTGTTAATGTATATATAATAGACAAACCCGGATATAAGAGAAACCCGGATATAAGAAACTTCTTCTCCTGTCCCAGCAACTCTCTTATATCCGGGTTAGACTGTATATATATATATATATATATATATATATATATATATATATATATATATAAGTAACAAATTGTTGTAGATCTCTATTCTTTAGTTCCACCAGTTCAGACCTTTACTGCTAGGCCACGGCATTCTAATTCCATTCGTTTCTTCTTTGTTTCCAATGTAGAAAGTTCCAGTCAAACATCTTTTTTACTCAAAAACTACCACTTTATAGAACAGACTCCTGCGTGGATGCTTTCTTGAACACTTCAAACTTGACCCCTTCAAGTCAAGCGTCAATTGTTATCTTTCCTCTCATCCTCGTAACCTTCACTTCTTTCCTTCCATTCATATCACACCGCATTCATCATTACTATTTCAACTGTAACCCTCTACTTTGAGTGGTTCTCGAGCCTTGTATTAGGTGAAAAACACATCCGTAGCCAGATAGTCTTTCAATAGACAGCAAAGCTGACCCAAGACAATCTATCCGCGCCCACTGTAGAACCAAAGTTGGACATTATTATATTTCGGTCGGTTAGAGTATTTTTCCTAAGTTAAAAAAATTATGTGATACAATGTGTACATGTTAAGACAAATTGATCACCTGTCATTGGTGACCACCAATTTGAGCCCATTGTTGGTTGTCAGTGTCTCTAAACTTCGATTAGCCATGTTTCATATTCTCTTTGTATGCGTCAGAAAGAACGAATCAGAAGTAGGATTTCAGATTATCGTAGACGACGAAGGGTGCGTATCTGTTAAAAACTCTAATTTTTTTTTCTATTTTCTGTCTCGATATAAAGCACGAAAACTGAAGATTATATTTTCAAAATGCTCTAATATTTTATCAGTGATATTTAGAGACCAAGAAGACTAAATACGATTTCTCTTTGAAGTTCAGTACCAAATATATTGCTACATGCGCTGTTCATCATTGAATCATTTTTTTTCTTTTACTTTCTCCGTACTATTTTATTTCAGTATTATTATCACTTATTTGGGTATTAATATCATCTTTTGTTTCTGTATTAATAGCATTTTTATTTACGTACTGATATCACTTTTAGGTCCGTAATATCATTTTTTTATTTTCGTATTAACATCACTTATTTCCGTATTAATATCACTTTTTATTTACATACTTATTATGAATGATCAAGAGTGGTCTACCCTTGTTTTGTTACTCGCCTCTTTGAAACAGCTATTTCTGTTTACTGGGACTATAAAAGGACACTATACGCGAACCTTGTATTCTCAGTTGAATAAAGCTTTCTTAAAGCCTACACCTACGTACTTATAATACTAATATCACTTTTTATTGCCGTAATAATATCACTTTTTATCTCCGTATTAACATTACTTTTTATTTACATACTAAAATCACTTTTTATTTACGTATTAATATCGCATTTATTTTCGTATTAATATTGCTTTTTATTTCCATATTAACATCACTTTTTTTTATACACTAATATCACTTTTTCCGTTGATAACTTGAACTATGTTTCGCAATAGGCAACATCACTCATCAGCTTTCAAACAAAGTACAGATTATACAAATCGCTGGTAGTCTCTATTCTCCTATATTGACGTGAAACACGGATACTGTTGGCAGAAACAGAGAAAAGGGTCGAAGCGTTTGAGAACAAATGCACGAGAAAACTTTTTGCCATCTGCTATTGGAAACATAAAACCAATGAGTTTGTGCGGAAAAGGGTTGAAAGTTTTATGGGACACCAGGAACCTCTTCTCGCCACTGTCAAACGTAGTGTCATTGAATGGACAGGTATGACTATACCAGAATTGCTGATGGCTGCCGTTGATAGACCGTTGTGGAGGAAATTTAGTGTGGCTTGTGCATTTGGATCACCCCCCCAACTACGATTACAAAAGTCAAGGGGATGATAATCATGATCACTTTTTATTTCCGCGTTAACATCACTTTTTATTTATATACTAATATCACATTTTATTTCCGTAATAATATAACATTTTTCCGTATTGATATCACATTTTATTTCCGTAATAATATAATTTTTTATTTACATATTAATATCACTTTTATTTCCGTGTTTATATCACATTTTTATATACTAATATCAATTTTTATTTCCGTTTTAGTATCATTTCTATTTCCATATTAATATCACGTTGTATTTACATACTAATATCACTTTTTTACTTCGTATTAATATTACTTTTTATTTGTGTATTAATATCACTCTTTACTTATATTATTAATATTATTACGGCAATAAAAAATAATACTATTACTTTTTATTGTCGTAATAATATTACTTTTTATTTCTGTAATAATCTCATATTTTATTTACATACTGATATCACTTTTTATTTTCGTATTAATATCACTTTTTATTTCCCAGAGAGATATATATTTATGTGATTGTAGTGGCATATAATTGTGGTTGTGTTAGTATTTTTCGAACAAGAAATAGTGTAGTGATAACTTTGTATTGTATACGACACGTGGTTCGCTGGGGACTATGAAGGCCGCCCGCGAGAAAATGAGACGTTTTTTTCACTTCGTTACCCTGTGAGTAAAAAGCAAAAGAAGGGAAATGGGGTTGTACTCTTTCCTTTTACACTGCTTTATACAACGCCAGCTAGTGGGTGTCGGGCGTATTCTCCCTCGCAGAAAAGGTAGGATAATACCGCAAGCATTCGGTAATTTACCCTGAGTTTGGTCACGCTTAGAAAATTAAGAAAAATTGAGCTTTACTTCACATGCTTAGCAAATTCTCAAATTTGAACCTTACTTCATATGCTTATTTCACGATTAAAATATAACCCTAATGAGAAAAGTTTTGGTTATTACAAAAAAAATCTGAACCTACCTTCATGCTTAAAATCTGCTTAATTATTGGAATAATGTAAGCTTTATTATGTGTATAAGATTAGTCCCAATAACAAGTATATCAAAAAATATTCACCCATGTTTGTTTCATCTACATAATATCTGCAAAAGTACTCGATTAATTTCAATGACATTTTGTGGAAAATTTACAATGTAACAAGGAAGAATCGATTTAACTTTGCAGCGGCTTGACAAATTGTATTTCGATTCATAAATATTTCATATATATCCTGAAATATAGGGAAAAATCGAAACATATTTAGCTATCTCCTCTATAGGAAATCTGTATATGAACTGATTTTCACATACCTTTTAAAATTAATCCACTAGAGGAACATATTTTACGACATTAATTGTATTTTAATGTGATGTGTTTGCACATATTCTATTTTAGTCAATGTCACGCATATTATCGATAATATAATCAATGTTCATTTGGTATTAAAAAAATGATGCCTTAAAGTTCAAAGTTGGTGGATCAAAGTTTTTTTTTGTTTTGTTTTTTTAATCACTTCGCCCAAAACAAGGCAATAAAGCCACTAAGACACAGGGGTTTACTGAGTGTGAAAGAATATAAGAAAAATAAAAACATTATTAAGGAATAGAAATTAAGAAGACGGAAGATGACGATTGACATTGCATTTAATTTCACACTCAGTAATCCACCTTGCATCTTAGCGGCTTTAGTGTCTTGGTATGAAATTATTAAAAAGCTAGAATGTTGAACAAATCTTCATCACTTGTTCCAAGTAATTCGTTGAATTACATTATTCATTCTTTTGTATCAATGTTTGTTGTTACATATCCCAAGTTTAAAGAAAGTAGCTCAGTTCTACTGATATCAATAATAGAAACGCCAATTATTGTAAAATATTTAGTCAACTTAATTCCAGTTGTTATTTTGATAGAACCTCACTTAATAAAGACTGTATCAGATGAATTTGTATGTCGTGGCTTCCATAGATTACGTTTCCATCACTCAGTAATGAATTTTTTTATTTTAATTATTTACACCCGGACTATTTTTTTCATCTTTGTCGTTATTATTACGGGAATTCGGTTGTTGTGTCGTTCGGCCTTCTTCATGTGCCTATCAATCCGAGTATCTTTCAAGTAATATGGAACTGGACCCTTTATTTGTTTTTCATGTCTAGGGATATCTCGTCTCGTTTTTATTTAGCCATGTTCATTTATTGGTCACCTCATTTCCACCGAATATGTTTGCTTTGCCCGGTCAGGAGATTACATTGACAATTATTATGTTATCAAATTCAGGAACCAACGCTTTAATCTACTAGGCTATAGTGAAAATACCTGAAGAAGGCGCAATAGTCGAAAAGTTGCGACAATAAAAACAAAGACGATGGCTATTGTCTAAGTGTAAATAATGACTTTTTTTTTGGCGGGGGGGGTTGTAATTTCTTTTCAGTAATATATAATTTTTGGCAAACTTTAATAAATTCGAAGAAATTACCTTTATTTCTTCTTCGAATCCTAAACCTTGACACTGGTATTGGCCACTGGTGCCAGTTCATGACATGACAGAGATGCGAATTTATAATATGGAGTAGACTTATGCTATTTTCTTTCTCTGTCAATTTTATAAAACCAGCCATTGGACAAATGTTACTGAAAAGACGTTTACGCTTGAAGAATGTATTTATATGGAAGGCAACCGCTCCCCGTCCTGTTAGGCCAGTGCCTTCAAGTGCCCATTCACAAAACTTCATCCATCTGTCTCGCCTTCTTTAATACCGAATCTATTTGCGGCAAATGCTACAGGCCAATAATACGTTCAACAACGGTGTTGTGTGCGATGCACTTAACATTTTTCCTGTTGAATTCCATAAAAAAGCTTGTGACAACCGCCTGATACAGCCATCAGCATGATTTCAATACATTCTCTTTAAGGCAATTATTTAAATGCATCTAAATGAATTAAATACTATTTATATCCTTAATTTCTCAGACGTATAGAAACTTTTGAAATGGTCTATAGATCAAATGACATTTTGGTTGAAAAAAATTTTCTTTTAGAAATGAATGTTAAAATATGCTAAACGCTATTTGCAATTGCAAAATTACTGGAAATATTTGCTCAAATTTAATTACTTCTTTCTTCAGCCACTGTATATGCCATTGACAATCGATATCGATCCGATTGCTGTATGTATGTTTGTTACTATAACATTAACAAAAACGGCACATCGTAGTGCAATTCCTGTTAGCTCAATCTCGATAAAATTCTCTATCAGCAAAACATTTTAGTGAAATACATTTAAAATGCTCTAAAAAGGAAAGAGTAAGGTGACTGTCCGTTCAATCAGGTCAATGGTTTCCAAGTAATTTTTAATTAGTATAAACTCGCATAAAACGTGACTATCCAAGGGAGATAAAAAATAAAAAAGAATAAATATGAAATAATATTTGACATATCAGCACTCTCCTCTGTCAGCCACATTTGCATGTCCGTGACGATACGTTAATAACAATTAATGATAATAATCAAACTTAAGTAATATAAATGAGGAAATAGTCCAATACAGAATTTTACACGATTTTAAACTATTATAAATTATTATGATTCAAATTTTTAAAAAATGAAAATATTCTTGTAAAAATTCATTATGCATCAGAAAAATTTTATTTCTTCAGACAATAATGTCCTTAATGTAACTTATTTACAAAAGCAATTAAAAGCTTTTCGAATTAAATAATGTCATAGTTTTATTAGTTTCGTTATTTTTCAATTCAGAGCAGATTTTCATTTAGAATAGCTCAAATTTGAAAAAAAAAGTAGGTCATTTACAATCTCCAAGGACTCCTACTTTTAACAAAAAAAAATGTTTCAGGAAATAGAAAGGTTTTGTGCATAATTTCATGAAATTAAGTGGGGTGTAACATATTTTAAAAAATATATTTTTTTACCAAAATTTTCTGAAAAAACATTTAAAAAATAATTTCATTCATTTGTGAATAAGTTCTGAAAATTTCATTAAAAACGGACAATTATTTGATTTTTACAAGAATTTCCAAATAAATGCTTTCAACGGAAAAAAAGCGCAAAAACTTCAAATTTATTCAATTATTTAAAAAAAAAATTATCTCTAACTACACACAATTTCCGTCAAGCTAGGTCAAACACTCCGCACTCTACTCAAAACAAATTTTAAAACAAACACAAATGTACCATATATATTCTCGCTTGCCACAACTACGTCCGTGCGTTTCCTTTATATAGGCTATAACAGAAGCCGGACAGGGCAGAAAGAGAGAGGGAGAGAGAGGGAGAGAGAGGGAGAGAGAGAGAGAGAGGCTTCACACACACTAACCATAGAGGCGACCCGAGAGCACGGCTAATTGCCCGTCCGACCATTAGGCTGTGAAAACGACCTCCCGTGAACACAGAAAGAGAACGGACTCCACAATCAATGTGACAAGCCCAAACCGATAGCCAACAAGTAGTCAGTCGGGTCAAGCATACTTCTTTTCCATGCTCTCATTTCACACCTCGTACACGGTACATTCGAACGCTGCACTATACGACTTACAAGAGACATTTTCATATCTTATAAATGAAAATAAATCCTTGGCCATTTCTCCAAACCAGTGTTTAATTTGTTTCTTTACACCAACCACGTGGTTTGAATAAATGTTTCTGTTCGAAATTCCCAGAAAGTTACCAACGAAGACAAATACTTGATAAAAAGCAGAGGGTAGAGTGGCCGATAATGCTATGACAATAACAACTGAAATAAGGACATCTTCTTCTACGTGTTGTGCCCTTTCAGGAAGTGAATGATCATGGCTCTCCACAATTTCCTATCTTTCGTAACTCTCAGCAATGTTTGTCTTTTTACTATCCCCCCTCTCTCTCTCTCTCCATGTTTCCGCCATCCATTTACTCAAGCTCTTTAGGTAAGTTATTCGCTACTTTCTTCTGTCTCTCTTGCTTTTAATCTTTCCAGTGTCTGTCACATTTTCCAAACCTTCTTTTCTCATCATTATGAGGAATCCTGTGCATGTAAATCAGTGTCTTATAATCTAAAATTTCTTTCCTTTTCAATTCTTTTAAAGATAACTTATTCATCATCACATAGCAGCCACTTTTTCTGCAAGTACCAAATGTTCGTTTTATGAGCTATCAATATACAATCGCTTTCTCTTCCTCGTTTCAGTTTTGCAAATTTGGTTAAATCACTGACTCTTGTTCATACGAAATAAAAACGACATACCCAGAAATCATATAATTTTGCGCCGTCTCACTTCGACGCAGACTACTTTGCTGAGCACACAATTGATGATGAGATTTTTATCTGTGCGCTCAATCTAATGCATAATGGCACAAGGCCAAGTTTAAATTGGGAGTCGCACGCGTATATATATATATATATATTTATGAATAAAAATGACAATAGGAAAACTGGTAATTGCTGACGCGTTTCGTCCAATGTGGACTTTATCAAAGCAAAATACGAAAATGAAATTAAATGAACAAAGTAACTAATAAAAACAAAAACAGAATGTACCTAGCAACTGGAATGTAGAGAAACGCTATTTTCATATTTTTAACTGAAAAATAACGTCAGTAATTGTCACGTGTGGAGAATATTGTCATTATAATTGTGTTGATGTATTCAACCATTTTCTTTTGATTTTATGAATCTGTTGTGTATATTTGTTTGTAAGAGCATTAATTTTGTTAAGAAAGGTGAAATAGGGAAAAAACCTGGGCGTAGATTAATATTTGGGTAGTTTACTATGGCGGCACTCCAGAATTTTCCTTCTGAGTGAGTTATTTTCTTTTTTTATGAGTGTAGCATTTTTAAAATCAAAATTATGGTTGAATTTATTTCTATGTATGACTAGTGCATTAGCTAAGTTGTTTTTTGTGAGGTCTCTTTTGTGCTCATAAATGCGTTTTCTCAAACTTCTACTTGTTTCTCCAATATATTGAGAGGAACAGTTTTGGCAATTTATTCTATAAATGCCTGCTTCAGAAATATTAGTGCTATTATTGTTTGAACATCTTAGTATATCCATAATGGTTTTGGAAGTGTTTGTGACTATTTCAAGATTATTTAGATGGGATAGGTTATTCTGGATAATATTCTCCACACGTGACAATTACTGACGTTATTTTTCAGTTAAAAATATGAAAATAGCGTTTCTCTACATTCCAGTTGCTAGGTACATTCTGTTTTTGTTTTTATTAGTTACTTTGTTCATTTAATTTCATTTTCGTATTTTGCTTTGATAAAGTCCACATTGGACGAAACGCGTCAGCAATTACCAGTTTTCCTATTGTCATTTTTATTCATAAATATTGTCTCTCTACTGATTAATTCGGAGAAATTTTCATATATATATATATATATATATATATATATATATATATATATATATAAATTCTTGAATCATTCATACAAAAAACAAATACAGAGGTTAATGATTTAATTGGCGAGAATCCATCATCGCTAACAATTCAAATAAGATGCATAAACCCCGAACCTGTACATGAATGATATGATCCTCGTTTATAAATTTCAGTTGCATAAAGTCTTTTTATTTTACAAGCTTTCGTCTGTTCCTACAGACATCCTCAGGTATGGAAATAGATTTTGTTCTTGTTTGTACTCTCAGTAATAAGAGGACAACGAAAATAGAGATATAATCCGAAAAAATGCTATGAGAAATGTTATTGTTTTGGAACGTGCAGTCGCAACGCTGAGTTTGAATTTAAATTTTAAGGTTGTGCGTTTTTGTACAAATATAGGAATAAGAGAATTCTTTTTTATATATATATAAAATTTAAACCCAAAAGAATCCTTTCCTCTCGGCATTTCCCTTTTGCAGACGCTTCAGGAGCCAATGATAACCCATGATCTCTCCTATAGGAAGGGTAGTGCATGGGGGTGGGGATGCCCATCACCCTGGGAATGGATTTAATTCCTGCCTCAGAGCCAGGAGACCAATGATAAAGTTGATGATATGCAAGGTCAGCGTCGTCAGCATTGTATTATTGCAGGTAATCTACCGAGGAATGTTTGATTTGCATATATCTTCGTCCTGCGGAGATTATGAAAGATAAAATATTGTGTGGGTAGATACCGTGTTCGAATTTCTCAAAAAACAAAAACAAAAAAAAACAACATTGCGTATTCTTTAGATGTGTGTGTGTGAGGGAGAGACAGAGAGAGACAGAGAGAGAATGCGCGAATCCACACGCTATAGAAAAATAGAAAAACAAGCTGAGATAAGAACACAGTTAAATAGACTTGAGCAATTTCAGACAGACATGATGTGCTTACAAATCTCTAATAGATCTGTCCTTTGAACATTTTCTTATTAATTTATATAGTACAGTGTAACCCGGATATAAAAGTGTTGTCGGGACCGGAGAAGAAGTCTCTTATATCCAGGTTTCTTTTATATCCGGGTTTGGTCGTTTTGTTTAGGTAAGTATGGCTCTAATTTGGGACCAGATAAAATCTCTCTTATATCCGGGTTTCTCTTATATCAGGGTCTCTTATATCCGGGTTACACTGTATTGTAGCTCGAGTTATCTATTGAGTACGTCTTTTTTACAAAACTTCTGAACTCATTCTAGTAAATTTTACGTATTTTGACAGGTGTCACTGATTTGTATTATATATATATATATATATATATATATATATATATATATATATATGGTCAGTGTCGTTACGATGGGCAGGCAACACACGTGATGAACTGTTTTGTAAAATTTCCCTTTTGTGTTCATATGATTAAGATTTCTTGAGATTTCTCCGGTGCATTTTTGTGATAATTATTACAGGTGATTAATTAAAGTCTTTTATTGCTTTGGATGTAGTAATAACAAAAGGGATTATTTACATTATTCGGACTATTGTCCTCATCTTTGTCGCCATATTTATTACAACGTTTCGGCCATTGTACTTTCAGGCCTTCTTCAGGTGGTTGGAATGTCAAACTGAACCCTTTATTTTACTCACTGGGGTAGACTGTTCTAGTTCCACGTGCCATGTTTAATGGATGTCAGTTATCAGTTATCTCCTGTTAATTCCCCTCTCCAAGTTCTCCACTGCTTTAACCGGGTATTGAACTCACACTCTTTGGGTCCTGTCACTGGATCTAACCAACGCCTTTATCCACTGTGCCATGTGCCATTGAGTAACAAAAGGGATATTTCACAAAACAATGCATCAAATGCGTTGGTTACCAACCGTAATGAGACTGACCACAATAATGATCATCACAAAGAATGATTTTTCTGCTTTGCTAGTTGAAGCCGACCAGCAAAGCAGAAATTAAATTCTTTAATATGAGAGAAAGCCGACACTTCAATATATTATCTCCTATGGAGAAAGATACCTAATTTAATGTTGGCCGTTTTCCTTGTATTGCGACGTCTCTCAAAATTTCAAGTTTTTCTTTGCATCGAGTCTTATCTCAAAAAAAAAAAAAAAAAAAAAATTAAATGCAACGTCAACCGCCATCGTCTGTCTTCTTTTTTGTCCTTTCGCCAAAGGAATACAAAGGGAATGAGGGCGGTTCGCTACAATGTACCTAGCATGGTGGGTCTTAGCCGTAAAGGTTAGAACTGATGGAACTAAAGAATGTTGTTCGTCTGAACACTTTCCATTGAAATAGCGATAGATCAGCGTGAGGCTTGCGATGTCACATCTATGAAAAAAGGTTTTGCAGGGTGTAAAATAATTTGTCCTCTACAAGGACGCAGAGAAGCTTTTGAACTCTACCGAGGCGAAGACTGGGCAGTTCCTGTCCATATATGGAAACAGTACTTCATTTTGGGTCTGATCTGCTTCTTGTAAAAATTAAGGGTAGCAGGAAGAGTCAGATACTTACTGGAGAGGTACAGGGAAAAGAAGGACGTTTTGGAGAGCTACGATCGCCCAAGTCCTGAAAGGATGCAGCACAGAAGAAGGAACATACAACACAAATCTAACCCAACTTTCCATCGACTGGCCAATGACTACCCAACGTCTGCGTCTCCATTCCCCCTTCGTGACGGTGTATACCAAAAGCCGGGAAGAGCCTGCTGCAAGATTATAAGAAAAAAAAAGATAGAAATAAAGATCGCCACTAGAAAGGTGAACCCGAACTCTGTTTCCAATATATTTAGGTGTTTTATTCAAGACTTCGATTGCTCAGCATAGGTAGGTAGGTGACACTACTGCCATGTCGGACTAATAGATCAGCTCTTCCATTCGACTCTTCCTCCTACCAATTCTCTATCCATCTCAACACCACGACGCGTGGCTGGCAACACGAACGAGCGATAGTCTGCTCACCGGCAAGGGTACACCAGAACTGCTACATCGATCCCAACTATGACTTAATATAAGACAACCAATCGGAAAATACTAATCTCTGGTTTGTTGTAGCTTGATCTCAAAACTCTCATTTATTTTTTTTCCTATGGTCAAGTGGGTGCTGCTTAGAAAATGACTTCAAAGACCCCATCCGACGGCTATAAACATGAAACACTTGACTGTGATAAAATCTCACACCTTCATCTACTATAGTCTTACAGTAGTTTTATAAAGAAAAATCCCTGAAGACGTTATAAAAAATGATGCAATATCAAATGAGTACATCTTGAAAATTTGTCCTAAAGCCTTACATAAATAATTATTTTTGTGGAGAGATGGTGCTTGCATAATTTAATAAAACACATTATGCTCTTGTAGACTTGTCAGGAGAAAGAACCTACAATGAATGTTTATTTTTGAAAACTTGTAATCATTTTTTAAAAAATGATTTCGCCCAGGCAAGACAATAAAGCCACTAAGACGCAAGGCGTTACCGAGTGTGAGAGAATAGGAGAAAAAGATAACATTATCGAGGAGATTATTAAGAAGAATCAATTGCTAGATCTGCTGCTATGAAAGTTGGTTCACTATATCGAGCAAGACAATTTTTCTTGCCTGAATCTATCTTACATATTTATAAGTCTACCATTCGTTCATGTTTTGAATATTGCCGTCACATCTGGTCTGGTACTTCTGCTATGTATTTAAAGATTCTTGATAAAATCCAAAGAAGATATTATCGCTCCTATCGTTACGCAGAATTTTTCTATTAGGGTGGTGCAAAAATAATGACGTAACAATGTCGTTTTTTGATGTATTTTTAACGTCAAAAAACGACATTATTACGTCATTATTTTTGCACCAACCTAATACTTTGTCATTCATTTGCATCTTGTCTTCAGTCATTTTCCATCACCATAACGTATCTTCCCTGTGCCTTTTCTATAAATATTTTCTTGATAATTATTCCGATGAACTTTCCTCTGTAGTACATAAACTTTATTAGTGTGTTGTTAGTGACGTATGTTGGGTTCTCTAGTTAGTCTGAATGAAAGACAAAATTATGTGTAAGGAAAATGCGATGGGATTTTTGAGGAAAAGAAGAACAATAAATTATTTTACTTTATCAGTTCTGACGACCAAAACCCAGAAAGTGTTTTATATATATATATATATATATATATATATATATATATATATATATAAAGAGACTTGTGCCCACAGAAACAGAACATAGATTGTAACAAAATTGACATCAGTTTCTACCTTAGGATCCTTTAGGCTAAAGCTTTTTCAAAGACAATCGTTGGCGAGATACAAAACAATCAAGACACAACAATGATAACGAAAGAGGAGGGGAAACGCGATTTAAATAAAAATAAATTTTAATTGCAAATAACGAAATGATTAACAAGTTCCACAAGAGTATAAAATGGAAAAAGACACTCAAAAGTCCCTCGATTAATCATAAGGAGCGCATAAAATTCTCCTTTTGTCTACATAGGCTAGGCTGGTAAAATTTTATATACACAGCCTCAAGAACTCGGAAGTGGTAAACCAAGCGAGCACTATGTAGAATGGAAAATCATGTGTCCTCATATTCAGCGGCGCAGTCAGGGCTGGTCCAGCAAAAGCTGCCCAATCGCAATCGACAAATTGTGGATTGCTTGAGTAGTTCTTAAAGCTTGGCTTCGACTACTTGAACGCAAAAAGGCGGGAACATGTTGCAAAATCCGCGTCTCCAACCTCAGATTGATTTGTCCTATGTACGCCGCTTCACATCGGCATTTGTATACAACGAAATTTTTCTAAAATAGGACAAACGATCCTTAATGAAGGAAGGGAATGCAGATTTTGTTTGAAAAACATTGCGCGACTTAACAGCATTATGATATGAAACAATACAAGTTGAAATTCTGTCAGAGAACAGCTGACACTTCCTGCCAAGCCAAGGCAACTCTAAATAAATAGAGCACTAAGTCCCAAAATCACTGGTTCTCTAAAACGTTTGATTTTTACTGTCTATAATGCGTTTGTTGATATTGATCGGATATCCAATACTTTCAAAAATCTTCTGGATGCTGGCAAGTTCTTCATCTAACAAACTAGGAGAACAGATCATCAAAGCGCGATGAGCCAGGGTCGAAATTAGACGAATTTTTCGAGACTTGGTGACAAAAGAATTCCAACTTGTGTATAATCCTGTGAATGTAGGTTTACGGAAGACGCTGATATAGAATACCCCATGCTTACGCTCAACGGGAACATCCAAAAAAGAGGCAATGTCCCATCACTCTCAACCTTAATAGTAAACTGAAGCGTTGGATGGAAAGAAATGAGTTCCGCGAATAAATCAGTAGCATCACTGGCAGAATCAAGATTGAGAAGGTATCATCAACATACCTCTTGTAAATGTAGGGTTTATGGACTTTGTCAAACAAAAGACGCTCATAAGAACCTACGAAAATATTGGCCAAAATAGGGACCAAAGGACTACCCATGGCAACACTGTCAGTCTGTACATACATATCATTAAAACTAAATTCAACTCGTTCAATAGCCAGACGCATGCATTCTAAAAACAGATTTTTAGGAATGCTAGCCGGACCCAAATTACCTCCATAAAGAAGATCAGCACATATGCTAATGGTCTCATGAAGAGGAACATTAGTGTACAAACTGACGATGTCAAAAGACACCATCAGTTTATTTTCAGATTCAATCACTAAATTTCTAATGAAATTTGAAAAAAAGGAAATGCTGGAGTAGTACAGCCAAACATTTGGCCAACTCGTGTTGTACAGATCCCACCATAGAGAGGATGGGTCTAAGTGGTACTCCGTACCTTAGGCAATCCATACATTCTAGGACGTTTAGACCCTGTAGGACTAACCCTGTTATAGATTTCTTTAGAGAAAATCTAGTTCAGCAGTAAGCGAAGCATATTCATTAGACAATTCAAGAAGTCTAGACTTAATAGGAGAACACTTATCAGAAGAAAAATAAACATGTTTAATTAATTGAGAATACAAAATTTCAAATTCAGGGAAAATCTGTTCCTTAAAAATTTTAGAAAGTGGAATGCAAAAATCTAATCTACGAGAGAAAACCATAAGTTCAATCTGAGTCAGAGTGAAGTTGGAATAACTGAAATATAATATATATATTGTATGTATGTATTGTCAGCAGTCAATATACCACATAACACCCTTGAGCGCTTGGCCTTGGAGCAGGTAGAATGGAGGTCAACGTGTTTCAGTGAACTCAGCAATTTTCAATCTGCTTGTCTGAATCATCTTCAAGAAGCGAGAGGAAGATCTAAAAGGTCAGCCAATCTAACAGTGATCTCATCTCACAATCCTCACACTTGCTCCATATGTCGCCTCCTTTGTAAATCACTAGCGGGTCTTAAATGCCACTTAAGATTATCGCACAAAATTTCATAACTGAATCAATAAGCTGTCAGATCCTCATACGTCGAAACCGACGAGTCCATTTTATATATATATATATATATATATATATATATATATATAATTATTTATTTAAAAATATGATTCCAACTCGCTACATAAGAGGTCTCATGTTTCAAACATTGAAACATGAGACCTCTTATGTAGCGAGTTGGAATCATATTTTTAAATAAATAATTATATTTATGCTCTACTTTCGTATCGAGCACTATTCTTTTAAAATAATTACAAAAATACTAAGGAACTTTGGATCTTTTACCAAACCAGTTTCTTTCCTATTTTCTACAATATTTTCACATGTATATATATATATATATATATATATATATATATATATATATTGTGTATTTAGGCAGAAATCCCTCTTTTATACATGTTTCGTTAAAGATTAGCAAATAGCAGTCAGACAAGGAGGTAAAAAGATTCACTTAGAGGAAAATGTATTGAAAAAGCGCTAATCCCAGTTCTCAAAAATAAACTTAAGACCAGGATCATATTTATTAAATCGAAATTGTGGTCAGATGTATTACGATGTTACGATGCATTACGATGCATTACGATGCATTACCAGTGCGTTTAAAGTGTTGTTATGCATCATATCTCTGCGATGGTCATATGGTCTTTTGCGAAGTTTCTGGAGGGTTCACCAATGTAGTGTGCATTTTGCTCAATGTATTTTGTATATTGCTGTCTCTGCTCTGCTGTTGTTGCTATCTCATTTAGTCTTAAGTATGTCTCTTATTGCTTTAATAAATGTGGAGGCGTTGACGATTTTTACGTTAAGGTTGTATAAATTATTTTCTATGGCGGCTGTTATACTAAAATCCAACAGACATCAATATATATATATACATATATATTTCTACAATCAATATATATATACACACACACACACACACACATATATATATATATATATATATATATATATATATATATTTCTACAATACACATTCAACATCATCACTTGATAAGACACCAGAGGTGTTGAAACAAAATGGCTATTTTTGTAGTGATTTTATAATATATTTATGTTACCATTTTTAAATAAATAAGTATATATATATATATATATATATATATATATATATATATTTGCTTGAATAAAAACAAACCACTTTCTGTTTTTATTCAAACATATCTGCTCTGAATTTTACATTGAGCTCTCTGGATATCATCCTCCTTGGGTCTACCCATGCGGATTACCTAGTTTTGCATAAACTATATATATATATATATATATATATGGAACTATTAAATAAACAAAATCAACATACTATAGTATAACTTTATTGATTTTTTCCTAATCGGTGAGCCGAGTTGAATGAGTTCGAATTCCAGTCGATTTCATTACATTTACTTAAGTGTTAATGCCTTTGGGAAAGTTATGAATCCATCTTTTTTATGGGTAAATAGTAGGATGGGTTCTATATCCTAGGTTGGTGAACGGTCTAAGAGAAGGACAACTGAATTTCGACTCATCCTCCATATTCACCTGATATCTCTCCTAATGATTATCACTTATTTATACATTTGGAGATTTTCATACGCAATAAAACATTCTCCAATAAGGAAGCAGTAATCGCAGCACATGAACTGTTTATCACATCAAAGGATGAGAAATTTTTTAAAGATGGGATAAAAAATTTAGAGGTACGTTAGAGAACCATCATTCGTCAATATGGTGCCTATTTCAACTAAATAAATTAGTTATTTAACATTTCAGAAACGTTTTTTCATTTCCTATAACGTACGTCATTTTATGCGTAACAGCCAAATATTATATAATACTTTTTATACAGTAATACACAGATTATTTAAAAACGTAAATACAATGGATCCTCGGCTCACGAATCTAATTCGTTCTTGAAGGCCGTTCGTGACCCGAAACGTTCGTAAACTGAAACTATTTTGCCCATAGAAATCAATGTAAAACTGATTCCTGGACCCCAGATGATTGCTTACTTAAACTTTTACAACAATACAAACAAAACCAATGAAAATCATTAAATGTAACACAAAAAAAAGATAAACAATAGTAAGCAGATAATATACAGCCGGAAACTTAATTTAATTTTACCGTATCTGTATTGAGGTGGGGGGCGGAATTGATAGTGGCAGATGGCGAGGAAGGAGAAGGGGAGATATGTTATTGTGTGGAAGGGGAGTCTCTTTCCATAAAAAAACATCATGTAATTGTCAGGAGTTTCTTCTTTTACTCTTTTCTATCTCTTTTACACCACTCGACTTGATTACCCCCCACCTCCAGAGGCTTGTCTTTTCACGTGGTCGCCGGTTTGCGTGTTTGTCGCTCGAGACACCGTTCGGTGGTTTGTTTTTGTATTTTTTTTTTTTTTAATTTGTTCGTAAACCGACTTGTTCGTGATGCAAGGCCTTCGAGATCAAGTTCACTGTGTCTTAGAAAGGTGAACACGCTAATCAGCGTTTGTCCATATAGAAAGTTCTATTGTTAGAGAGTCAATGTAGATGTTACATTACAGTGACATAATTGCAAATACTAGATAAAGAATGCAAAAGATTCTAATCAATCTGCCTCCGATGGGGGTCTCCATGTAGCACCCCCTCGCTGTGGTACCGATATTTTACTGTACGTCAGCAAGCAGGTTAAATGAGACAGACATATGTCGTGCCCTGTTTTAAGACCAGCTAGAGGCACGGTGGAGTAATGGATAACGGCTCGCAATTCGAATTCCAGTCGAATCCATTACATTCAATTACGTGTAAATACTATTGGGAAAAGTATGAATCCTCTTTTCGAAAGACATGATAACGTAGAAATGGTGCACATTATGCTACGAAGTCTCAAAACCGCTTTCCTCGAGTTTAGAGGTGAGAGTAGTTGGTTCTGTCTAATTCAATTCATTTGTCTTTGGATAAGTAAAGAATCAATCTTTCTCAAGCTGTGAGTTAAATGGCAGACTGGCCTTTCTTTTTTTTTTGGGTAGGAAACAGTCTAGAAGAAAAACCTGAATGTATACTTACATATGTATATATTGATTTTCCAAACGTTTTTTTTTTAAGCGTATCACCCCAAGCACGACGGGAAGCCACTAGCATGCAAGGGGTTACAGAGAGTTGGAGCGAGAGCAAATAGGAGTGATAGAGGAAAGGATGAAGAGAAGGATAGGGGATAGAGCAAGGCATCTGGAGACGTCGATTATATTTGAATAGTTGGATATTATAGCTATCAGGGAAACAGGAAAAATGGAGGGAGTTCCATTGTCAAGAGGTGCGAGACATGAACCTATTGGAGTAGAAGAGACATTTAACAGAGTTGACAGTGAAAGGCTGTGAACGAGATGCCAGCCTAGTAGAACGCTTAAATTAAAGTCTGGTAACCAGCGAAAGCAGCTCATCGGAGCAGTTACCATGAAAGTATTTGTAAAAAAAGATAGAGGGAGGCGACGACACGCCTGTGAGAGAGCGACTGCAGACGAGATGCCAAATCAGGGCCAATTACACTGCATATCCGTCTCTGGGTCTTATTAAGAACCTTGAGACAAACAGAAGGGGCACCGGACCAGATATGGTAGCAATACTCCTTTTAAGGGCGAATGATGCACAAGGCCAAAAGTAGGAGAAACCCAGTCAGGATCGAACTCACTACTCAGTCGTAATTGTTCTAGCAAGACAATCTTGCCAACAATTACACCTCCTCGAGGTGCCCCACTTACATATGTATATATAATTAGAAACATTTAGTGACACTGTAGTATGCGATTTACCATTATGTTTGTACTATATTATAGTATAAGACTTACAGCTTATTTACAAATATAATGTCCTACCTAGGCTCACCAATTTGTAGCGACTACCATTTTATATATAACGTTCTACTTGGGGGTCACCAATTTGTAGCGACTAAGGTTTACCTATAGGCTTAGGAAAGTAGTAGGATTAGCGATTATTTACACGAAACAATTGAGTTAAATTCCCCAACAAAAATGACAAAATTAATATCAAGCTCGAATAAAAGCCGTAACCCTATGCATGTCATAGGAAATATAATCCGATTCATTCGTTAATAAAGGAAAAGGGTATTTAGTAATAGCTACCACTTTTCCTAAGTATGTCCGGTAAACGGAAGTCGATCCCCAATATGATAAAAATTGTCATGTTTAGTTTGAAGAGTTGTTTCACTGATAAACACAGATGTAGAAATTTATAGAAGAGTAAAGACTAAGTTATTTTGTTTTAAAATCAAAATTACGAGGTTATGCAAGACGAGAAATACTTACACATTAATTAATAAGTGTGTATGCTGACGAGGCAGTTGTGTGAATGTAACAATAGAGGTTTTAGGAACATTCGCCGTAAACATTTTTACTGTAGGAAAATTTGCCTCAGGAATTTCCGCTGTAAAAAACTTTTCCGTATAGGATTTTTGCCGTAAGACAATTTCACCGCATGTTTTTGAATATGCGAAGTACCTTGTCAGATCGAGGTGATGCAGTACAAATGAAAATATATATTGATATCATTGCAAAACTTCAGCGGAAAATGCTTCATTACAGTCCAACGCAAAAAACACATTATTTATGAAGCATTGCTTGAAATTTGCACACATTTTAAATTGTTTCTTTGTTAATTTGATTAATTATTAATTTGATTAATTTGCTTAATTACTTTTAGTCTTTCATTTTTTTAAATAAATGTTTTATATTTAAATTTCTTTTGTGGTGTTTCTCCATGTAAAAAAGACATCCATATACGCTTGGTACTTCACATATTAAATTGAACATTACTCCAAAAGGGACATTCAAGTTAAGGGTATCGAAAAAAGATGCGGCGAAATTGTCTTACGGCAAAATTGTTATACGGTGAAGTTTCCTACGGCGAAAATTCTTGAGGCGAGATTTTTTTTTTTTTGGCGATTGTTCTGGATACGAACAATAGGACATGCTTATTTTTAGACAAAGAAAGAGGTCTCTCTTTTTCTTGCATTTAACGACCACATTTACGGCAAGAAGATTATGTTCACATAAAAAGAGATAGACAATGAAATTCGGAAATAATATATAATTCTTGTGCAAGCATTTTTAGGGGTGTAATAATAAACATTAAACAAAAGGAGTAACGTAGCACTAATCAAGTAATTTTAGACTAGCCTTTTTGGACGATCGTTTTGACTCGGCGTATATATTTGGTCGACAGTGGACATATGCAAATTGTAGGTCGGGAAAGTGCATCAATGCTGGTTTTAGACTGGTAGAGTGCAAGTTGATAGAATGCACAAATGCGGGATTTAGTTTGGTTGGTATACAAATGCGGATTTTTTTGGTCGGTACAGTCCACAAGCAAGTGCAAATTTTAGATTGGTAGAGTGCACAAGTGCAAGTTTTAAAAAAGTAGAATGCACAAATGCGGTGTTAGGCTCGGTAGGGTGCACAAGTGTTGGTTTTAAATTGGTAGAATACACAAATTCGGCCTTAAGCTCAGGTTGAGTGCTAGAATGCATGTTTTAGTTTGTGATAATGCACAGGTGAATGCTGTACGTTGATAGAGTGCACAAATGCGACCTTAAGCTTGGTAGAGTGCATGAGTTAAACGTTTAGGTTGGTAGAATATACAAGTGCAAGATTTAGGTTAATTGACTGCACAGGTGCATGTTTTAGATTGGATAAGTGCATACATTTTAATAGACAGCATATTATTATGGAAACTAACTTTCTCTTGCGTAAGTGTTCATTTTATATTAAAGGTAAATTATGTTTGTTTTATATTCAGTGGTACAATCTTAAATTCTCTTGAAAACTGATGGTAAAAAAACTTTAGCAAAATAAAAATTATTCAAATTAGAGTATTTCTAAAAACGGTAAAATTAGATATACATCAATCTCAATGTTTCTATCTATCTATCTATCTATCTATAATATATTGACTGCATATTCTGGAGGCGGGTAAGACCTTCCTCGTGAGGACCTATCTTCCGTATGGGTGCCTGTTATCTAGTACGAACAGTACTAGAATACAAGCACCCATACGGAAGTACATTCTAGTACGAAGTAAAATAAATAAATAACACCACAAGGGTGAATATATCGGAATATCTACCAACTGGATCCGAGCCATATACATATATATATATATATATATATATATATATATATATATATATATATATATATATATATATATATATATATATATATATATATATATATATAACCGGCATAAAAAGACAAAATAGACAAAATATATTTTTAATATTACCACACATGACAACAAAAGAAAAAAAAGGAGAAAATGAGCCAGCTAACCGGTTTCGAAGCTTGCTAAGCACAGCTAAATCAATGTTAATAAATAGGTATACATTATTAATAAAAGGAATGGAGAAAGTGTAGAAAAAATTAAATGAAAATCACTTGGCGGCCAAGGACAAAATCCTTCACTTTGTAGAGAGAATGTTTCATAGATAGAATACAGATGGCCTTCCAAAATATTTAGGTGGTACTTAGAGTGGGACCTACTCAAGATGGAAAACAAGTCGACACTAAAATTAGCATTTGTATCTATTATTTCTGCTTTGTAAATTACTTCAGTTTTGCAAACTCCATCTAATGGACATCTATTTTTATTTCTACAAATGCAACGATGTTAACGATGTTATGCTGCACATTAATTTTGAAATTTCTGACGTTTTGTCTTTTAATAATGGTTTCTAAATTGCTAGCATAGCTGTAACTTAATTTAGCTGTGTTTTTATTAAATATTTTATATAATTCGGAATTTTGGGGGAAGTGTTTATTAAATAATTTGAAGAATATTTTCCCTATTTTAAATTTGACCTCTAAGTTAAGGGAGGGGAAGTAAACTAAATAATATTTTTTTCTTTTCCTCGAATTGATTTTCATTTGTTGTCATATTTGAGGTTTAAATTTTAGTTTGGTTTTATGTCCCTCATCTATTAAACTCTTCTTATATTCTTTCTTTTTATATTCGAAAATTATTTTGCTAGAGGAATTTCTAGATAACCTGGACCCTATTCCTTTGGAGATTTGCAGGAGAAGCAGGATGGTTGGATTTATTTTTTTTAAAAAATATAGCATTCATAAATTTAAAAAAAATATAGTGTTCATTAATTTTTTATCTAAAAAAAAAGTAAATCGTTATGAAATCAATTTCCCGAAATCGCCTGAAGAATACCGAAAGGTTGAAACCAAGGTAGTGGAATCAGCTGATCCCCTAATTTTCTATAATTAAAAACTCTATATGTTAATTTTTTCTCGTTTTATATGTGTATTGGGCACTTTTTAAAACTACTGTTTCCTGGTCTAATTCAACTCTGACCATTAACTTTTAGCTCTTGAAAATATATTTAAGTTGAGCACTGCTGAGTGACAAGCTAATTCTATAAACAACAGCCACCTGCGTCAATGCAAAGCTCTCCAGAAAAATGAATAGATCACTCCGACTGATTGTAAAACAATACACTAGATTTAGCTGATTCACTCTGCCGAATAAAGATAGCTCAGTGATAGAAGCTCTAACCGACATCAAATCAGTTGGGTTTCGATCCTGGCTTGAGGAACTGAGGAGCTATGATACAGCGAAAAAAAAAATATATATATATGTCATATATATATATATATATGTCATAAATATATTATATATATATGTCATATATATATATATGTCATATATATATATATATATATGTCATATATATATATATATATGTCATATATATATATATATATCATATATATATATATATCATATATATATATATATATATATATATATATATATATATATATATATATATATATATATATATATATATATATATCATATATATATATATATCATATATATATATATATATGTCATATGTTTACATTGAGCTCTCTGGATTTTATCCTCCTTAGGTTTACCCATACGGATTACTTAGTTTTTCATAAACTATATATATATATATATATATATATATATATATATGTCATTATATTATATATATATATATATATATATATATATATATATATATATATATATATATATATATATATATGTATATATATATATATATATATGTCATTATATTATATATATATATATATATGTCATTATATTATATATATATATATATATATATATATATATATATATATATATATATATATATATATATATATATACATATACATACTTAGTTGTATTGATGTAAGTTTAAGACCCTGGGTTTCACACCCTTGCGTTAGTCAGAGAAATGTGTGTATGTATATGTGTGTTTGCGCATCCATGATGCTGAATTATTAAATATAAAGTATGAAGTAACAAAACTCAATGTAGACTTAATAATGTTTTGTCTATAATTAATAATGTTTTGTCTATAATTAATAATGTTTTGTCTATTAAACATTTAATAATGTTTTGTCTATTAAACATTTAATTTAATAAATTAATTAACTTTTAACTAATTATATATTTATATTCAAAACAAATTTGTCTAAATTGTACTAATTTAAATAAATGCTTGCTATATTTTTCTTGGTAACCATATCTTAGACAAAGAGTGGGTCAAAACGCAGCTTCAGGACAATTTTGTCGGAAGATATTAAGAAAGTTCTGGTGCGTCATTTTTTAAAATGAATAAAAAGAAAGTGCCGGTTTTTTTTAACTCAGTGGTTTTTATTCCTGATTTCTACCTTGGTATGTAAACACGCGTCATTAAAAAAAAATTTACGTCAGTGTCGATAAATTTACGTCAGTGTCAATAAACATTTTATTATACCAATAATATCTATATCATAACGTGTATACTCAGTGTAACGAAGAAAAAGGATTGATTTGCATGAATTAGTTTCACTTTCGACTGTCATTAAATGTGGGTCAAATTAAAAATAAGATGGAAAACATTTTTATTATATAACCTCAATCTTTTGAAGTTTTTAAAACTTATATTGGAAGTTTTTAGTGCATCGCAAAATAATCCTTTGAATTCTTTTTACCCAACATAGGTAACATAACAATTTAAGAGGATTGCTACTTTTGGGCTTGTTTAGTGATTTAACATAACAATAATCGTCTAATTTTCCGACAAACCTACTATTAAGTATCATTAGTGACTCTTACTTTGCGAAAACTGAAAACTGAATGAATTTCTTATTTAGACACAGAAAGTCTCTCATTTATTTTAAGAGTCCCAAAAATCCGGTGTAAAAATGTGTAAGCTTGACATCATCATTATCATTATTATTTTCTTCTTCTTCTTCTTCTTCTTCTTCTTCTTCTTCTTCTTCTCAAAAATTTCTGCTGAAGCTTAAAATGAAGCTTGCTAAATTTATAAACACCTCCTATTTGTTCTTTATAATTTAAAACGGCAATAAGGACTAAAAAGAAAGTTAATTTAACGATTATTCTTCTTATCTTTCTTTATTTTACTTATCTTTACAGGTTTTTTGGCATTCGTCAATAAACTTTGGACATAGAAAACCTAAAGACAAGAAACGAAAGAAAAAAAAAAACATGGAAAGAGAAAAAGTTAAAAAGTGAAATCAAGTTATATTTTCTGTTTTTATGCAACCATGTGTAAGTGGATAAAACACATGTGCATTACTTTCATCAACTCTATAAAAAGGCAGCACTCATCTTGGGGGCTATATAAAATCTGTTTTTGCGGCAGCAACAAGTTTTAATTCATTGTTGTCGGTGTGAGTAGGCGTGGGTTGAATCAAAGCAAAATCAGCACGTTGTTCACAGACGATAATTCAACTGCATCGTCACTTGTAACCCTACTACTTGCATTTAATGTACTTCTTCTTGTACTATGACCATCATCACATTGGACGGTTTTTGCGATTCCCCACTTTGGGTAAGTTAAAAAAAATAAATCTCTTTAAAATTGTTAATATTATTACTTTTTAACTTAATACTACCGCCGTCCCGTGGCGATTATATGAATTACGTACAGTACACAAAATTTGTAACAAGTATGGGACAAAAAAAAACGCAATCAAAATTACGTAAAAATATTTTTTGACCCGAAGAAGTAATGGTGTTTTTGGTCATATTGAATAAAAGAAAAATATTTAAGGAAAAAAAAAAAAAAAAAAAAAAAAAAAAAAAAAAAAAAAAAAGGAGCTTTCTCAATATTTTCATTTGTAAGCAAAGTTAGAAAAGCGTTTTCAATAATTGTCATCCGATGCTGTCAGAAGTTTTTCAAATACTTAATTTGTGAGATATAAAAAATTGCTCTTTTATTTTTGTACCTCAGAAAGAAAAACACACACTTTTCAATTTTTATTCTATTTTAAAAATGCTTATTTAGTTTGCTGTTTAACGTAAGTTAAAACTACTTTCGGTAAAAATGAGATACTGAGAATACGCGTCGGAAAAATGGACCGGAAAAAGAAAAAAAAATCAAAAGATATCATTATGAATAAAAAATAACCAAAAGAATATCCTAGGGTGGGAATATCAAAAACAAAGCAAATGTTTTCATTTCTGCAAATAAATAATTTAACAGGCTAACACGAAAAAAAAATTTGACGCGTGCTTTCGTGTTTTACAGAAAGAAATAGATTTCGCACTCTGACATTTTTACAGGAAGAATAAATAAAAGTAAAAACGAAATGAAAAAAAAAAAAAAGTAAAAAAACAGACCCTAATTTTATTTTACCTCGGAGTGGGGTAATAATATCTAGTTAAACATAACTGCTGGGTAATGAGTTAAGTTCTTACTAGGTGTCTCATAATTGTATCTTCGTGCCGTAGTTACCTAAGAAATTACAACTTACTTTTCCGTCATGTATATTTTTTATTACCGCTTCTTTGATTCAATCACATACACTTCATGAGAAAAAAAAACATATCTGCTTTTCAAAAGAAAAAAAGAAAAACTAGAACGTGATAATGAACTCGGCGTTTTTTTATTTTTATTTTATTTTTTTATGGCTTGCATAATCAAATACTTTTTTCATCACGACTTTTAAAAAAATAATTTACTTTTTTACCTAAACGGTCCGGTAAGCAATTGACGTTTTTTAGTTTAATCAAATTTCTTCCGATGTATTTCCGACACAAGTCAATTTCACGTTTTCACAAGTTTGTATTAATTTTTATCATATGGAATCAAAGTTTTTATTACGTAACTTAAGTTACACGTGCCGAAGTATGAGACACTCGACATTCTCACAGTCACAATAAAAATAAAAAAAGTAAAAATAAAAAGTTAAACTAAATGAGCTTGCTTGCTAGAAACAAAAAATCAAGTAAAAAAAAGTTATAATCAAATTAAAAAAATTTGAAATGACGACAGGAGTTTTTAAACAGATGCCTTGTTTTTTTCAATATATTGTGAGTTGTGACCATTTTTTGCTTAAAGTTTGTATTTTCTTAATTTACAAATTTAACTGAAATTTTCACATTCCAAAATTATTGTTTATAAATGATTAAGGGGAAAAGGCATAAAACTAAAAAGTTACA
>OZ010578.1:51509822-51652322 GCA_963932145.1 Acanthosepion lycidas | reverse complement strand
TTCAGTAAAGTATATCAGTCATTACTGTGAGACTAGTTAGAGCTCGGAGCCGGAGCCGGAGCCGGAAATTTCAAAATGTTGGAGCTGAAGAGAGTAAATTTCAAAATGTTGGAGTCGGAGTTGGGGCTGAAGATTTAGATGTCATCTTCACAACCCTGCTTTTGAGCAGCATTACCAGGTTCCCTCAACCATATTTCCCTATGCAAGCCATAAAAATTTTCCTTTTCAACATAAAATTTCCTTTTCTTATTTAAGGTTTTAACACAACTTTTACAACTTTAATAATGACAATGTCCGCATATTTTAACTGCTCGTAATATCTTGACTCATTTTGATTATGTATACTGATCGCTGATGCAGATATGATTTTCAATAATAACAATACATATATAAGACTAATTCTTTGTGTTTGCTAATATTTATTTATCTTTTTGCTAATATTTATTTATTTATCTTTACAAAATAAAAATCAGTTCCCTAATAATTTTAAACCATTATGTTAAAAAAATTAAAACAAACTTTGAAAGAAGAAAATAGGACGTTTTATGATGAATTCGAATTGCAATAATTTTTACTGTTTAACTGGGGCAAAATGTCTTGCTTGCTTTGTGGTACTGCAATTTCAACTGTTAAAAAAATACAATACGTATTAACATTATACTGTTCATAGAGACAATAATTATGCTAAATTGGAGGGTGAAACTCGAAGAATATCATTGCAGAAACTAAAGGATAGAAAGCAAAAGAAGACAGAATTATTTCATTCTGTATTAAATTCAGGAAATGCAACAGAAACAAGCTATAAAGTTGCATATTTGTTTGGAAATAAAGGTAAACCATTCAGCAATGCAGAACTCATAAAGGGATGCATTGTAGAAGTTGTAAAATGTTTAGATCCAGATAAAGTTAACAAATATAAAAATGTGCCTCTTTCAAGAAGGACTAATACAGATCAACAGCATGAATTGGTCAGTAATGTAATAGAACAGCTCACAAATATAATTTTTAAAAAAGACTGTATATTTTTCCTTAGCTTTGGTTGAATCGATAGATTCTACTGATTCGGCACAAGTTTTGCAATAACTATTTTCAATTATTTGAAGAATTACTTGCTTTAGGCACCCTTAGAGGAAAGACACGAAGAAGAGATATTTTTAATAACTTCAAAGAGAAATGTCATAAGGTTTGGGATGAATTTTATTAAATTGGTAAGTGTGAGTAAAGATGGTGCTCCGGCTATCATGGCTAAAAATGGATTCATTGCAAATCTAAAAAGAGAAACCACAGCTCCAAATAAACTGATTTCTTTTCATTGCATTCTGCACCAGCAACATCTGCTTATTGAATAACACCTTACAAAAGATTATTAGTATTGTGAACTATAGACGAACAAATGCCATGAGACATCGTTAGTTTCGAAAAATGTTGATGATAGATGACGAGGTAATTAGTGTAGATTTGCCCTATCATTCAAAAATACGCTGTTTTATCACAAGGACACGTATTGGTCAAAATTTTGTCTTGACGCGAGCAAATAATTGACCTTTACAAAGAAAACAATATTTTTGTGAATTATCAAATACAAAAATTCACAGAGATGCTGTATTTGTGTGTGATGTAATGACAAATCAAAATGGGTTAAATATTTCGTTACAAAGCAAAAATAAATCAATTTATGATATTTGGCAAAAACTTAGGAAATTTTAGAAAAAGTTATTATTTTTCAAGTCCATTTTTACTCAGTCAAAACTTTCAGAAGAACACTTTTCCTACTTGTCGAAAGTAATGAGTGAAAGTGAAGAGAATATCTATGAATCTTTTCAGAAATGCCAGTCAGTCTTAGACTCATTAATAGAAGAATACAGCAGAAGATTTAGTGGTTTTGAAACGCATAACGTTGTGATGCGTGTTCTTAGCGCATATATCTATTGTACATTTAACGATTCAAGAAAAAACAACGAAACTCCATATGTGGATCAACAAATATAAATATTGAAATATAACATAAAAAAACAATCATGCAATGAAGCAACTGTATTCTGATTTATGATTGAATGTTCGAAAGAGTTTCTCTTGAATAAGAATGTTCAGGATTCTATGTTGAATAGAGTCTGCTGTTAGAATAAAATACAGTTAATTAAAAAATGTGTTGTTTTGAGAAATTAATAGGGTGCTGGTTCATGAACTTGGCTGAGTCACAGCGACAGAGATATGTGTAATGTGTTACAAAAATCTGTGTCTATGTGTGCGTTTGAAATGTTGTGAGTAAAGTCGTAGATTTGTCTGGGCAGGTGAAAATAGCTGGACTCTACTGGCGGCTTGCGAGAAAGTTGGTAAGAGTTGTTGGCAATGTTCTATAACGTCTGACCGCACGGTTAAGACGGGAGCTCTTGAGGATTACATCTTGGCAGCAAGGAAAAAAGATGAATGAAGAGAACATGAAAGAGACTTATTCGTGTTTTGTTTATATAAGGTTGTGTCCCACATGACAAACTCCAACCTTGTGCAAGGGGAAATTATTCCTCGTCAAAATTACGCAAAAATGAAAACAACACTGACATCTTATTTTAACATATATCTAAGAAAGTTACACAAAAATAACTTGAAATAGAAAAAAGTAAATTTATTCAATAAAATCACCTTTGGCTTCAATCACTATATATATATATATATATATATATATATATATATGTGTGTGTGTTTATATACATATATATACATATGTAAAATGTGTATGTATATATATTTATATACATACACATTTTACACACACACACATATATATATATATATATATATATATATATATATATATATATATATATATATATATATATATATATGTAAAATGTGTATGTATATATATATGCATTTTTTATATATATTATTAATATATTATATACGCGCGGTACTTATTGGAAAGCGCTCAACGTCAGTGATAGAGCTAACATATTTAGTTGGATTGAGCGTGCGTGTGGGTGTGTCTGCATACGTCAATAAGTGTACGTGTATGTATGTTTGCGTAAGTATAAGTGGCGTTCCGACGACAATTTTTCCTCCCACTTCCATAAAAACACCGATATACGCAACCATATATAAATCCAAAATATAATAATTAACCTGTTTGTCTGAAAATACAGTGAAACCCAGTGTCGCAAACTCACATTAATCCAACTATATATATATATATATATATATATATATATATATATATATATATATATAAATTTCAAATTATATAATATTTTATCACACACACACACACGTATGTGCATGTATGTATGTATGTGTGTGTGCGTGCATGTTGCATGTGTGTGTGTGATAAAATATTATATAATTTGAAATTTTACACTTGGCTGATTTAGGTTATGTATTGACATTTCCTGAAGAGTAAATTGCTAGAGGATAATACATTACAAAATAGAACATAAATAATGACTGACTAAATAAAATTCACACACACACACACACACACAAACACACACACACACACACACACTCTGTGAATGACAAAGTATATATATATATATATATATATATATATATATATATATATATATTACGGACTTTATCAAGGCAAATGTCGGGAATTTATCTTGCAACAGGTATGTATAAACTAAAGTTAAAACGTTAGTTTTTCAATATTTTTAAAATTGTTTATTGCTTGATGCAAAACAAAATCCTTACATTTGCCGTGATAAAGTCCTTCAGGGGAAGAAACGCGTCGTCTAAGAAGTTTTACCTTTGACTTTATTCATATTGTCCTTTTACAGATATATTTTAGTTATATCTGAAGTTTTTACACACACACACGCACACACACACAGAGACAGACAGAGGGTGCAATAGGTAAATTGTCGCCATTTTATATTTTTAATTTCGCTCATGCGCCTTGTTTGTTTTTGATTTTGTCGACTGCACAGTTGGGGAAAAGATCGCCTTGACGCAATTCACTCCGCCAGAAATTTGGAAACAGCATTCTGTACTGCTTGGCATTTACGCCGGAATCTCCATTACGAAATTTTCAGGGTATTTGGGTGTCAATCTGGGGACAGTGCAGAGGATTCTGAAAGAGTTGGATGAGCTTAATGGCGATTACAAAGATGTTTGGAGTTATCAATGTTGATGGTGTCTTATGCCTCCATTCATCTTACCACACGGCCTCAGATTCAACACGGAGGCCTACATCAGGTTCCTTGAGAAGGTAGTGCTACCGTGGGTCAAGAAGTTGGCTACTGGAAGACCCTATGTCTGGCAACATGACTCTGCACCATGCCGCACAAGCAGGAGAGCCCAGTCATGGCTGCCATATATATATATATATATATATATATATATATATATATATATATATAGTACCATCGAGACATTCATAGTGCGTTGGTCTATGTGGCAAGGATGAGTGATGATCGCAGACCGAAAGTTCTTTTCTACAGTGAACTCCATAGTGGTCATAAAAATGTCGGTAGACCTTGGCTCAGGTATAAAGATAAAGTGAAAAGCAGCCTTACTTGTGTCAACATTCCATTCAAGAACTTTGAAGAGGTAACTATGAAGAGATCAGATTATCTTTCTAGCTGCCATGCAGGGATAATGCACCATCAAGCAGTAAGTATCATTCGACTGCGTGAATAAAACAACTAACCGTGTTGCTGCTGCACTTGCATATAATACTTTCTCCTGTACTGTTTGTGGTCTTTTGTGCAATTCTCGAGCCGGCTTCAAAAGTTATGCCTCGTCATAGGCATGCAGATAATTAGTAGGTCGTCGTCGGAACTTCATTCGTCGAACTCAACGAGAGAGTCTATCATATTTTATTTTTACTTTTTATTATATTCATATTCCCCCACCCCCGACTCGGGAAATGTCATTTTCAGCACTAATAATAAAAACATCAAATACTTACCATGGGTTCACATCCACCACATTCTCTAACAGACTGACCTGTCACCTGTCGAAACCCAGTGCAATCCTTGCACACATCGACCAAAACAGAACTATCAACATAAGCCAAATACTAGCAGATAATTCCAAAATATTCTGAAGCACCCGATGCAATCAAAGGCTCAAAACTTTAGAAGTTATTATTATACAAAATAAACAGCCCACATTACATAAAATATCATTCACCAAAGAAGGTATCTTGAAGTGCATATGATATAATTAGTGTGCGCATATATATTATCAGTATTATAAAAATAGAAAATAAAATAAATAAATCGGATTTTTTTTGAGACCATATTTCCAATAGCCATTACACATGACGTAACGCTAGAGTATTTCAAATGTCCAGTGTTGTAACCTAGGGAAGGTTACTGAATAGAATAATCCACGGAAGTTGGTAATGAACGATAATACTTAGTCCAAGAACAACACATATAAGATTCGCCAGCGGCGCGAAGAAGAAGTGGTCAACTGCTAGAAGTGAGTCAAGTGAATTACACAATGAAACTCCAAATCTAAGATACCTCCCAACCGCCCCATGCGGTCAAATGTGGCACAAGGCCGAATTTAATCTGGGGTTTCCGAGCCCGTAGGCTCGGCCAAAATTTCCCTGTAGATCCCCTATAAAACGGTGTCGGGTAGCTGTTTCCCAAGACGAGACTCTGCCTTTTGACATAGCCTCGTCTAGAGATCCTCTTTGCCTGGAGGCAGAGAGTTTGACCAGCACAACTGGAGATTAATCTCCAACTCTAGACCACATACAGTATTCACTACTGTATTTATGGGAATGGGGGCATACCTATTATCGTCCGTAGGTATGCTACAACATCCAGCTTCCCAAAGAATAGTAAGATGCAGACAAATGAATTCTAAATATCACACAGACCCCCACATCAATTCTTGATGATGACTGCAAAGGCAAAAGTACTTGAACAAAAATAACAAAATATCAACTGCGGAAAGTTTATCTAAAACTTTGATCACAATACTCAACAATAAATTAGAAAAATGAAATAAAAATTAATGTATTTCTTTTTAAAATGTTTACTGTCAAAAGCATACTTCTTTTATATCCTATGTTTCTTCAGGATGTGGAAAATTATCGCTCTCTATAACTTCCTATCATTTGTAGCTCTTAGTAATGTTTTTTTACTATCATTTCTTCCCTCTCTTTGATCTACCATCCATTTACACAAACTTGTTTAATACGTTACTTGCTGTTTCCCTTTGACCCTCTTGCCTTCAATCTGTCCTGTAAGTATCAAATCATCTAAGCCATCTCTCCTCATTATATAGCCTATTCTGCCATCCATTTACACAAGCTTGTTAGGTTACTCCCCTCTTGCCTTTAATAGGTTCTGTGATTGTTGATTTCTACAAGAACCTTTTCCTCATTATGTATCACAAAAATTTCAAGAGATTGCAAGCTTCTCACTGATCTATCGCTATTTCCATGGCAGGTGCTCACATTGTAGCGAACCAATCATTCCATTTGGGAGATGTGAGTTCCACTCGAGCAGTTTCTTTCTGGGAACCGCAAAATTGACTCCCATAGAGGATGTTTTCCCGATCATTAAAATCTTAACCTGTTCAAGTCTAGGATTAACCGTTATCTTTCCCCACCTATCCGCATAAACTGTACCTCTTACTACCATGAGTGTTTTCCGGATCTTGGACAGGGCGAACAACAATGTAAAAAAAAACAAAAAACAAAAACAAGAAAATAAATGTCCTTTTTGGTCCCATTTTCCTTAAAACTTAATCGTTAATTATATGCTCTGTCTATGGAAATTTTAGTATTCTTTTATAGAATCACATCTCTATTGTCTCAGGTTTACTCTTCACATGTGAGGAAATTGTCCAGCATTCCCTACCATTTAGGAGGATTGATGTTACGAATAATCATTCTTTCTCCCTATTTTGGTCTAAATAATCTTTTTTAAAAAGTCAGCCAATACAGTGATTCATACAAATAACATTACAAAATGTCTGTTTCCAGAAAAACATTAGCTTATAAAAAAATCTTTTTTTAAAAAAAATATGTTTACTGTCATTCACCTGATATGGAGATTCACATTAATAAGTGTTGCCTTGTTCTACATTCTGACTCAAGATGTTACAGTTGACGTAACTGTTGAAATGCTTTTTAAGATTAAGATCAAATTACAAGGTAATAGTGAACATTATTAAAGACAATCCCTAGCCATGCTTGGATATATAGCCTTATATATATATATATATAAACTGCTATATTCAAAGTATTATTTAATTGCCATATATTTTATATATTTGGATTATATAATGATATAACTATATAAGTATAAATATATATATATATTTCTAGTTATATAACTATAAAACTATATATATATATATATATATATATATATAAAGGGAGGAGGTTATAATAGTTCCAACGACAGAAAAGTGTGTATATAAAAAAGAAGTTAGAAAGCGCAAACGTTTTTGGTTGTAATGTGGATTTTTAAAAAAATATATTATGCTTTATCATTCCATAATTTTTCTACACGTGTTTCCCGTCTCGCGACCTCCATCAGGCAAAGCGTGGAGATTTCCACATATTATTAAAAATAATTAATTTTTTCCTTTATGTTTTTCGATGTTAAATATTCTCGATATGAGACAATCTCTTTTTTATGTGTTAGTGACTCAAATGTCTTTCTTGAACTTAACTATGATGGTTCCGTGTAGGATACAGGTTCCATTCCTGTTGGAGGACACATATTTTCTATGAAATTTCTCGGACATTTAGGACGGTAAATGTTGTTAATAGTGTTTATTATAAACAGACCATTTACTTAAATATTTGTGTCTATAATAATAACGTATAAACAGAAAATATATAAAAATAATTCTCAGACACTCCATTTCATAATATATATATATATATATATATATATATAAACTACACACACACACACATATATATATATATATAAACTACACACACACACACACACACATATATATATATATATATATATATATATATATATATATATATATATATATATATATATATATGGTGGGTGAAATGTAAGTCGGCATTAAAAATTGGTCTTAAAATCCATATTTCTATTACAAATTTATTGAAACAAATGATACAAATCAACAAATCAAACGGCCAGGTATGGAAGAAACGACCCTCTGAATGTCATTGAGAACCTCCTGAATTCATGTCTCTAAGTCCTCCAGTGTGCGAGATTTTGTCTAGTACATCTCTTTTGTGTAACTCCATAGGTGAAAATTACATACAATTGATTTCTTAGAGGCCGTTCATGAGGCCCACGTTGTCCCATCCAACGTCCTAGAAAATGTTGGTCTTATAACGCACGAACAGGAGGAGCAAAATGGGGTGGTGCAGCATTCTGCATGAATATCAAGTCACCAATGTTATCCTAGCCAGACACCGTGGCCACTCGTAATTTTCGAGCATCTGAAGATAGCAGTCCGTATTCATGGTGTCAGACAGAAGATATCGGCCGACGACACCTGTTGCCGTCATCCCGCGTCACGCGGTCACTTTTGGTCATCCTCTCAACCGTCATGTTTGGATCGTTATCACACGGCGTCCAGTAATGGTAGTTGTGATGACTGATGAAACCACCAACATGTAATACTCCAGATGCTGTCACTCCAGAGGATGTTTTCAAACAAATCACGGCAATCTTCATGCCACCTTAGCATTAACTCTCCATATTCCATTCTGTGGTCAAGGTCTTCAGGTTTTAACTTCTGTGCGTAAATAAGAAATCCCTATTAGTGTTGTCTGCTTAAAAATACTTTCGACATGACTTCAGTGGTACTAAAAATTCTATAAGCAATTTCAAATGCCTAGTTACTTTCCACCCACCCTGTATATATATTCTTTTTTAATCAGTATCACCCCTATGCAAGGCAGTAAAACCACTAAGACAAAAGGGGTTACAGGATGTCGAAGAATTAGGAGAAGAAACATTAATAATGCGTGGATAGAGAAAAAAATAATCTGGAGGAGAGTAGATAGTGATTGATATTGCATTAAGATTTTTGCAGATTAAAGTTAGCTGGAAAGCATGGAGCCGGAAAAGAGTTCCACAAGCAAGAAGTGTGGGAAAAGAAACTGTTAGTATAGAACTTACGGCCACATCTTGCCAGCTCAAGTGTAAAGTGATGAGATCTCGACGCCAGTCTGCTACTGTGCTTAAATTCGAAAAGTCTAGGTACCATAACGAATATATATATATATATATATATATATATATATATATATATATATATATATTACACACACACACACATACACACATACGCATATATATATATATATATATATATGTATATATATACGGCAGGACACATTCTCTAACCCTGATCTTTTCATCAAATGTGATGTCGGTGGTATTGAATCCTTTCTGATGCAATCACAGCTCAGATGGGCTGGTCATGTCATCGGAATGAGTGATGATAGGATGCCGAAAATCCTGATGTATAGCCAAATTTTCATGGTAAGCTTAACGTAGGCCGTCCTTGGTTACACTTCAAGGATAAACTTAAGTACAATTTATTAGGTTGGTGCAAAAATAATATCGTTTTTTGACGTATTTTTAACGTCAAAAAACGATATTACTTTTGCACCAACCTAATAATTACTGCAAAAATCCCTATAGAGGAGTTTGAACTTGCTGTTGAAAACCGAGCAAACTGGAGAAACATCTGCCATCGAGGTGTAACTAACTTTGAAAAGAATCGTCTCAACCATTTAAGATAATTATGAATTAACACTAAATGTCGGGATAATACTGTCAACCCATCAGTATGCCCTTCGTGTGGATTTGTTTGCAAATCCCGTGCAGAATTGTTGTCTCATACGAAACATAAGCAGAAAAACTGAACTGAAAGACGCTCATACTTCGAAAACGACGGGAGAGTCCATCATCATTTATATATATTATATATTAAAAGAATAAGAAGAAGAAGAAGTAAAGACAATCCTTAAAAATCTATTTCGGTTATAACCTTTTTCATGAATATATTTAATGTCTTCCTTTTAATTATCACTACCAATTACCAATTTATATATATACATATATATATATATATATATATATATATATATATATATATATATATATATATATATATATATGTAAACTCCAGAATTTCCAATCAGATACTATATGGGGAACTGTCTGAGGGCACTCGTGACGTTGGACGACCCAAGCTTCGCTTCAAATTCCTGTCTAAAAACTTCCATGATGGAATTTTTTATCAATGTTGTGAACTGTGATGCGGTTACCCGAGATCGAGTTGAGTGGATAGCTGCTGTTATTTTCGCGAGAGCAAAGCGCCGTCAAGAGAACAGGGTGTAGCAAGCCGTAGATGCTGGACAAAGACGCAAATCCTCTATTGAGGATGACTCCGTAGTATTCTACTACTGTGGTTTTTGTCAAAAGCCGTGCATTGGTTATTTTAGCTATGTCCGACGCTCTGTTTTAAGATAACTTGTTTTCCGTCGCCATCGACAAAAAAGGCATAAGGTATATAACTGTCATATGTATGCCATATATAGTATGCTATATAACTACCATATGCCATATTCAAATTTTCGTTATAATATATATATATATATATATATATATATATATATATATATATATATCGTTATAATATATATATATATATATATATATATATATATCGTTCTAATATATATATATATATATATATATATATATATATATATCGTTATAATATATATATATATATATATATATATATCGTTATAATATATATATATATATATATATATATATATATCGTTATAATATATATATATATATATATATATATATATATATCGTTCTAATATATATATATATATATATATATATATATATATATATCGTTATAATATATATATATATATATATATATATATCGTTATAATATATATATATATATATATATATATATATATCGTTATAATATATATATATATATATATATATATATATATATCGTTATAATATATATATATATATATATATATATATATATATATATATATCGTTATAATATATATATATATATATATATATATATATCGTTATAATATATATATATATATATATATATATATATATATATATATCGTTATAATATATATATATATATATATATATATATATCGTTATAATATATATATATATATATATATATATTTTGTTATAATATATATATATATATATATATATTTCGTTATAATATATATATATATTTCGTTATAATATATATATATATATATATATTATATTATATTATATTACTTCAGATATATAACATATCTCATATAAATTACTTTCTCAGCTTTTTTAAAAATATTTTTGTAGTTATTTTCCTAAGTTTTATTTTCTTTTGACTTTACATTTAAATTATTATGGCGTCAGGTATCTCTGACCTTGAGGAGTTTAATTACGTTGTATACAATTAATGCTTACATCAAACTATAGCATTTATTTTTCATGAGATTTGAATTTTTAAAAAACATTTTCAGTTATCATTAATCAGTTATCAGTTAATCATTAATATGTTGAAGAGATTATTTAAAAGTTTATATCAATAGAGATAATAGTTACTTGAGACATTAATTACGGGAGACGTTTGTTAATAGGTCAAAAACTTTATGCTCACCTATACATGTCTGAATTTATTACAAATTAAATCTGTCTGACTATGGTATTTTTTTTTATATAACTCGCTTAAAGGCTTCCAAGAGTTAAATTGCTTACTATTTATATGAAGTATAGCACAAAGAACTATTTGAACTGCTAGGAAAACTTGATTTATTTGGGAAAGTTATTAAAATGAACCAGAATATATACAAGCAAAATCGTTTGCATGCGGATAGAAAATGAATTGAATAACTCAGTCAATTATGTGCCACGCGTGATACACGCTTGGGCGATCATGTATCTTTCGATACATGACTGACGAGGCAGATTTTTTCCCCGCAGTAGGTTGCCATTTCTTTCTACGGTAGACCAGATGCCATCCAAGGCTATAGAATCCGGTCTGTCCTGCTATTTACCCATATATGGGGGACGAAGAAGAGGATTCATACTTTTCCCAAGGGTATTAGCACGTAAGTGAATGTAATGGAATTCTAACTCGGCTCTCCGATTCCTCAATCCGAGCCGCCATACATTACTCCACTGTGCCTAACGCACATAAAACAAGGATGTGTATTCTCACTGGCTTTAAACTATGCAACAAGGCAATCTTAAGAGAACTAGAAGTCCTAACAGGGTTTACTATTGGTGAGTACAGTCTTAACAGTATAAGATATACAAATGACATCATGTTGATGGCAGACAGAGAAAGAAAACTGTAAGAACTCATAGACAAATTTATAAAGGAAAGTGGGGAGAAAGAATTAACCATCAAAATTGTAAGAAGATAGAAATGCACGGTTGCCAGCAAAAAGGACAGCTCAAGATTCAAGCTACAAACTGGAGATGTCAAAATCAAGTAAGTACAGAAATTTATATATATAGAAAGAATTTTAACAGATGACAAAAACGTGACACTGAAATCCAAAGGTGTATTGAAATAGCGTCAAGAAACAAAGTATTAAAAAACAGGAAAATTTCTTTAGCAGTTCAGCACTCTTTGTTTCTTTCTGCAACTAATCTTCCTACATGGAAGCGGGAACATTTTTTCACAGATAAAGAGAAGACTTGAGGCAATAGGGCAGGTTGATTTTTAAATGTTTCTTTTTTTTAAGAAAATCATCATTACCCCTTGGGATGGATAACAATTAAAAAGAAATCTCCCTTATTTATTTATTTGCAAATAATAATAATAATAATAATAATAGTTATTATTATTATTATTATTTTACGTGCCATAACTCTTCAGGACGTGGGCAATCATGACTCTTTACGACTTCCTATTCTTTGTACCAGTTAGCAATTTAATTTTACATGAAATAACGATCTTTTACATTGTACAAAAAAACTATTTCCACATGAAAATATATAATGAATGATATTTTTTAACAAAATACAGGAAACGTTATTTTATGCAGCAGTTACTAATTTTTCACTACTTTTTCTCTTTCAATATTTACATGATTTTTGATTAGGTTTTGTAACATATTATAAACAAACATCCAAAAATTGTGTCATTATCTGGGTGAGCACAAAATCAGATTCCAAACCATTATTGTGAGGAGATTAATCTCTATCTATAAAAGGCAGGGTGTGTGTGTGTGTGCGTCTGTGTGTGCGTCTGTGTGTGTAACGAATGCACGGCCGCAATTTTCGACGGATTTCCACCAAAATTTACATGCACATGCTCCAAGTTAGCGGGAAGGCCAAGACCAATTTTGCATTTCCCAACTCCCATCGATAGTGGGACTAATTCCTTTTTTCATGCTTCTACGGCAGTTTTCATGTAGTTTGCGGCCATTTTCTACTGGCCAGAGTGAGAGCCAATAGCTGGCTGCCACAAATATGCAGGAAGATTCTATTGGCCAGCATGAGAGCCAACAGCTGACTGGCACGAATGTTAATTAGCATGCTAGCATGCAAAAAAATCGATAGCTGCATTCGTCACAAGTGGGCAAAATTTAAATCTGCATGGCACTTTACTCCAATTGGCTCATTCACTTGCTTAAACTCAACGTTGATTCTGATTCTGCAGAACTGGGATGGGTGTGAAAAAGAATTTGTTGTTAACATTCTTTTTTCATTCAGTTTTTCCAGTTACGAGTCCTTTTTTAAAGCTGATCGTTTTGTATTCATTTTGTTTAGTTCTTTTTTCGTAACAGATTTAATGTTTAGTATAGAGCTTAGAAAAAATTTGCAGTGTGAGGCAAGGAAGGGCAAAAATATTTTAAGTCAAGTGATAACGATTGCTGTATGAGTCGTACGATTTTTTAATCAAGCACGGGCAATGCCGGGCCATGCTGCTAGTTACCAATAATCTTGCTACAATGTGCCATTATTGATGTATTATGATAATGCACCCAAAACAGAAATTGGATCATTTGTGGAAATGTTACAAACCCTTCCCCAACCAGTCTTTTATGATGAGGAGGGTAGTTAGACATCCAGCAAGATTAAAAGCAAGACTTTTCCAAAGAGTGGATAAACATTTTTGTAGAGTCAACATTAAAGTATATTTAATCACATCTCCCAAATAGCTGCCACGGTCAGTTAAATCCGAAATCATTTTCATCATTGTCCTGGGATTGGACTAAAGAAGACTCTGTTCAGAACAACCTTCTTCAGATTGATTGTATTTTTTACAGCTTATCAACCTTTTGCAGGTTATTTAAAGCCAGAAAATATTTTTAGATTGTAAGAAATTTTTGGAGATAATAATGATCATGCTAATTAATCCTTAGCTGTTGGGGAGAAGAGTTGGATTCATGCCTTTCCTTAAGTGAATATAATGAACTGGAAGTGGAACTCATCTCTCTAGTATACAGTTCCAAGCTGTTAACCATTACACTACTTGCACATCTAAGCTTATAGCACTTGGCATTCCCAAGCAGTCACTCATCTAGGTATTGACCAGGCTTGATACGAGAACTGGTGTTTCAATGTGATATGGCTGTAAGCCCTCTTAATTGAGAATATTTTTTAAGACAATCTAGAACACAATGCTTCCACTGACTCCACAACATATTCTTGTTTTATCAATCAGACTGTTTCAAGTTGAAAATAATCGGAGCAGAAAGTTTGGCTCAAGTGGTTGACGGATGAGAAACAATCAGGTTAGGGCATCTGATTTCATATATTTAGTTATTCAAAAGTGACTTTCTTATTTGTTAGTCAATTTCGTAAAATCTATAATATATTCAAAGTACAAATCACAACTTGATAAGAGATAAGATTAGAGACAGGATTTTTGTAGCACTTTAAACACACTCATTTTTATTCATTTTCTAGTTTTATATCTTAAAGCTGTACGTTTGTGTATTGTTGTAAATGTCTAACAGTAGTTGGACTTTTCTTTTTATCTTATATGTTCCAACTGGTGTTTCAAGTCTACTTTCTTGAACTTTAGTTCCTATTTACAAAAAATATCTTTTTTGGCACATGGCCACATGTATGGGGCAGTCAGTGAGATTTGAACTCACTCCTAATGATCAACAAGTTAAGCTTGCCGACCACCACACTACTATGAGAAGTGTACAATTTTATTTACTAAGCTTAGCTTAGTTTTGAAACAAGGTTACCAGTATCATGTGACAACTAGTTATTATTGAACTGATATCTGATGATTAACAAACTCATCTTGCTGACCATTATACCATGATGTGTTATCATTCCTGAACTTTAGATGATTAAATTAAATTTCACACCAGTTCCCAAATACATACATATATATATATATATATATATATATATATATATATATATATATATATATATATATATATATATATATATATATATAATGTGTATGTATATAAATATATATTAGGTTGGTGCAAAAATAATGACGTAATGATGTCGTTTTTTGACATTAAAATTCCTGAACTTTAGATGATTAAATTAAATTTCACACCAGTTCCCAAATACATACATATCTATATATATATGTGTGTGTGTGTGTGTGTGTGAAAATATTGTAGAAAATAGGAAAGAAACTGGTTTGGTAAATAATCCAAAGTTCCTTAGTATTTTTATAATTATTTTTAAAAAATAGTGCTCGATACGAAAGTAGAGCATAAATATAATTATTTATTTAAAAATATGATTCCAACACGCTACATATGAGGTCTCATGTTTCAAAACAAGAGCCGAAAACTTCAAAATAATATTTGAATTAACTTGAGTTAAAGTAGGCTCTGTTCCATCTTCAAGCGAAATTTTTTGGGAATGACTTATTTCTGAAATTTACGAGTTTTAATAGTATGGTCAGAATTGAAATCAAAAATTTCCATGGTAACATCAAGGGCGGATTGTTTAGAATCGGCAGGGGTGGGGTGTTAATAATTTGTATCAGTATAGAGTTACTTTCATAGATGTCGGGTCACGGTAAGGTGGGGTTGGCTAAATTTACGACGGAGGAAGTTTTCGCATAGTCTGGCTTGAGCGTCTACGGAGATTTATTTATTTATTTTTATTTTATTCTTTTATTATATCTCTTTATGAAAGGGATTTATTTGTGTATATGAAAAGGCCGTAACGTTTGTTATTTGACGATTTCATAAAGGGTTATCAATTTTTGTAGGTAATTAAAACTATGTATATGGGCTATGGATTTTAAAATTTATTTTTTTGTATTCGTGTTTTAGGCTAGTTATTCAGAGCGTAAGTTCGGTTGTGTCGGCAGAAAACCGTTAATTCTTGCCGGTTGTTTAATAGGTTTTTATTGTTTAGGAGCTTAATAATGTGTAGTTTCTCATGGAGGCACAAAGGGCATGGGTCATCCCAAGTTTTGCAAGTTCTAGTCCTGTTAATGATTTTCCATTTTACTTTAGGTGTCCTATTTTTTTCTTTCAGGTGCCAAAAATATTTAGATAGAGAGGTCTGATGTCTAAAGTTTATGTTGTTGAAGGAGCATTTATGCTGCCTCCATCTGGTTTTAAAGGCATTTTTCGTGGACCTATATCATATTATTGTTAGGGTTCTCCGTGGATGATATAGTGCATTGGTATACCACAGATTTGATGCAGCACTTATTTTCTAATGGGCAGTCTACCGGGTTTCTACAATCGCATAATTTTTCCCTATCATTATCTGATTTAAGTGTAGAGTTATTAAAACTATTCAGGTAAGGGGGTTTGTTCAGGATATTATTATTGTGTCTTCTTACCTTCTAGATTTTCAGTGCAGCAATAACTCAATTTTAGTGTGTTCTTATTGAATATATTACTAAGACTACTTTTGGTGGGAAAGTGTTTATCGATTAGAGATAAGAACTTCTGTCCTAGTTTAATACTAACCATTTGGTTGAACGGAGGTGTATACCAAATGATGTTTCTTTTCCTGTTTTTTTTCTTTTGGTTATTGCAATTGTGCCTATATTTAATGTTAGCATTTTTATAACCACTATTTTTTTAGGGCAGTGTTGTAGAAGTCATTATGTTGGTGGAATATTACTTTATTATATATACTTTATGATATATATATATATATATATATATATATATATATATATATATATATATGTATATAAATATATTTTAGGTTGGTGCAAAAATAATGACGTAATAATGTCGTTTTTTGACGTTAAAAATACGCCAAAAAACGACATTATTACGTCATTATTTTTGCACCAACCTAATATATATACATGCAAAGTACTTATTGGAAAACACTCAATATCAGTGATAGAGATAACATATATATATATATATATATATATATATATATATATATATATATATTTGATCTATCTGCATTTGTCTTTAACCCATGTATGTGTGTTTTTTAAAATTTCAGATGTAAATATAAATATGTCTGTAAAAGTACAATATGAATAAAAAAGACAAAGGCAAAATTTTTATTTACCAATGTGTTTCATTCACCGATTGACTTGTAACATGTTAAGTGAAGTAAAAAATATAATTAAACATATATATAATTAAAATGTATTTAAATAATTGAAAGATTTGAAAATATCTCCTTTTCTAAGAGAAATACTCTTACCCCCACCCCCGAAAAAAGTTTTGGAAATTAAAAGAAAATGGTTATATTAAAACATTCTATTATTTAAAATGAATAAATACATAAACAATTTCTGAAATTAAAATAAATTAATATATGATAATTACATTAATAAATGGAAAAGTAAATAAATATAAACAAATAAGTAAATGAAAAAAACAAACAATAACATTTACTCAACCTTGTTTATTAAGCATTAAATTACATCGCTTAGCAGCCTCAATAGTTTATCTTCATGTTCACAGTTAGCCTGAAAAATATTTATGAGTATTCTTAAATTTAAAAACCTAATGATATTTTTTACTTATGTTTATAAATACATGTTCCAAAATAAAATTCTTATATTAGGTTGGTTTCAAAAATAATATCGTTTTCTCACATAGTAACATACGTGAGAAAACGATATTATTTTTGCAACCAACCTAATATTTGCTTTGATAATGTCCATCAAACGGCAAAATGAAAAGTGATTGTTAACTTCTTATATGTCATGGACAATCATGTCTTTTGTAATGCTTAGCAAAATTTGTCTTTATGCTATCTCTCCTAATCCCTGTTCTACCAACCAATTTGCACAAGTGTATTAGGTAGGTTATTTACTGCTTTTCTCTGTTTCTCTTGCCTTTGATATGTCCTGTGAGTGTTAAATTATGTAAACCCTCTTTCGTCATTATGTGTGCCCTAGAAATTTCAACTTTCTCTTTCTGATGTTAGAGTATAAATATCCTTTTTGTTTTCATTTCCCCTAAAACTTTGTTGTTGCTCACATGTCTGTAACTGGTATTCTCAGCATCCTTCTGTAGAACTACATTTCTATTGCTTCGAGGCTCTTCTTCATTTGCGATGAGATTGTCCAGCATAACATTTTATATTTGTCTTAAGACTATCCCACTTTTGCTTTCATACTCTTAGAAAAAGCATGAAAGTTAACTCTCTCTGCACTCTATCCCTTTATCAATTATTTTGATTACGGTTCTGTCATAGATGTGCTGAAAAGATAAAAAAAAAGGAAATTAATTACCTTACTGTTATGGGAACTTACCTATAACGATAATGGACTCTTCCTGACACTATAAATACTGCACCTCTCAAGAGGTATAATGAATGAATGGTGTAACGAGTCGAAACAATATTAGTTCACTCTAAACCAGATGGACTGTCATTCAACTTCTTGTACTATATTTCTGTTGTAATATATCTTTGTTATTCTACTCTTGTGTTCGTGTTGTTCTTCCTTGGTTCTAACCTTGGACCGTAACTGTGGTGCGAGGATATTGGACCATAACACTTACCTTACCAGATAATTTGAGCAAAATGGCTGTTATATCTATTGTCAGTTTTCACTGAAGACAGGTAGTCATTTGGAATTTATGTAAAATTTTTTTTTTTTTTTTTTGCCTATTATCCAGTTCAAAATCCACCCCAGTCTTTTGAACAGACATAAAGGTTTATCTCTTGTTTCATGTTTAGGATTGGGTTTCAGTTTCCTTGTAAAGTCTACTTCAACTCTATAATTCTAACACCGCCAACTGAACTCCAAAATGTTTTTTACTAATTAAAAACTGACATCTTCAAGTCTAGAGTTATTTTTCTTGCATAGCCCAAAGAGCTCCACTTCTTGCCCTTTCTTACACTCTTACAATGCCACACAGTAACCCACTACCTTGAGTGGCTCTTGGGCTTTGTAATGGGTGAAAATTACTAAAACAGGGGCGTATTAGGATAGCCAAAAATGCATTTCAAGAGATAAGCAGAGTACTAAGAAATTTCGCTAAAACAATGAAAAGATAACTAAACTGTTACATTATATCAATCCTCCTGTATGGTAGTGAGTGCGGGACAGTCTCCTCAAAGATGAAGAGGAGACTTGAAGCAACAGAATTGTAGTTCTATAGAAGGATGCTGAGGATACCGTGGACTGAACACATGAACAGCAACAAAGTTTTGGAGAAAATGGAAACAAAAGGAAACTAAAACTTAACATCAGGAAGAGACAGTTGAGGTTTCTGGGGCACATAATGAGGAAGGAGGGCTTGGAAAATCTGATACTCACAGGACAGATAAAAGGACAGAGGAAAACAATGCATAACCTACTTTGTGAGTTTGAGTAAATGGATGGCAGAACAGGGCTTAGGAGAAATAACATAAAGACAAAGTTTATAAAGAGCTACAAGGGACAGGAAGTTGTGGAGGTCCATCAGTCCTGAGGAGACATAGCATATAGAAAAGAAGAATATTACATTTTTTGGTGTTTGTCAGAAAAAAAATAACTCATTTTTATGTAGAATATAAATATCAGAAAAAAATGCCGATGACAGTAAACTTTTTTTAAAGATGAGAATATTTAATAATAAAGAAGTCCATTTTCAACATATTCAACATCTTTCTGAATGTAGATTTCTAACAGTGTTCCACAGATTTTCTTGAATCATAAAATGATATAACCACCAATAAAAAGGTATGTCCAAAGTGGACATAATTGCCAATTGTGCCACTAAGTGTCATGAGTTGGCACTATTCTGAGCCAGTTTTGTCACATGTTTCTCTTCCACTTTGAATTGGTTAGTGTCCTATTTTTTTCTCTTTTCTTTTTTTTTTAAAAAATCAGTATCACCCCAAGAAAGGGAATAAAGCCACTAAAATAGAAAGATTTACAGCATGTGGAAGAATTAGGAGCAGAAACATTAATGATGAGCAGAAAAAGAAGATAGTAATCAGGAGGATAGTAGATAGCTGTTGTAACCTAGAATTCTAACCTCTGAATAGAATAATCACACAAAGGTTAGTAATAAACGATAATATGAACAACACATATAAGATTCGCCAGTAGTGCGTAGAAGAAGCCAACTGTTAGAAGTGAGTCAAGTGAATTCCACAATGAATCTCCAACTGCAGACCAACATACAGTATTTACTACTGTATTTATGTGAATGGGGACATATCCATTATCGTCTGTAGGTATGCTACAACAATAGTAATGATTGACATTGCATTTAAATTTTGGCAGATTAAAATTGGCTGGAAAGCATGGAACCAGAAGAGAGTTCCACAAGTGAGAAGTGCAAGAAAAGAAACTGTTAGCATAGAATTTATGGCTATATCTAGCCAGTCCGACTGTAAATTGATGACATGTCAAAGCCAGTCTAGTGCTGTGCTTAAATTCAAATTAAATTTCCACTATGGTATTTAGACCTTATGAATTTAAGTGCAGTACTAGATTTACAGCAAGTTCTCATCATTTTGTAGTTGAAATACCAGGATGTAATCATAAGTTCTATGCTAACAGTTTCCTGTCACTTGTGAAACTCTCTTGCGGCTTCTATTAGGTTGGTGCAAAAATAATGTCGTTTTCTAACATAAAGTTGAACGTCAAAAAACGTCATTATTTTTGCACCAACCTAATAGCTTCCCAGTCAACTTTGACCTTCAAAACCCTAAATACAATGTTAATTTTTATCTTCTGTCTTAATTATTGTTCTTTTATTGTTCTCTCTCCCTAATAATATTTTTATTTTTTTTCTCATGATATCTAACACTCTGTAATTCCCATGCATCCTAGTGGCTTTATTGCCTTGCTTTCATGGTGAAATGAGTAAAACAAAAAAGAAGCCTCCAATTGCATATAAAAATTTTACCATTGAGATGTCCAATATTGGTAGATTTGTGAAAAAAGAAAAGCTGGAATTATTGGCTTCGAATGTTGATAAGTTATAATAATTGATATATATTGTCTCCAAGAAACTAAAATCAAAGAAGGATATGATATTAATATTGGAGTCAGCATGTGTTAGTAGCTTTGGAATCAGACAGTAAATATTATGAAACTAGTTTTGACATCAATGCCAAAAGGAAGAATAACATCCATAGACATTGGACGAAGAGCCATAGTATACACATTGAACAATGAAATTGAAAGAACTATCAATAAAATTCTGTCATTACATGTAAACCAACTTTGAAGAGCTTGGAAAACTTGCAGCAGTTTTGTGAGTTAGCAAAGGATATGGACGTTTGGAGAGGAATGATTCAAGATATTTACAAAGTTGATGAAAATGAGAACTCTCACTGATTTGCAATTACACTGTCTGTTCCCTATCTATCTATCTATCTATCTATCTATCTATCTATCTATCTATTTATTTATCCCTGTTCACTATCTATTTATCGTCACTATCTACCTATTCATCTTCACTATCCATCTATCTATCTATTAATGTTCACTATCTATCTATCTATCTATCTATGTTCACTATCTTGTTATATAGGAATAAAGTGTATCTGCCAACACTTGAGTTTGAACATAGATTGCCGGTGAGCAAACACAAGTGATCCCATTATTGAATTAAGTAGACCACGTGATCATAGAGGGAACATATGCTTTATTTGGATTCAGTTTAGAAATGATAGCAGAAAAACCATGATATCAGAAACCATCTTATGCATATCACTCAATAGACAGACAAAAGTACTCTAGGTGACTCAAGAGTAGAATTTGAAGAGAATTTACAAGCAAAACATTCTGCTTCATCAGCAGCATTTAGTATCTACTAGTGGTTTAGTATTTACTAATTATACACCCTGAATTTTTATGATGAATTCACAATTTTTCCAACAGAAAACAAAACTGCACACACATTTTGTTTTTATTTTTTTTATCAGTGATTTTAAAAATTACCAAATGCACTTTCAGACACAAGGTAAAAAATCTAAATTGTGAAATAAGAGTCATCCTGAATGGCCATTCCTCTAGATCATTTCATACTAATGCAGGTGTCTCCCTGACTCCATCCTTGGTCCTACTTTGTTTTTAATTTCTATTAATGACCTTCCTGATGACATAATCTCTCAACTTACTATCTATGCTGATGACACAACAATTTTCTCTTGCTTCATAGTAAGTCTTGTCAGTCCGACAAGGTCAAAATGTCAGCCGATGTCAAAAACGATCTTATATCTATCGTTAACTAGAGCAAAAGATGGCTTATTAATTTTAACACCTCCAAAATTAACTTCTCTTCATTAATCATCTGAGGGACCACTTGCTGCTTTCCCTCTGCATGGCTGATGCTAACCTCCAAGAAAGTGAGTCGTTGCACCTTCTTGGGCTCACATTCTCTGCTGATATGAAGTGGCTGGAAAGCATAGAGCCAGAAAGGAGTTCCAAAAGCAAGAAGTGTAAGAAAAGAAGCTGTTAGCATAGAATTTACATCTAACCTGCTCAACTGTAAATTGATGGAATCTTGACACCAGTCTAGTACTGCACTTAAATCAAAGAAGTCTAGGTACCATAGCAAAGAGCTCATCCAAACAATTACTATGAAAGTATTTATAGAAAAGACAGGCAAGCTTATGGTGGTAGGAAAGTGACTAAAGCTGAGCTGCCAGATCAGGATATATAATATTGCTGATTCTTCTTTGGATGTTATCAAGGAGCTCAAGGTAAATAGCAGGGGCACCGGACCATATGTGGCAGAATGTTCTAAGCATGGATGAATGGTAGACTTATAGATATGTAAGATAGATTCTGAAGATAAAAATTGTCTTGGTCGACACAGGGAAAACAATTTTCTTAGCAGCTGACCTAGCAATGGATTCAGTATAGTCTTTGCACTATTTGTATTGCTTCTCTAGAAACACCTCATATTTGCGGACTACTTTTCCCTCCAACTCTATTCCCACAATATACACTTGGGTGAAGATTGATCTTTAGTATGATGAATGATAGTTCATTTTCATAATTATTTTTAAGTAGTAAATCACACAGAAATACTGTAAAGCAGTTTTTTCTCCGCTTAACTAATGCGGAAGCCACACATCAAAATGACTATCATAACTGTTATACTGTACCTATAGACTATAATGGGTATGTCCGAATCCTTATAAATACAGTGGAATATACTGTACGTTGATTCACTGTGGTTTTCCACAGTGTGCTTGTCAAACTCTCTGCCTCCGGGCAGAGAGCGACCCAGACGAGGTTATGCTGAAAGGCAGAGTGTCGTCTGGGGTGGTAGAAAGCTACCCAACCCCATTTTTACGGAGTCAACGGGGAAATTTTGGCCGAGCCTACATGCTCGGATACCCGACAATAAACTCGGCCTTGTGCCACATCCGACCAGGTGGGGCGGCTAGTGAATATCTTCACTGTGGTCTTCCACTGTGTGCTGGTCAAACTCTCTGTCTCCGGGCAGAGATGATCCCCAGACGAAGCTATGTCGAAGGGCAGAGTCTCATCAGGGAAGAGCAGCTACCTGACCCCATTTTATACGGGGTCTACGGGCAATTATATATACACCACAATAAACTCGGCCTTGTGCCACATCCGACCACGTGGGGTGGTTAGTGAATATCTTCACTGTGGGATTTCACTTGCGATTCACTTTGATTCTCTTCTAGCACACCACAAGCAGTTGATTACTTACTACACGCCGCTAGAGAATCTTCTTTGTTGTTCCTGTTATAAATATTATCATTCATTTCCAACCTTCATTTTGGTTATTCCTATTCAGTAAGCTTTTCCTAGGGTACAACATTTTGGCAACAAGGATATAAAAATACAACCACAACCAAATTGGTGCCAATGATTTTCAACACTTTGTTATGGTACTTTGGCTATGTTGGCTGTACTCGGCACTAATATAATATTATTAATATGGCTTTATTTAATTCCTTTCAACCTCAAATTATCCCTTTTGGCACTGAGGTATTTCCAGCATTAAACTTTTCAAATCATTTTTGACACTTTTGATTATACCTTCTTCATAAACTGCACAAAATGTTTGTTGGCATTCAAGTTTAATTTTTAACTTTCTTAAAAGAAAAAATAATGTTGCATATTTCCTTCTGCTTTCATTGTTAGAATCAATAAACAGAAAATAGGTCAATTTTGAGAAATAAATGCATGTTGAGATGACAACGGTCAAAAACAGTAATTTTGAATGTAGTTTAAAATAAATACTCTGAATGGCCTCGGATGACAAAACTGAACAAACATTTTTTTGGCCAGCTAATATTTAGCTTTTCAAAGCTTAACCCACTTTAGTACTTTAGTTGAAAAAATACTTTTAATAATAAAGATTTATATAATATTTTATTATGTAATACGTAATATCCCAGGCAAAATCTAATAAACAATTGCATCAAAACTCTTATCAGTGACACAGCAAATTCTGATAGCAAATTAAACAGTAAACAAGATAGCATAGTGGTTATTAATGCAGAAAGTGCAATAATTGACCTGAGTTGCAAAACTTGCCCAAGTCTGTTACATTCACTTTAAAAGAAAAGTATGTATTGAATATAAATGGCAGGGTAGACTGAGTAACAGTCAATCTAGATATAGGGTAACTCTAAATTTAAAATTGCAGGACATCGGAACAAAATGAACAAATAGTAGGTTGGTGCAAAAATAATGACGTAATAATGTCGTTTTTTGACGTTACGTCAAAAAACGACATTATTACGTCATTATTTTTGCACCAACCTACTATTTGTTCATTTTGTGGCATAATAAGATATGCAGCTGGCACCAAGTTGATACTGGACACAGAAAGAAAACTCGTAGACAAGGTTGTAAAGGAAAGGGGGAAGAAAAGACTATCCATCAAAAATATATATATTGTGTTTTAGGTATGTATTAGGTTGGTGCAAAAATAACGACGTAATAATGTCGTTTTTTGACGTTAAAAAATACGTCAAAAAAACGACATTATTACGTCATTATTTTTGCACCAACCTAATAGATTATGGAGTTAGGTTAGAGAAATGTACAGGTAGTCAGTAGCATCTGGGCAAACATTCACATGACAGATACCTCAGCATTGCATATAAAACTCAGGAGACATTTTTGAGCATTTTTTTTTTTTTTGAGGCAAAAATGTTGGGTTCTTAAATGCCACCAAATATGGCAGTACTAAACAAAGGCATGAATTTAATATCCGGATAAAAAATATTACAAAATATTTGATTTAATGATTTACATTATTTTTTTTTCTTTTTATTTCAGAATTCTTCTCTTAGTTGGGGCACAACTAATGATTCATGGCCTGAATTCACACAATGTTTTCAATTAGCAGTCCTTGTCTGGATACCATGTGGGTGGCTTTGGCTCACTCTACCATTCTATGTCTACTACCTCATAAACAATGCTGACAAACGGAGACCACTAACAGTTTTCAGCATTACTAAAACGGTAAGAACATAAAATACTTTTATAGGTCAATTTTTCATCAAACCAATTCCACAGAAAGTGAAGTTAAGCAAAATCTAAGGTATGTTCGTGTACTCCAAATTTATTCAGAATTATCACTTATCGTTAGTAGTTAAGATGATACATTTGTCATTATATTTAATAATTAACGGAATTTACTAATGATTTAACCTAATTTTATTGGTCTTCTTTGTCATTTGCTGGACGTAGGCCTTCCCCAGATCATGGAGAGAAATTGACCATTACCCTGTAGCGTGGACCCAATGCATGTTGGCAGAGGCGGATATTTGGCAATCACGTCTCCTTTTGATTCATGATTGACAAAGGTCATTTTCCTTTAAGTGAATGAAACAAACTTGAATGTCATTTGAAATAGACGCTACAATATATATTCACCATTATTTGCAGTATCATATTGACAGTTGTCACTTTGATGCCTTTTGAATAAAATTCTGCAGGTTTTGTTGTGTAAAAGTTTTTAACAAACTCTTGAAAACCTGACTTTCGTTAGAGAAAGTTTTCCGCATTAAAGCATCTTGCAGCCCGATTGGCAGAGGTAAATAATCGTCTGGTGCAACTTCAGGCCAATATGGCGGATCAAGTAAAAGAAACCAGTCGTGTTCCAAAAATGTTTTTCTGCCTTACGTTGTCATGAAGAATCATAACAGTTTTCTTATTGTCAGAGGTATGATCCTTTTCGAACAAACTCTTATGGACACGTTTCAGCTGCTGGATGTATAAACGTGCATTTAGGGTTTCATTGTCATTTAAGAACTCTACATGATAATCCCAACACATGCACATCATTATCTTTCTTACTGAGCTCAGCTTTTGGAGTCAGTTGTGGAGATCTATTCTTGTCAATCCCCTGCATTTTGCATTGGACATAAGCGTTTTTCATTAAACATAAGCGTTTTTCATCACCTGTTATGATATATTTAAAGAATTGTTAGCTAAGCTGGTACATTTGTCATTACAATATGTAGTTTACTCAGGTGAAAATAATGCAAATCATTCTTACTTAGTTTACTCAGGTGATAATTGCACAAATTACTCTCCCATAAATACCTTACCAATTCAAGTTAAAGATTGTTACATCTATTATCAGCCTTCACAGAGATCAGTCAATTTACATTGACCTATATTTCTTGATGAAGATTTATGGGTAAATCAGTATAAAATTTAATTGAGAAGATTGTTAAGCTGGTTGTCTGTATCTTCTAAATGAACCTTAAAAGCTAGTTAATTTTAACGCTGATTCTGTAATTTCCTTCTTTTTTTAGTAATTAGAATCTAATTTATGCATTTTATGTTTGGTTAATAAACCAACACTTCTTTGTTTTAAGTTTTGTGGCTTTTTCTTTTGAAACATTTTCTACAAAACAACTGATCAGGATTATTATTCCTTCTTTAATGTTGAAAAATAAAAATTTTGAAAAGAAATTAAATTTACTTCACTTTGATATTACTCATTATTTTGTCAGGACTAAAACTTACACGCAATATCTTTTGCCCAATACAAGGCCCAAGGGCAACTCAACTAGATATGTTGTCAAAGAATCAAAGCAGAAGAACATGTCTTTGGGTTGGAAACATAACCCCAGACTCAAAGACAAGCTCGCTAAAAGACCCATTTAGAGAAGAGGGTTAACAAAGGCAGCTTGGAGGTAAGCTGACATTCCCATCAGCAAAACATGTATCTATTTACACTATTCAGACTGATGACTTTCTCTTTACCGTTTCGGCCGTTGTATGATCCGGCCTTCTTCAGGTGTTATTTGTTGGAATTTCAAACCAAACATTTTATTTCGTTCATTGGGGTAGATTGTTCGAATTCCATGTACCATACCTTTGGATATCTCTGTTTTAGTTAATTCGTCTTGATAACTCTCCAAGATATTGCTCTCTCTACCGAGGCCAAGGATTGAACTCACTAGTGAGTGAATTTTGGGGACTTAAACCTAAAGCCTCAGTAACCATTCTTTACTATTACATTTTTTCCCTAAGGGCATATGATCCAGTGGATAAAAGCATTGATTGATTAATCTAAAAACATGACTTGATCCAAAAAGTTGTGAGTTCAATCCCTGTTCTTCCCCAAAATTTGGCTGATTCTAAACAAGCCTTCGCCAGTATAATCGAATTATCTGTGTGGGTAGTTTGGCAGTTCAATTCTGAACTGTTAGTCCCTCATATGTTGAACATGACAGGAGAGTTCCGTATATATATGTATGTTTATATGTATGTGTATGTATATATGTGTGTATATATATGTGTGTGTATATATATGTGTGTGTATATATGTGTGTGTGTATATATATATATATGTGTGTGTGTGTGTGTATATATATGTGTGTATGTGTGTATGTACATATATGTGTGTATATGTGTGTGTGTGTGTACAATCTGTCTCAAGTTATTGATTATGCAAATAACATAAACCTCAATGACTCCAACTTGCTTTGAAAAATTTTGTCAAATTTTAAATAATTTGTCAAAACAAATTTTCAGTTAAATATTTGGGTAGTTTCAACCTTTTTTCTTAAAGTTATTGCATTTATTATAAAAACTGCAATCTGAAGTTATTATGCAAAATCAGAAAATCACTGTTTGCTTTAATAATAAGGTAATAAAATCTTCAACAATTGATCAACACCTATAACTGAACAATTAACAATCATACATAAGTCTTTGAAGCATTTACATTTTAATATAGTAACATTTATTTTCAGCAACAGCCAGCAATCTATTATCTATTAATTTTGTTAAATTGTTTACTTCAGCAGGTTAAATTTCTGACATGGTGGTTTTAATTTCTGCCCATAGGGTCTACTTTGCTGTCATAATGTTTGCCACATTCATATTATTGCATCTTCACAATTGACCATAGATTTTCGATCAGATTCAGCTCGGAACTTGATTATTATTAATTATTATAATTATTAACTTGATTATCCATTATCATTTCACTTGTAAACCTTTTACAATCAAACTATTTCCTTGTAACCTTAGATAGATGAGAAGAATCATTGTCATGCATAAATGCACACTTCACTTTGAAACTTCGACTTTGAGACGTGCATTATTCAAAGAAAGTTTAGTCCATGAAATCATCATAGTTAACGCTGTTCACTTTAACTCCTTCATTGACCTTGAATGGTTCATTAATGATTTGACCAACAATTCCAGCCAATATCATCACACTTCCACCTTCCTTTACTGCCTTCTTTTAGCTACAGGCATATCTGCATCAGAAAAAATCCATCTTTTTGGCCCATCCATCAGGTCCATTGAGTTTCACCCAAGATTCATTTGTGAAAATTACTTTAGAAAAGTCAATTTTCTTTATTTTTTTTTTGTCCAATATTGCTTCATATCTGCTTTATTAAGATGAGTTTGCCTAGATTTCTTGACAGATCCTAGTTTGCAATGTATTCTACACCTTTTGTACTTCTTGATTATCATAATTCCAACCTGTTCAAAGATCTGAGATTTAGTCAAAGGCATTTTCTTTTCGATATAACTCAATTTAGTTTACATTCGACTTGAGGATACAAGTTTTTAAATCTTATTCCTTTGATTCTAGGTTTCAACTTAGTTATATTTTCAAGGGTTTTCTTTATTGTTTGATAATCTCAGTGAAGCCCTTTTGATATCTCCAATATGGATATTCCCTCACTTAATAACTTTATTTTCTGTTTTTCAGCATTTCTTAGATCCTTTCCATTATCCACGTTTTAACATATATTATGAGAAAAATAGCTTTTATTAGATTTCTGCATAACTTCAGACTGCAGTTTTTATTATAAATCCAATAATTTTAATAAATTATTAGGTTGGTGCAAAAATAATGACGTAATAATGTCGTTTTTTGATGTTAAAAAATACGTCAAAAAACGACATTATTACGTCATTATTTTTGCACCAACCTAATATGTTGAAAATACATAGAAGTTTAATTAAAAAAAAATTAAAATTTTGTTTTGACATCTAAATTAATTGTTTGTAATTTGTCAAAAACCCCACAAAGCAAATTGGAGTTATTGAGATTTATGTGATTTGCATAATAACTTCAGACGGACTGCATATGTATGTGTATATATGTGGGCTGAGTCGTTAGAACATTCACTTTCTGACCATGAGACCCGGGTTCGAATCTCACCATGGTCGATTTCACAGGGAGGAGACTTTTTAATGTTATCGGACTGGATCAAGGTCGATGCCAGCATGTGGCACCTTCAGAAAGTGCCTGAAAAACCATACCACGGGTTGACCCAAGCTTTGTGAGTGAAATTAGGTAGACGGAACTCTTGGAAGCTGTGCTAGCATGAAGCCAAAGGTCATTGTGGCCGAGGGCTTGAGCGTGCTGGCCTTGTTCAAATTGTTGATCACGCAAGATAACACACTCTTTCGAAGAAACTGTAACTAAGGTTTGCTCAGCATAGTTGCAGTATAAACCACAGGTAGGCTCTGTGGGTGTTCAGCACACACAAAAATGTGCCTGAGCAAGCGTCTGCAATAAGGATTGGCTAGCCGCCTTAGTAGACAGATATCCTCAAATACGAGTTGCCAGCTATTATATATATATATATATATATATATATATATAGAGAGAGAGAGAGAGAGAGAGACACAATTATAATAATTTTAGCACTGGGAATAATGAGTGGGGAGGAGTTGGAAAAACAATTATAATATTTTTTCCACCGCTCCTCGCACTTATTATTTCCGCAGCCAAAATTATTATAATTGTTTTTCAAACTCTCCCCATCATTATTTCTGGTGTCACATTAAGTCATTAAAGTCCTTCTTGTCTTGTCTTGTCTTTAATGTTTTCACTGAGTTAACCACTCAGTGAAAACATTAAAGACAAGACAACATGAGATCTTGGCTGTCAAATCCATGGTCATGTTCTATTCAGTGTTTTATTATTTTATATTAAATCGCTCTACAGGTTAGATTTTTTTCTAGCTTGATATTGAGCATTTTTTAACAGATACGATTTTAAACTACTATTTTAGTGTTTATTTATTTTATCGTATATACATATATATATATATATATATATATATATAGATAGATAGATAGATCGATATGATTAATGTGAGTAAAAATATGTCACTTTTCTTTAATGTGAGTAAAAATATGTAACTTTTCATCATCCCAACTCCAGAGTTTCGTAGACGGACATGTTCATCCACTTTTCAAGAGGTATCAGCAATTTACTGCTTTTTTTTTTTTGTCCATATCTAACACATCGTGCGATGGGTAAATTGTCGCCAACTTATATTTTTAATTTCGTGTATGTGCATTGTTTGTTTTTGATTTTGTTGAATGCAAAGTATAGTAGGGTCAGTTGGGCAGCGCCTATGAGAAAAAGAGCAGCAAAAAAAGAGCAGCATGACGCAATTCACTCTGCTAGAAAATTTGGAAACGGCATGCTGTACTGCTTGGCATTCACACCGGAAGCTCCAATAGGAATATTTCAGAGTGTTTGGGTGTCAATCTGAGGGCAATGCAGAGGATTCGGAAAGAGTTGGATGAGTCTAATGGTGATTACGAAGGTACGGCAGCCCGGAAAACTCACTTTGATCATTTTAATAAAAAAAGAACTACCGAATCTGTTGGTAAGGGCTTCAGACTCAACACTGAGGTCTATAACAAGAGTTTTGTGGAGGTAGTGCTGCCCTTGGTCAAGGAGGTGTCTGCTTGAATACCCTGTGTCTGGCAACAGAACTCTGCACCATGTCACACATACAAGAGAACACAGTCATGGCTGTCAGACATTTTCTGTGACCACATTACCCCTTACATCTGGTTACCTAACTCCCCAGACGGCAACCCCCTTGATTATTATGTATGGGTCGCAGTTGAGCGAGAGACCAACAAAACATGTTGTAACACCAAAGATGAACTGAAGGCAAAGATTATGGCAGCATTCATACTTAAACAAAAAGTCTAGAAGAATTGTAGAAGATTTCGAAGTCGTCTGGAGGCCCTGATTGAAGGAATGGCGATTTTATCAAAAAAATTTACTGAGTAAATTTTACTCTGTAGTACTTAAAATGGATTTTTAGGGATCGTCTGTAATTATTAATAAAGTAATTTACGAAATAACAATTAATTCATTTAAAAATTCATTTTTCATCGAAAAAGTTTTTTGCCTTCAGTCAATATTATGCATGTTGATAAAAACAAATAAAAGCAACTAAAAGCATTTAAAATTAAATAGTATCTTTGTTTTATTGGGTTTTGTATGTTACAATTCAGAGCTGATTTTAGGTTTACGAGGTCGGATTTTTAAAAAAATAAAACATGATTTACTTTCCTCAAAGCCTTGTATTTTTAACTAATATAATGACTTGCGTGCTTCGACCATAAATTTTTAGAGTTTTTATTAATTTATTTATGGGGGTGTAATTTATATATAAAAAATATATTTTTATAATGACTTTAAAAAAAAGTAACATATTTATAATAATTTCCATCATTCCTGAATAGTTTCTGAAAGTTTCATTAAAATCTGACAATTATTTCTATTTTTGCAAGATTTTCAAAATTAATGTGTGTCATAAGAAAAAAATGGACAAAAAATTCGCTATGTTATTTTTACTGAACTTCCGGTGATGACGAGAAACAAGTTTTTCAATCGAAAGTTAGAATGTTGTAATAAAGACAGAAAATTTTTTTTAAATAATTAAAAATTACTTTGTTCTTTACTCTTAATAGTAACATAAACATTTTGGCGATAAAATTTTGTTTTCGTCAAGTTTGACGTCTTTTTCATCAGACTATGCGCTTTTTTTAGCGATCTCATGGCGATACCTAAATGGCTTCAAAAATGACGGAATGCATTCTTTTAAAGGAATCTTCCTAAAGATTCGTTGGAATAACTTTAATGCTAATCAAAACGGCGAAACTGAAAAAGGTCAATACGGCGAGTGGAGTAAATAAGCGGTCACGACTAAAATAAATTTATTACTAAAAACAACAAATCGGTATAAATAAGCTCATGGTGAATATAAAACAGAATTAAAAAAAACATTTACTCGCGACCTACCCATGAGAAAGAAAAAACGTTCTCCTGCCTGCACAAAGTTGGACGATGAAGCTTGTAAACCGCTTCTAAAAATCGTAAAAAAACTGTGCTGTTACTGAACCTAATCATACTGTGCGTTCCTGGTTGGTACAAGCTGCATTCAGTTCAGACCAAGAAACGATTTCTACAATCTTGTCTATGTTATAATGTGGTCCAGTCTTTTATTAGACATCGCTTGCTGAATATCAAAACTGGGGTCTGTCTTTCCATTGAACGAGCCTTTATTAAGCATGAGTTGGGAAAGCTTTCAAATCGGCATGACTTGCTTGCGATTCTATCGCAATTCTCTTATTGGTGTTAGAGACACTTTATCATTCTATGATTTTTTTCCTGCTTTTCAAGCTATTTTTCATCAGGTCGTTTATTTTTTGAGGAGCCGGTCAATTTGAAAAATTGGAAATACTTGAATTATCTCGTTTCAAAGAGATATGATACTGAAAATGGGAATAAGAATTTGTTGAATTTCTCTAAATGTCACATTTACAGAGATTAAATGTTTGGTTCTTTCGAGAGCTTTGGATTTTTGTAATCCTCCTACTAGGATGAGTAAAGAACAGGTGTTTGCTGAGTTTGAGTTAATATTTTCTCAGTTAAATTTACATAAACCTACCTCAACTGGTAAATTGTCCTTATGCAAGACAAGATTGTTTGATCTTGCATGTAAATATTCGTTTCTTTCGATTGAGCAAGATTTTCTTTTTTTGGAGACGTTACCAGAAAGTTGTTAAAAACCAGTAGTGGTATTTACATAACTAAACCTGATAAAAGTTCTAGAGTTTTTGTATTGGACAAGCAGGACTATATTAATTTGATGGGAGTTATCTTGAATTATTCTTCTAAATTTTGTAAGATTGGTCTTGTTTATTCTTGTGATGGCCCCACAAAAAATGGAGACGAAGGTAGAGACGTTTGCTTTCTGTGTTTAAAATTACTTTAAAAGTTTCTTTCCAAGTCGTTGAACGACCAGATTATCCCTACTAGGCCTCAGCGTCCGCGTATGTATGCTTTACCTAAAGTCCATAGAGAGGACTTAGAGCAGGGGTAGGCAAACTTTTCAGTGCAAGGGCTACATTCAAAAATTCACAATTTTATTGGGACGCATAGTTATTAACCCAAAATAATTAATATTCAAAATAGACAAAGAAAACAGCTTTAAAAGAAAAAAATGCAATTAATTTTTATTAATTAATATTTTAAAGTACTGTTGAAGATTCACATGAAACGCATTTATTTGAAAGACAAAGTAACTCAATTTAAAGTACTTTAAAGATAAAAATATTAATAAGTATTTTTAAGTTGAAGATTTACATGAAACACATCTGAAAGACAAAATAACCGTTTTAAGAAAAAAAATTATTTTTATTAATTATTATTATAAAGTAGAAAGCATATTTATTTGAAAAACTAATTAAATCTGCGTAAAGAAATAAAAACAATTCTTACTATATTTAAAAGTAGAAATTATATTTTAAAGTAGAAACTTCATATAAAACATATAAAGTAATTAAATTTAAAGAAAAAAATTTATTTCGGATTTTAAATTAGAAACTTCACAGATTCATTTGAAAACAAAGTAATTCAGTTTAAAAAAAAATTATTGCTATTTTGAAGTAGTAACTTTACATGAAAGAGATTTATTTTGAAGAACAAAGTAACTCAGCAACAGAAGGATCTCAATGACTGAATGAGAATAATGTATCTGACTGCAGTCATTTATCAATTTGTTAAAATTAGACGTCAAATTGCTTGTAGCAATTATTTGTGGTTGCTTGGTAACTTTCTCTTTCAAATTTATTAACATTTGGCGGTCCGCATGAATTCTTTTGGAGGGCTGCATGTGGCCCGTGGGCCGTCGTTTGCTCATCCCTGTCTTAGACGTATTTTATCCATGGTAGGCTCGATACAACACAAATTGGTAAAATGGTTGGCTGAGTTATTGCAGCCAGTTTTGGCTTTGTATTCTTTCTTTTTTTTTCGTCACTAGTTCGTTTCGGTTTTTTAAATTTATTAGAGATTCCAATTTGTGTTCGGTGGACAAGCTGATGGTTTCTTTTGCTATTGTCAACTTGTTCACTAATGTTCCTCTTCAAAAGACATGATTAGTCTGTACTGGTGCCCTTTATAGGAGTTATCTCGGTTCTCTTAGTATTCCAGGAAACTTTTTTCTGGAGTTTATGCATTTAGTAACTGAAGGGGTTGAATTTAGTTTTAATAATATTATGTATACCCGATTGATGGTATATCAATGGGTAGCCCCTTCGGTTTTATTTTGGCCAATATTTTGGGGGTTTTTTTATGAAAATCCTTTATTTGAAAGCTGCCATAGATCGTTATGTGGATGATACGTTTTCTGCTTTTAAATCTTTCGAAGAGGCGGGAGGCTTTTCATCTGAAGCTTCGGTTTACTATGCAAGTGAAGAGTGATTCTGCGTTACCCTTTTCGGATGGGCTGGTTGAACGTGAGGAGGAGTCGTTTATTACCAGCGTATATCGTAGATTCATTTTTACTGAATTAGAAATCTTTTTTCTCAAAGTCCAGTAATATTAATTTTATTTTTACCTTCTTCCACCGTATTTTGATGATATGTTCACCTTGTAGGTTGGCGGAGGAATTGGCGAACATTTACAATATTTTCCAGGATAATAGTTATTCAGGAAATGTTGTTAAATGTACGGTGGAACGTAAGATTAAGCGTTTTAAGGCTCCTGTGGTGTTTTACCTTGTCTTTGTCCAGTTTATTTAAAACTACCATGGTTGGGTAGGAAGAGTCAGACATTTACTGATAGGATATTGACGTGTGTGACTTGCTTTTCTTTTGTCAAGATACGTGTTGTATTTAATACTATTCCGGTGTTCACATCTTTCGCTAAGCTGCAAAGTACTTCCGTGATTTATCAATTTAAATGTCGGTGACTGTGTCGGGTGAAGCAACCCGGATTGGACAATACGTGCCTGCTTATATAAGACAGGATGGAGCTAGTAACAGTAACAGTTTGTGAGTCTGCGATTGGACTTAATCTGATTGACAATCCGGGTTGCGCTTCCGAATATATTAATGGGACGTTCAGAGTGCTTCAAGGGGCTCGGTTGGTTAAATACTTACGGGTATTTTGTGGCTTACATCAAGCTTCATGGACCAGCTTTGTACAGACAGGAGAACTTTCTTTGTTCTCTGTTTATCATTGCTGGGTCTTGAGTAATTTTTTTTTTGTTGTTTTACACTCAAAAGGAGCATATTTACACCGATTTGTTGTTTTTCAGGAATAAATTTATTTTAGCCGTGCTTCCTTATTTACCCCGATGTTTACTTTTTCACTTACGCCATTTTGATTATTGTTATTCCAATGAATCTTTCTGAAGAAGTGTTGAACTAAAAGGGTAGCTTTAAAAGAAAGCGTTTTCATTTTCAAAGCCATATATAAATTCTATCGTACAAAATTTTTGTTCATATATATATATATATATATATATATATATATATATATATACAATTAATTATTTAAAACTTATAACATAAATATGTTATAAAATCACTACAAAAATAGCCATTTTGTTTCAACACCTCCGGTGTCTTATCAAGTGATGATGTTGAATGTAAAATAAATGGTTTTAAAAGTTTCAAATTAATTAACGATCCTTCGCAAGTGATTTTATAATATATTTATGTTATAATTTTTAAATAAATAATTATATCTGCTCTACTCTGTATTGAGCACTCTTTTAAGAATAGTAATTGTTGGTTATTGGAATTTATTCCGTATACACCAATCATATACTTGGATATACAGTAGCGTCCAAAACTAAGGGACAACATTTTGAAACCTAATATTTGTTAGAAATAACAACTTTGAAAGCTGAAATTTTGACAACTGGTAGTCGTTATCATCCATAATAACATACTAAAATTTGAATCATTTCAATCTGAATTGAAAACAAATATTACTTTTAGTTTAAAATATCGCCAGAAACCATTTTTTTTAACATGGAGGTGGATGTTTTTATGAGATGTTAACACATTTATCAACGGCTTGATGTTTGGCAAATTTACGTAAGAGATAAATGATACAAAATTACATGACGAATGCAACATAAACATCTTTTTTATTTATTTTTTTAACTACTCAGTAATCTTTAAAATTTTACCTATTTCAAGCATTCTAATATTTTATTGAATTTTAGGAACTAAACAAATTCTAGGGCAAAAATAAATATGTGTACAACAACTAAAAAAGGGTAAGGAAAAATACTAGAAGAAAATACGCAATATAAAAATTGCAGCTAGATTACATTAAGGCATAGAAACCATTCCTTCTGCTTCCAGAGGGAAGGTTTCCTGAACTTAGAGAGTCTCAAGCGCTCTCAAATGGTAATCTGCTGACTACTGTGAAAGAAATCTCTGGTAAAAGAAAAGTTGTGCCTTTTGTTTATGGTGTTGATGTGCTTTTTTTGTTGTTGATGTGCTTTTTTGTTGCCATTGTTATTATGCTTCTTTTTTTTTCTTGTGGTTGGTGTGCTTCTTGTTGTTATTGTTGGGCTTTTGTTGTTGTTGTTAACCGTCTTTGTATACCAGTGATGAAATAATTTGTAAAGACTTCTGTGATAGGACAAATCGTAGAGAGAATTGGAATCATGCCTCAACTGAAATTCGAAATTGATATGATAATTCTTTTTCTATACTGATGACTGTTACACCGCTTAGAACCTCCATTAAAAAGCTATTAATTCCAACACTTTAAATCTTTAAATGTCTTGTCTTTTTTTTCTTTTGATACTAGGTTGTCTCTGTCATGCTAACCGGGTTGGTCCTTGGTGATTTGGCTACAGACACTTATCATTCTTCCCATCTGACAGTTGTTTATGAAGCTGTTATCCTGCAAGCGATTACTTATGTAAGTTTTAAATTTACTTAATTTTACAAATTTTTGCCTTTCAACATTGGGAAGAAATAGTGAAACATTTTTAAAGAGGTAGTGTATCTATGGCAGTCACCTTGCACAAGATTTAACACAGTGAATCTCGACGTAGAACCTTAGGCCCAAGAATGGGCTACGCACATTATAGCAAACCACCCTCATTCTCTCCGTATTCTACTGGGGAGAAGTAAGTTCCAATTAAGCAGATTTTTCCCGCAAACCACTGCTCTGTGGAACCAATTCCCAAGAAGTTGTTTTCCCGATCATTACAATCTTAACCTATTCAAGTCTAGGATTAACCTTTATCATCCCCCGCCTATCCACATAAAGTGTACCGCTTACTATGTAACCCTCTACCTCGAGTGTCTCCCCGGCCTTTTATAGGGTGACCCCCCACCTCCGTAAAGAAAAGAGAAATATTTTAAATGGTCCTGCAGACACCAAGAGCAATGTCAGTCACTATTTATATAACCTTGAAATTTCTACTTCTTCTATGTGCCATGTCCCGTCAGGTCGTTAGCGATCATGGCTCTCCACAATTTCTTGTTCGTTATAGCTCTTAGTAAATTTTGTCTTCTCCTAAACCCTGTTCTGTTTTGTTTCAATAAAAAGATATAAATTTCAACCGAAAGTAGCACTGTCTGTTCGGTCAATGAATGTCAAACGTTTCCTTATAGGGAAACGGTTATTATTACCATTACCATATTCACATGGGAGTTTGTGTTTTCTTTTCTCACTTAAACCATTTAGGTTTCTCAGTCAGAAAACAAAACTGGGGGATATTACCCTCTGATCCTCAGTGGAAAAGAATATACATACATATCTTTCCTCTTTGTTGGGTAGACATTATGAATTTAAGCGCTGTACTTGATTGGCAACAATTTTATAGTTGCTATCAGTTTCTTCTCTCGGAACTTTTCAGCCATAATACTTCACTATTCCATAAAAGATGGAAATGCCTGAACCTTACAAAAAAAGGACAGCGAAGATTACATAACTTTCGCATCAATTGTTAACAAATATTGTGACGACTTCAAATTATCGGAACTCAGCGCGGACAATTTCAAATGCTTAATTTACGTCCAAGGCCTGGTTTCAACCAAAGACACGGAAATGAGACGCGGAATACTTACTAAATTGGAGAGTTAACAAGATCTGACACTCAAAAGACATAGAACAAGCTGGCATAGCACACATATGCAAAGTACGAAGGCAAACAAATTTTCCCTCCTCACAAACAAACCAAACCGATTTTCCCGCCTCAAGAACAGGTAAAACAAAATTTTCTAATTATAATCAACATAAAAAAAACTACCACCCAGTCCATGCTATCGTTGTGGGTCTTGGCATTGGGTTAAAGACTGTACATATCGTTTTAAAACTTGTTTATCATGTAAAAAAATCCGCCACAAAAGTTGTCATTGTTGGTATAGAAAAGAAAGCAAAAGCAGAATAAGAATTACGAGGACTGGTCAAACAAATGAGGCTAATATAAGAAAATATGAAAGGCAAAACAGAAAAGTTAGGTTACAGCTGGATTCTGGCTCAGACTTAACTATCATAAATCTACAAACATGGAGAAAACTGAACAAACCTGTCATGTTAAAAACGGATAAAATTGCTAGATCAGTTACGGGGAGAAAGATAAAATTCGAGGGTGAAATAATTACAACCGTAGCATTTAATGGAATGACGAAAAAACTAAAAATGTACGTCTTAAGAAATACCGAAAACCTATTCGGGACAGACTGGATGCAAAAATTCGAATTGTGGGATCTACCTATTAGCACCTACTGCCAGAATGTAAAAAGCTTATCAACCGAGGCAGACAAATTAAAAGGAAAACTAAAAACGAGTTTCCCCGAAGTATTTTCAGCAGGTCTCGGAAGATGTAAGAAAATGGCAGCAAATATCGAAATAAAAGAAAACGTTCAACCTGTTTTCAAGAAAAAAAAGGAGCGTACCGTTTGCGTCAATAGAAAAAATTGACCAAGAATTAACTTGACTCGAAAATACGGGCATATTGAAAAAAGCAGAATACAGCAAATGGGCCGCACCAATGGTCTACGTCAAAAAGAAATCAGGAGAAATTCGAGTTTGTACTGATTTTTCTACAGGTTTGAACGCAGCAATAAAGGACTACCACTATCCTCTACCCAGTCCAGAAGAAGTATTCACTAAATTAAATGGCGGAAAATATTTTTCAAAAATTGATTTAAGTGAAGCATACCTGCAAATTCCAGTCGATGAAGAAAGTTCAAAACTTCTATGCATAAATACACACAAGGGATTGTACAGATACCAAAGACTACCATTTGGAATTAAGGTCGCGCCGGCTATATTCCAACAGACAATGGATACGATGCTTGCCGGACTAGACTACTCAATTACATACCTGGATGACGTATTGATTAATAGCGAAAGCGTTGAACAACACTGGCAACATGTACAAGAAGTTTTTAAGAGAATTCAAAGCTATGGATTCAAAGTAAAAGAAAATAAGTGTGATTTTTTCATGAAGGAAATTAAATACCTTGGCTATATCATAGATCAAGAAGGTAGACGACCAGACCCTGAAAGGTCTACAGTAATTAAAAAAAAAAGCCAGATGGGACAATAAAACCTATCGCTCATGCTTCTCGAACCATATCACCAGCAGAAGTCATGTTCGCTAGGAAAATCAGATCAGCGTTCGATAAATTACTACCAAGTAAAACAAAACAAGTAACACAGTCCTACGCACCAAAAAGAAAATTTCTCCCAGGAGAAAAAGGGTTTTTTAAGGCATATAAAAATAATACCTCTTACTGGGAGCAAGGCATAATTGAGAAAAGAATTGGTAATATGATGTACATAGTACAAGGAAACAAATTCTCACACAGAAAACACGTAAACCAAATAAGGAAGCGACCGTTACAGGATGCTAACAGTCCACCTCAAGAAGAGGTATTGGACACGATTTTCGACACATTCGATATAAAAAAACCGTAAACAATGCCAGAACCAAGAAAATCGTCAAGAAAAAGAAATTTCACTGAACCTTCGGAAATAGACCCAAAGAAAAAAAAGATATTAAAAAAAACCCTGCTACGCAAAAGCTTCGGAAGGGGGGTGTTATGGGATCTTACCCATAATAATAATAATGGACTATTCCATATTAATAAATACTGCGCCTCAGGAGTAGGCAAGAAGTCAGTCCGTAGTTCACTACCGACTGTTGGGTTGTACTCTCTTCCTATGGACGGGAGGAACCCGAAGGAGGCTACGCCGAAGGGCGGAGTCTCCGTCAGGGAGGTAGACCGGCCCTGAACCCGTTTATGCGGATTCAATGGGTTTATTTTTTGGCCGAGCCCACGGGCTCGGAATGCCCACGTTAAAAAGGCCTTGTGCCACATGACGCCCTCGTGGGGTGGGGGTGACTGAATATCGTCAGTCAGTAGTTCGTTGAGTCAAGAGTCGTGTCAGAGGCAGTCCGAAACAGAGTCGCGTTCAGACAATTACTGCACGACATTGGGATAGTGATACTGGTCGAGACTACATTATTCTCCCTACTAAACCTGATTGTTCCTACTAACACTTTTACTTCTCTTTATATATTCCTGTTTGTAATATATCTGTGTTATTCCATATCCGTGTTCGTGTTCTTTATTGGTTCTACCTTGGACTATCACCGGTGGTACAAGGAATCGGACCATAACACTAGCTTATGGCAGTATCATGTTGAAACATTGTTTGATCAGTGGTTTAGCAAAGTTGATCTTGGTCAGTACCTAGATCGGTGAGCGCTTGGGAATACCAGGTGCTCTAATCTTGCAGGTGCGAGTGGTGTAATGGATAACAGCTCGGAATTGGAAACCTGATAGTCAAGTTCCAATTCCAGTTGTGTTTGCTTATTCACTTATGTGCAAATAACATCGTGAAAGGTGTAAATCCACCTCTTCCTCCCAGATATGGGTTAAATAGTAGGACTTGTATCAGTAAATCTTTATTATCTACAAAAAACTCTTAAACTCTAAAAATGTTTTCTAGCTTTAGACAGACCCAAACGGGTTGGTAAATCATAAAGAAACAAATCTATATGTGTGTGTGTGTGTGTGTGTGTGTGTGTGTGTGTGTGTGTAGATCTATATTCATTACTAAGAATTACTCTTAAGAAATAAGTTTTCATGTACTTTTTCACCCAACTTATGCATTTCTCTCTGTGATGCAGTCTTATGAACAGGAGTTTCGTGTTTCTTGTTTAGGATGAGATCAGGATTAGGATTAGATTTCCAGTTCCTTCTAAAGTCTTCTCATTCTCTTTTACTTCCAGTAGCCCCTTGTGTCTTAGTGGCATTATCGCCTTGCTTGGGATGAATTTAATTTTAAAAAAAAGTAATTATTTATTCTTCTTCTCACTGTGCAATGCAAAATGAAATTGGACAGCAGTCCCCACAAAAAACATAACGCAAGATTCAAAGTTAAAAGCTGTCCTTCAAGCACTTTCTCCTAGAAGTATAAGAACTAAAACATTGTCCTGTGGGCAAAATCCAAACAAGTGGTACCTGGGATGCGTAATGTCTTTCATTATGTTTTCTGCTCTGCTACAACAACAAGAATTAGACACATTTTCAATGCCACCTTCAAATATTTTCTTGCTGGTCAAGCCACTTTTCTTGCTTATATAACCCTACAGCAAGCAATTGCGGAGGTGACCTGGAAAGTCTTTCCTTATATAGCATATTCTCAAAACCAGTCACCTTTAGATCATAACTTGTTTCGTGTGATCTTTACAAAGCTCTAATAAAAATGAATCATTTATTATTTGCATAACATTTATTACTGCGTATTATCACAGTTGTTTTATTTTATCATTACTTATCATTCTCAATCTTTAACTGTACCTCATCAGGTAATAATATATGTAGGTATAGAAAATCGTTCGGTCCAATATACATAGCGACTGTAACAGCAAAATTGTCCAAATCGTTTTACAGCATAATTGTCCATCCCACAAAATGTTTAATATCTAAAAAAAAAACATTAACGTAATTGTGTTTCTTTTTTCCAAGTTTTTCAGATAAGACGTCATGACATCATTTGTTATAAGACTCATTGAAAAGCCTTTGAGTTATTCAGTTAGAAAGATAACAGGTTAAAATCATTTTTGTCAGCCCCACTGCCTTCACAAATGAGCAATAATGAGCGGAAAAAGAGCATTCAAGCCTTCAATAATGGTACTAATATTCATACTCTGGCTTCCATTTTCAAAGTCCATTCAAGGACCATCAAGAGAACGGTGAATAAGTTCAAAAAAGAGGGAGCAGTAGAGAGGAAAACTGGATCAGGTCATAGCAGGAAGAGGGATCATCATTTCAACTTAGAGCTAACGAGATCAATTAGAAAAGATCCAACTCAATCCATAAGACGTTTGGCACATGAGAGAGGATTTTCAGCTATGACAGTACAAAGAGCAGTTGCAAACGTGCACACACTCCAGTCAGTCACCCAAGACATCCAACACTACCGCAGGCTACTGAAATGACCACTTCAATCCAGAGCTACCCTATCCCATGTTGTGATTTTTAGATCATAAGGCAGCCAAGATCAAACCGACGCAGGTATTATCGTGTTGGGCTGATCCAAGCAGAGTGATGATGTACAGAAAAATAACACACGAATAAATTGAACAAAAGTAAATATTGATTTTATAATAGTCTCCATACAATAAATGGTTTATGTCAGAGTTCGTGTGCAATTACTTATCAGCCCAGCAAACATCTAAATCGGAAGTGATACTATCTGGTACAAATCTGGTTTTGGTAAATTTCGGCACAAGGCTGAAGTCGGAGCTTCTCTTCGCAGGCAATCATGTGGCCTCTCTTCTGTCTCGTCTCCGGTCCGTCTCTTTCTGGCGAATTCGCTTCGCACGTTCGTATTTATGGACATTGACAAAAACTGGCATGGGGGCATGGCGTGCTAGAAACATTTTGGTGAATCCCCCTCCAGTTTATGTCATAACTTTGGGGAATTCCCTGTCTCCCAATTCTCTCATCTCAATATATCTTACCAACCATTTCAGTGAGCGTGGATGGCTTATCCACCTCCACTCCTGTCTCGAATTGACTTCACATCCGTTGTTTAGCGAAAATGAAATTTCCACTTTGCAGCTGTGTGTCAATGAAACATCGACCCTCAAGTCTGGGTCACTTTTCCATTGTTCAAACAGCTCAACATACAATTCAAGCCGTTTATATATCAATTTAATCTTCCTTTTTCCCAGGGGTTCTTTTCGTATTAACTCTTCTTGTTTCTATGTCTGTCAGCACATAATGCTTTCTTTTGTTTCAACAACACTTTCTTCCATTTTACCACGGCAACGACAAATAGTATCACACAGTAAAAAAAGATTTTAAAATGAAATCATACGTGAAACGTGTGAGACACCTAGTTACCCCAGGACATAAAGTTAGGAGGTTAGAGAGGGCGTAGATCATTTTGAAAAAGTTGGAAAATGATCCTGAAATATATATATATATATATATATATATATATATATATATATATATATTAAAGACATTTTATGTTTAACGTTCTTTTTATAGATACAAGTATTTAAGTAAATGCTCTGTTTATAATAAACAGTATTAAATAACATTTACCGGCCTGAATGTCCGAGAAATTTTCATAGAAAATATTCGTTCTTTGACAGTTTGAATGTTTTAGTTCGTTCTTTTTCTATGAAAATTTCTCGGACATTCAGGCCGGTAAATGTTATTTAATACTGTTTATTATAAACAGAGCATTTACTTAAATACTTGTATCTATAAAAAGAACGTTAAACATAAAAATGTCTTTAATAAATAAATTGTCGGACTTTGTCCATTTCGTAATATATATATATATATATATATATATATATATATATATATATATGAAATAATGTTCATATATATATATATATATATATATATATATATATATGAACATTATTTCAATAATTTATAAGCTTCCGATCCTTAGCTATAATTAATTAATAATGAACATGTCATTTTCGTTTATGATCGATTTCATCATAATTTTTCTGTCATGCTTGGAGAGTAATTATACATTCTTATTGCTCCAATAGTGTTATAAAAACGTTGGAAAATTCCAGTAAGATATCTTTAATCATTTCTAAGATACAACGGTTCAAAGCTTAATCTAACAAATGGACAATTTTGCTGTTACACCTGTTATATACTCAAGTATAGTATGAGTTTTTTATGATCCATTTTTTTTACTCAGAACATATGGGGCCGCACTATACAAAGGTAATTTTTTAAGAGGTTAAAAATGTTTGGGGCTAAAAAAAAAAAGCAAGAAAATTTTCTGAGAAGGAGCTGGTGGCTGTACTGATCATATGATGTGATTGCCGTGTGATACCGAGGATTTCTGTCCGAGTTAAAGCAGGAGTGTTACCCAGCATCCCCAGAAATTCGTTTGTTCTTACTTGTGTTTCCAGTGTTTGGTCTACATTCGTCGCTTACATCTGATGTTCCTGTATGGTTTAGTCTGTTGTTAACTGGAGCAGAGGATGGCTTGATAATTTTAATGCTTCCAATACAAAACTGGTCCCTATTAATCATCTGAGAACCATCTCTGCCCTCCGTCAGCATAGCTGATGCTGACCTCCACGAGAGTGACTCACTGCACCTTCGTGGGCTAATGTTCTTGGCTGACAAAGTAGAAAGACTATATTGAATCCATTGCTAGGTCAGCTGCCAGGGAGTTTGGTTCACTGTGTTGTCTTAGACGGTTTTTCTTTCCTGAATCTATCATACATATCTATATGTCTACCATTCATCCATACTTAGAATATTACGGCCACATATGTTCCTGTACTCCTGCTACCTATCTTGAGCTTCTTGAAACAATCCAAAGAAGAATCACTTTCCCATAGCTTGCATCTTTTCCCTTTTCTATAAATATTTACATGTTAATTGTTCAGATGAGCTTTTTGCTATGGTGCCTAGACTCTTTGAATTTACTAGACTAGTGATGAGGTCTCACCAATTTACAGTTGAGCTGGCTAGATGTAACCATAAATTCTATGCTAACAGTTTCTTCTCTTGAACTTCTCACTTGTCAAATTCCCTTCCAGATCCACGCTTTCCAGCCAACTTTAATCTGCAAAAATTTGAATACAATAACAATCGCTATCTACTGTATTCCTGTTTAGTCTTCCTCTATTCTTATTCCTCAGCAATATTCTTGTTTGTAACTCTTTTACACTCTGTAACCCCATTGTATCTCTGTGGCATGCTTGGGGTGAACTTGATTTAAAAAAAAAAGTTCTGTTTGTGCACTGCTTATCTTAATCCCATATTCAGCTCATTTCATGTCTGTTTCCAGTGCTGCTAATTTTCCCATCCCACTTGAGCTGTTAAACGCCTATTCATTGCAGCTATCTGACCAATGAGAAGAAAAAACCCTTGTGTTATCATACAGATATTTTCCTCTGTAAAGCAAGTTTTTTTAAATGGAAAAAAATCAAAATATGGTGAATAATTTTTGCCTTTATGCTTTTTTTTCAGATTTTATCTGCTCTACTTATGCAAACAGAACGCTTGCGAGGAATTGTTACTTCTGGTGTGTTGTTCATTTTTTGGTTGCTCTGCACAATTACAAGAATTATTCCATTTTATTCAAAGATTATTCTTAAGGTATGTTCATCCATTTTTTCTCTTTTTGATAAACAAATAAAATAAGTAAATAATGCTGCTATTCTTCACATTCAGAAATGCAAAATTCCTTTGGTGAAGTTCATCACCACTAACTTGCATGGCTAAGGTCAATTTTGACATTCCATAAACTTCAAAGATGAACATTTTACAGTTCCATCTGAAAATCTGATCAGATTTTTTTATACTAATCTTCACTCAATACAAGGCCTAAGTGCCACTCAAGGTACAAGGGTGATGCAGGAAAAATAACAGTTAACCGTAGACAAAAGAGCTCAAGATTGTAGTGATTTGGAAAATATCCTGCTGGCAGTTTGTCTTATTAATGGAACACAAAAGGAATGGGGATGATTCACTCTTGTCTATATGGCATGGTAGGTCCTACTTGTAAAGGACAGGAGTGGTGGGACTAAGGACTGTAGCTTTTCAGAATACATTGCATGAAAATCATGATGGAGCAGCAAGAGGCACGTGACGTTTTGTCTGTGGGAAAAGGGTTGTAGGGTGGAAAATAATTCATTCCCAACAAGGCCATATAAATGCTTTTAAACTCTATTAAGACAACCAAGTCAAGATTGGGCAGCTCCAGCCCAGATATAGCAGCAATACTTCATTTTTGGTCTGATTTGGCTCTTGTAAAGATAGTGGGAAGTCAGATGCTTACTATAGCAGTACAATGAACCAACAATTATTTTCCAGCATCCTTAGCAATAGATTGTATATATGACTTCCACTTGAGGTCTGGGGACAATGAATCAACAGCTATTCTGGCATCTTTAGCAATAGATCAGATCATGAGTTCCACTTGAGGTCTGGCAAGAGCTTAAGTCCCAATAGACATTCAAGGCAAGGAGCCTTCTTGAAGACCCATTCATCATGATGTGTGAGAGTTTAGGGTTAGCTCAGTGTTAATGGAATGTTACTAGTTTGGTTTTAGCCATATAGAACAGGAATCATAGTGCACAATTCCAAAATGTGTTTCTTAATAATGGTTAGACCAGTGGTTCCCACCTAAGCATCTTTAAAATCCTGATACCCTCCCTGTGATATATAATCCTTATTATTCAAAAAATGAACCCCTATTCACATGGGGGAAGCCTAAAAGGCCATTAACTAAAAAAGCTTCCAAAGGACATGGCATCCATGAAAGAGAAAAATAAAAGAACAAAAAGACAGTTGAACTACTGAGGAAGAAATTAGTAACAATTTTAAAAAAAATAATATATAAATATTATATACAGTACATATGTAATTACACATGCATGTACACACACACAAATATGGGCACCCCTATGTGGTGTAATGATTAGCAAACTTGTTTCACTAGAAAAATTGTGACTGGGGAGTGAGTTAAATTCTCACTGGGTGTCCCATAATTTAGACTTTGTGCTACATCTAAGCTAGGCTTACAAAATCCCGTTACACACAAATATTTTTATATATGCATACTGTATATGTACCTGTCTATATTTCTGAGATGAGGTATTATGTACATTGTTTACATTCTTCGGACTATTGTCCTCATCTTTGTCGCCATATTTATTACAACGTTTCGGCCGTTGTACGCTCTGGCCTTCTTCAGGTGGTTGGAATGTCGAACTTAACCCTTTATTTCACTCACTGGAGTAGACTGTTCTAGTTCCACGTGCCATGTCTAGTTGATGTCAGTTATCAGTTATCTCCTGTTAATTTCCCTCTGAAAGTTCTCTACTGCCTTAACTGTTGGTTAGAACCAGTGACAGGACCCAAAAAGTGTGAGTTCAATATCCGGTTAAGGCAGTGAAGAACTTTCAGAGGCAAATTAACAGGAGATAACTGATAACTGACATGCATAAAACATGGTACGTGGAACTAGAACAGTCTACCCCAGTGAGTGAAATAAAGGGTTAAGTTTGACATTCCATCCACCTGAAGAAGGCCAGAGTGTATAAAGGCTGAAACATAATAAATATGGCGACAAAGGTGAGGACAATAGTCCAAATAATGTAAATAATGTGTATATGTACCATATGTATTAACTCGCGCACACACTAATACTTACATAGACCCACTATAAAAACTTAGTAACAATCTTAGGAATTTTACTTAGATTTTACTTAGTAGCAATTTTTAGGAATCATTGTTCTTAGGAACAATGAAAAGATTTTACTTCAAGAAACAGAAAGAATAGATTTTTAATCAGTTAACTATGAAAAAAGTATATAATATGTCTTGGCAAATTCTCCACTTTAATTGTTGGCTAATTAAATTTTTTACTACTTTTTTAACTCTTAAAAATAAAATATTTCTTCTCAGCAATAAAATGATAAAAATTTTCACTACTCTGTCTTTTAAGAACGAACTGTAATTTTACATTTTAGTGCTGAAGGTGTCAAACTAATCTTCTATCTGAATGATGAAGGCTTATTACTATTTATTTACATATGGACTATTGTCACCATTTACGTTATTGATATCACATTTCGGCCATTGTATCCTCCAGCCTTTACCAGGTGCTCATCAGTCTTGGTAAACTTTAGTGAATTTATTTGATCTATTAAGGTAGATTGCTCTCATTTCATCGATGATACCTACAAATATCTTGTCTAGTTCATATTTACTACTGTTCAGTTATTGCTCACCTTGTTTCCACTGACTATAAGTACACTCTGCCTGAGCCAGTCATCCTCGGTAAGACGATAAACTACGTCCAGCAGCAAGGCCTCTGATCAGGAGGTTTTGAGGAGTGTGGAACCACCTCTTAATTGCTGGTGTTCCCAGGTCCACCCTGACCCAGGTTGGTAGCACCTGTTAGGGTCCCATCAATGGGCAAATAGTTAACTATTACCAGCAATACCTTTTGAAAAAATTATTACCAATTTTGAAGGAAAAATATTACCAGAAACAGATTTTCGACAAAACAAAATATTACCAGCAATAAAAAATTTTGTTGGCATTAAGTAACCCATTGAGGTTAATAAGCCGTAAAACAAAATAAACCAAACCAAATCTGCCCAAGCCAGAACTCACAATTGCAATGTCTCCAAATTCCTGAATCAATGCTTTAATCCACTAGACTATTGTTCTGAATGTGGTATAAGTTCCAAATTTCTTAAAGGTTACCTGGATCAACAAGCACCTGATGAAGGGCGAAGGGTACAATGGTCGAAGCATTGAAATAACAACAAAGATGAGTGTAATAGTTTGCATGTAATATTTTTCTTTAATTACTTCATCCCAAACAAGGCAATAATGCCACTAGGACATCAGGGGTTAGTGGGAGTGAAAGAGAGCAAGTGAGGGAGGAGAAGTGAAGAGAAAGGACAATAATAGAACAGATTTCAAAAAGACAGAATTATGTAAATAATAATTTTAAGTGAACTTCATTTTTGGTACAGGACTAGTAACTCCATCCCATAAACCCTACTTGCTACTATAACCAGAGCATCAGCATTTAACATGGTTTTGTGTTAGTCCTATGCTCCATAAGGAGTCGACAGGCTCAGGAAGAAGAAACAATTTAGTATAAAGTCAAATATGTGAAAATGGAGTAAGAAAATTAGGATGCATCAAGTGGAAAGATCTACCTACCTTGAAAATCAGCATTTAAAATCCTTGTTTATAATAGGAATCAAGACTAGAACCCCTGTTGCCAATGGGCAATATGTATTAGGTTGGTGCAAAAATAATGTCGTTTTCTTACATAGTAACATATGTGAGAAAACGACATTACTTTTGCACCAACCTAATAATTATCTCAGCCATTAAACAGGAGATTTTTCTTCATTTATAGTAACCAACTAACGGTTATTGACTCACATTCTGATCTAATTTGTTTGCATTCACTGTCATTGTCTTTGCTTGCTTTTCACACAATTATGTCACACTGTTATATTCAAATAAAATCTGTCATACTTAAGAGGTATTAAAAAAATCAGGGATGTCTACTCAAATATTTGTAAAAAAAAAAAAAAAATTTATCAGAAGAAAATAACATTTACAAGAAGAAGAAAGAATGTCAGATTTTTTAAAAATTCCATTAACTGCTTAAATAACTTTCATGTTTCCAGTACAAAAATATAAATTATAAATATAAATTACCATATATATATATATACAGTATGGCACAGATAATTCTGGAAAAATTAATTTGATAATAAAAACAGTGTTTTCTATATAATAAATTAATATATTTCAATAAAATTTTATACATATTTAGGTACATATATAAGGTACCAAAATCATTTGATGAGGCTCCCATCGGCAGCTTTCACTTTCTCTATTTGGGACTGGAAGCTGATATCTGCCTTGAGAGCCTCCTTTGTGTTGTATAGCCTGCTGATCACCTTCCTCTATAATCGGTACTGGAAGACTAATGTAAGACTACAGCATGGCACAGATAAATCTGAAAAAAATCTATTGGATAATAAAAACAGCATTTTTTATATAACAAATTAATATATTTCAGTGAAGATTTATGCACCGTTAGCCATATATATAAGGTACAAAAAACACTCAACATGGTCAGCATCATTGACCACCTCTTTCTCCAGGTGGACTGGAAGCTGTAACAGGCCTTGGAAATGGCATCTCTGTGTTGGCCATAGCATCACTGATGGTTGCCTTGAGAGCCTCCTTGATATTCCACACAAAATAGTCAACAGGATTGCAGTCTGGTGATGAGGTGACACCATGAGCCAGGCAACCCAGTGGGGTATGATGAGCAAGTGGCACATCTTGAACACATAAGATTTATAATTCAACTCCTCCTTGACAATACATCTGATTATTTGCATGCCGGTGCCTATTTCCTTGGGGATTTTCACCATGCTTTTGCTGGGGTGCTTGTTTACAACCTTGGCAACGTTGGTGATGAACTCTGACATCCTGATGACACCCAAGCACTTCTTACAACCTGACCTGAAATTCTCCTTGTTGTCTGAGGCCCCATATGCCTTTCAAAAGTCAAAAACCATAGTTTTAGGGCATTTAAACCATTCAATATCATCCTTGGCTTTGTGGTTGGTGCAAAGTCTCTCCACAACAGCATTTAAATTGTCATCTTCTGAAGTTATGTTGATTGCTAAGCACTTCATATGTCAATGGCTAGACAGTTACTGAGGTGTAGTAATTTCTAATGGCTCTCTCAAAACCTTGCTGCACTGTGACGTCATGGTGTTGTTGCCATGTATAAATACCGGATTTATCTGTTCCCCAATGTAGGCACCAAAAAGTGTCAGTAAATGATGTACATTTCCAAAAAGATTAAATTAAGCCTTGATTTACGATAAGGACAGCTATGGCTGAAATGGTAGGATAAAGGTGAATGCACGTTCAATCCTAGCTAAAAGATACATTTTCTCTAATAAAACATTTGACGATCTAGACTAGTAGACATTAATTTCACTGATTAAAAGGAGCAATTGAGCTTTGCCTTTCCTTACTGTAAGGAGATCTCTGACTTGAAATGATAAAGGCACAACTGGCTAAAAGATGGTTTCCCTGTTAAAGCAGCAAAGTATAACAGGAGGAACCAACCATTTTTTCAGCATCTTTTTGTATATATGAGTTCCAATTGAGGACTGAGTTGAGCTTGAGTCCCAACAGACATTTAAATTCACTTTCATATCTTCAGGTTTTATTACAATTCTGAACATCGCTTTTAAAAATAATAAACATTATCAAAGAGTAAAGGTAAAGAGTAAAGATGTGACTTTCGGCACGATATGAACCTGTGTACCCTTAACAGGAGAAACCACCGTTAGATCTGACATGCTTTATAGGGAATCAGTTATATGGAGCCAGATTCTTGAAAGCTTATACCTGCTCAGTTTCATATCTGAATATAAACAAAGCAATTTATAAAGAAGTAATGGATGCTTTATTTATTAATACAACAGATCTTATCACTTTAAACGTTATTTTTAGTGGATACCTCGGTGTATATCTTTCTTTAATAAGATATCTCGGATATTCAGGCCAACAGACAAAAATAAATAAAATTAAACTACTCTCTATCAGTCATCTGAGAGACCCCTTGTTATATTTATATGTAAATCTTCACCATATAAATAGAGTAAACTATTATAGAAATAGTAGTGGATACTTTTAACTAATTATAGCATATGACGTTCCTTTCTGCCTTCCATCAGCATGGCTGATGCTAACCTACAAGAGATTGACTAGTTGTGCCTTTTTGGGCTAACAATTCTGCTGAAAAGATTATATTGAATCAATTGCTAGATCTGCTGCTAGGAAAGTTAGTTCACTATGTCTTGCTAGACAATTTTTCTCTCTAGAATCTATCTTATATATTTATAAGTCTACTATTCATCTATGTATTGAATATTGCTGCCACATCTGGTCTGGTGCTTCTGCTATACATTTAAAGATTCTTAATAAAATCCAAAGAAGAATCTGCAGTGTTACTGGACCTGACCTGGTGTCTCACTTTAAGTCACTTTTCCACTGCTGTAATGTAGCTTCCCTGTGCCTTTTCTATAAGTACTTTCATGGTAATTTTTCTGACAAACTTTCCTCTATGGTATCTAGACTTTATGAATCTGAGTGCAGTACTAGATTGTCAATAAGGTCTCATCATTTTTCAATTGAAATTATTAGACATAACTGTAAGTTTTATGCTAGCAATTTCTCCTATCACACTTCTTGCTTATGGAACTCTCATCCGGCTACATCTTCCCAATCAACTTTGATCTTCAAAAATTTAAATATAATGTCCATCATTATCTTCTATCTTCTTAAATCTTGTTCTTTTATTATTCCCTATCCTTAATAGTATTTTTTTACCTCTCATATTCTCTAACACTCAGTAACCCATTGTGTCTTAGTGACTTTATTGCCTTCCTAGGGGTGAAATGATCAAATATAAAATATGCTCTTAATAAACGAAGCATCTACTCAAATATATCCACTAAAAATGCATCCACTAAAAATAATGTTTAAAGTGCTAAAATCTGTTGGACTGATAAATAAAAAATCCATTACTTCTTTAGAAATTGCTTTGTTTATGTTTGGATATGAAATTGAGTAGATCTAAAATTTCAAGAATCTGGAAAGCATTTGCACTAATAAGGCACTATTCGACCTTGGATGAGTCAATATAAAGCAAGTTGGATCTAATGGTAGTTTTTCTTGTTAGTTTCAGTTTCACATCCTACCAAATGGCACATCTTTTTCTTTAATAAGATTTCTCAAATATTAAGGCTGATAGTCTAAAATAAATAAATATATTGCTTAATAAAAATAAACTGGGTGTCTACTCAAATATGGGTATACATTAAAAATAACATTTAAAGTGATAAAATATATAAATATAGACTTTTAAAATGTCAACTGGCTAATGTCAAATGAGCAAGTGGGAAAGAAAGATATGCAAACCATTTGCTATCATTCAAATACAAAAGATATAAAAAATAACTCCATACTAACTAAAGTACTAAAATAACAAAAGAGAAAATTCTGTTAGTTGAATGGCATATGTCATATAACATTGTTTTACGTGTGCTCAGTAGTCAACATCCACTCATCTGACTCTTTACTCTACACTCTATTTATCCAATAACCAACATAAGCAAATAGGTAAAATCCTATTTGCCAAACCCATTACAGTATTTTTTTAATTAGTATCACCCCAAGCAAGGCAGTACAGCCACTTGCATGCAAGGGGTTACAGGGTGAGCAGGAATTAGGAAGAGAAACATTAGTAATGAGTAGAAAGAGAAAAGGAGCAGTTAGAGGAACAGCAGATAGCAATTGATATTGCATTTAAATTTTTGCAGATTATAGTTGGCTTCTATTAGGTTGGTGCAAAAATAATGTCGTTTTCTCACATATGTTACTATGTGAGAAAACGACATCATTTTTGCACCGACCTAACAGCTAGCTCAACTGTAAATTGACGAGATCTCTCTGCCAGTCTAGTGTCTAGCGCTTAAATTCATAAAGTCTAGGTCCCCATAGAGAAGAGCTCATCTGAACAATTACCATGAAAGTATTTATAAAAAAAGGTACAGAGAGGCAATGTAACAGCGGTTGGCAAGTCCAGACCAGGACCAATAATATTTCTGATTCTCCTTTTGATCTTATCAAGGAGATCGAGGTAAATAGCAGGGGGGGGGGGGGTATTGGACCATATACAGCAGCAATATACTAAGTATGGACGGATGATAGAGTTATAGATATGCAAAATAGATTCTGGAGAGAAAAATATTCTCAGCCAACGCAGTGAACCAACTTTCTTAGCAACTGATCTAGCAATGGATCTAATATATTCTATATGATAAAGAAGACAAAAAAAAAAAAAACAGAAATTAGAACCAATGTATAGTGGAGAAAGTGAAAATAATAGAATTCAAAAACATATATGACTTAATAAACAAAAAGGAATGAACTTATTTTGAACAAACAACAAAGTGATGCATTACTTTTGAATATTGCTGCCATATATGGCGCAGTGTTCCTGCTGTATATCTAGAGATTCTTGATAGAATGCAAAGAAGAATCAACAATATTATTGGTCCTGACATGGCTTTTCGACTTCAGTCACTTTCCCACTGCCATAATGTTGCTTTCTTGTGCCTTTTCTATAAACATTTTCATGATGATTCTTTAAATGAACTCTTTGCTATGTTACCAAGACTTTATGAATTTAAGTGCAGCCCTAGATTGATGGCAAGTTCTCACCAATTCACAAATAATTCTATGCTAGTTCTATGCTAACAGTTTCTTTTCCTGCACTTCTCACTTTTTGAACTCTCTTCCAGCTCTATGGTTTCCAGCCAACTTTGATCTCCAAAAATTCAAATGCAATCATTATTTAATGTCTTCTTGATTACTCTTCTACTGTTCTTACGCCTTAATAATATTTCTCTTTTTTCTTATTCTTTCACACTTACTAACCTCCTTGTGCCTTAGCGGCTTTACTGCCTTGCATGGGGTCATATGATTAAAAAAAACAGATCTCAAAAGTGCCCAAAATGAACAAGCACCCATTTTTAAAAAATGCTATGCATGAAATAGGCTGTAAATGGGTAACTAAATAAAATGTTGTTATATTTTTATGTGTATGTAAAGCAAAACATTGATTTAGCATCACTCAATTAAAGTTATATTGGATTTAAGGAATAACAAATTTATGGAATATCAGATTTAGGGAATATCATATGTAAGTAATACTGGATTTAAGGAATATCAGATTTAGGGAATATCATATGTATTTAATACTGGATTTAAAGAATATCAGATTTAGGGAATATCAGATTTAGGGAATATCAGATTTAGGGAATATCATATGTAAGTAATACTGGATTTAAGGAATATCAGATTTAGGGAATATCATATGTAAGTAATACTGGATTTAAAGAATATCAGATTTAGGGAATATCAGATTTAGGGAATATCATATGTAAGTAATACTGGATTTAAGGAATATCAGATTTAGGGAATATCAGATTTAGGGAATATCATATGTAAGTAATACTGGATTTAAGGAATATCAGATTTAGGGAATATCAGATTTAGGGAATATCATATGTAAGTAATACTGGATTTAAGGAATATCAGATTTAGGGAATATCATATGTAAGTAATACTGGATTTAAAGAATATCAGATTTAGGGAATATCAGATTTAGGGGATATCATACGTAAGTAATACTGGATTTAAGGAATATCAGATTTAGGGAATATCATATGTAAGTAATACTGGATTTAAAGAATATCAGATTTAGGGAATATCAGATTTAGGGAATATCATATTTAAGCAACCATTTGTGGATCACATGGGCCCTAACAATAACAGTTTCTTTCATCTTTGCTACTCTACGGATTTAAGAAAGTAAAAATTGAGAGACTGTAAACAGGGGGATGCAAGTTTGATTCCTGCTGAAGAACACGTCTTTTTCTTTAATAAGATTTCTCATATATTCAGGATAGTAGATGAAAATAAATAAATATACTGTTTAATAAATAAACAAAGCATCTATTCAAATATGGGTATCCACTAAAAATAATGTTCATGTAATAAAATCTATTAGCCTCATAATTAAAAATCAATCACTTCTTTAGAAAACTGTAAAGTATATTGGATAAACAATTTCAAATTGGCAACTTAGACAGTATTGAAACACTCAACTGGGGTTTTAAAAGCCAGTTTGACAACCTTGTTAGCATAGTACTTGTGAAAACTGATAGGATTATTTACATATGAAATTTTTTAAATTTTCTATACCTCTGTTATGGGTACAAAGTGCAGATTATATCTACAACACCACACCCAAAAAATATTTCAATATGAGCAAGGAAAGGTATGGAAAATTGTTTTATTTGCTATTTTATAGTTTTACGCAACATTAGTCATTTGCGTGCTGTCTTGTGTTTAACAAAATTATATACATTAAATGTCATTATCTACAGGATTTTGGTTCTTTTTTATGAATTTATCAGATTTAAGTGTACACATTATTCCCCCACCCCATAATTAATTCTTTAAATCAAGGTTTTACTGTATCTATGTATGATTCATTATGCATGACAACAGAGCTGGTGCAAACTACACCCAAACACCCCCCACAACCAGAAGCTTGACTGAGATCCCCTTTGTAACCCGCGCTATCTTATCAATATTTGCTTTTTTTCTACCTACATTAACATACATTATAAATTAAACTAAGCCCAACTGACGATTAAAGGATGAACAATTTTCACAAATTTTGACATCATTCTGGGGTCTTTTTTTGTTCACATTTGTTTATCTGGAAAAATAAAAGATATAAAATTCACTATTCATAATGTTCGATGTGTTAAAACTCTTTAACAAGAAAAATCTCAAGTTTATGTTACAAATTGCCACTAAATATTTTTGATTTATTTAAGATAGAATGATCTATTATGACATGTCTCTAATTTGTATTTAGATACATTGTATTTATTTTCATTTTTTCTTGTTGAATTGTTCATTTGTATTGCATATGAACCATTATTGTACATAATTAGGTTACAATAAAATTTGTATTTTATATGAATATGATCTTATGAAAATTGAGATGTAATAGAGTCCAGAGGGAGGGGGGCACATCATAAATTCAGGAGTTATCATAGATGTGAAGAGGGGAAACATGAGACATTTGCATCAGCCTTGCATAACATCACTATTACAATAATGACTTGTACCTACTCAGTGAGGTTTAAATGCAGTGAGTATGGGGGTGAGTAGAGTATTCAGAAGTAAGAGTATTTCCTCATTATCTATTAGGTCACACCTCATCTGGCTGAATCTATTTACAAGAAGGGGAGGGTGAAATCATTCAGTATATTGCTGAATTCAATTTGGGCTGCACTTCAGTTTATTGATAATCATAATTTCTTTTTTACTTTCATTTTTCTTTCTTACTATTCATCTTGTCAAAAAAATAAATGAGAACTCTCCAAACTTGATAGTTAAGAAAATGATCCAATTTGTTTCTTAGCAATGAAAGCATGATTGACTGGAACTGTAATTAATAAAATGATTGGAAGAAAATTTTCTTAGTTTTTGTAAACAGTTTACTCTCAAGATATGGCATACATAATCCAGAGATAAGGTTGCGTAATGTAAACATGAAAATCAAACTATAAGAGCAATATATCTTGCAAATCTCCATTTTGTATTTTCTAGGTCAAGAAGTAAAAATGACAGCATTTGTTATTGCTCTAAATTGTATGTTCTGTGTTATCATTTTACTAATGTTTCCCTCAATGCTCATTTAAGCTGATAAGGTTTACAGCCATATCACATTGAAACACTGGTTCTCATATGATCACCAAAGTTAAGCAACATTGAACCTGGTCAGTACCTAGATAGATAACTGCTTGGGAATACCAGATGCTGTAAACTTGGATGTGTGGGTGGGTATAGTTTATGGCCATATCAACTCAAAACATTGCTTCCTGTACAATCATCAAAGTTAAGCAACTTCAAGTTTGGTCAGTACATAGATGTGTGACTGCTTGGAAATGCCAGATATTGTAAACTTGGATGTGTGGGTGGTATAGCTTATGGCCATATCACATTCAAAACACCAGTTCACATACAGTCACTAAAGTTAAGCAACATCAAACCTGGTCAGTATCTAGATAGGTGAACGCTTGAGAATACATAGCAGAAGCACCAGACTAGATGTGGCAGCAATATTCAATGCATGGATGAATGGTAGATTATAAATGTGTAAGATAGATTCTAGTAAGATAAATTGTCTTGCATGTCACAGTGAACCAACTTTCCTAGCAGTAGATCTAGCAATTGATTCAATATAATATTTCCACTTCATATCAGTAGAAAACGTATTAGCCTGAGCAGTCACAGAAAGTCAGCATGGAAGTCAGCATGGAAGGAAAAAAAGGTCCTCTAAGATGATTAAACAAGAGCAGTTTCATTTTGAAGGCATTAAAATTTACTAGCCAATCAGACCAGATTGAACCAATCAGACTTACCATTAAGACAGGAGTAAACAGTTGTATCATCAGTATAGATACCAAGTTGAGAACTGATGTCATCAAGAATAACATTGATAAAAATTAGGAACAATGTATGTCCAAGGATAAAGTGCTGGGGTCACCTGTATTAATGCAGAGAAATCTAGAAGAGTGGCCAATTTAACAAGAAAGATTGTATCAGATCAAAACTTTGTCCAGAAATGACATAACTTTTCAACTTGGGAAGAAGATCAGTATGCCAAACCCTGTCAAATGTCTTTGAGATATCCACAGCAACAGACTAAGCTTCACCATTCTTATCTAAGGCTTGATAGACTCTTTCAGCAATAACCGTTAATACATCAGCATTTGACCTAGAGATGCAAAAGCCATATTGATTATCTGAAAGAAGGCTCTGCAGTGTGAGATGATTAACCAATTCAGAGTTTATTAGAGCCACTAGTACTTTGCCAAAAGGAGGTAGAAGATTAATAGATTGATAGTTTGAAGGAACAGATGGTTTTGCCTGAGTTTTTAAAGACTGGAAATACAGAAGATGATTTTCAGCAAACAGGGAAGCAAGGAGCAATTATATAGGTTTTATGTTGTGAAGCTTAATAGAACTTTTCTGACAGAAGAGAATTATTATCATATTATGATTTTGCATGTTCCTTTGTTAGTTCATTAATTAGTTATGAGTGAATGAATTTCAAATTCTATTAGTTTTCACCATTAAAAATGAAGTTAGGTTCAAGAAATTCAATTTTCATGCTGAAGTGTATGCATGTGTATATATGTGTAAAATGGAGTTTATTTCCATCAATTTATTTACAGTTTTGCTTTAATAAATTTATTTTTATCATGGCTCCTTATTTACACCCCACCCACCACGCACTTTTCATTTTTGCCATTTATGATTATTTTTTGTGTGATTGTCTTTTTTCAATGAATATATATATATATATATATATATATATATATATATATATATATATATGAATAAAAAAGACAAGAGGAAAAAATAATACTTCGCCAACCTTTTTCTTCTTGTCTTTTTTATTCATTTTGTCTCTTCTACAGATACACTTCATCTGAGAATATTTACCTTCATATATATATATATATATATTGTCATCCGCAGACAGACTGTTTTGCTATATCACAGTTCTTCAGTGTGGCTAGACATCTGATTCCTCCGAACCGGGATTGAAACCTGACCAAGTTGATATCAGTCAGAGATCCTATCCCTAGGCTATTGTCGCACGACAGAGAGAAAGGGAAATTTTAGCGTTTTCTATACAAAATATGCCAGTGGCCTGGAGAACTCAATTCATACTTGATGAGTAATACATTAATAGCAGTAGAAGCCACTGTTTTCATATAAGAATGTGCTTGAAAATTGATTTTCTTAAACAAAACTTAATTTTTAATGGTGAAAGCTAATTGAATTTCAAATTCAAATCACTCACACAGCCCTTATTCAGTGGTTTATATAAGATATTTTAAATACACATGGTTAGTCAATTTTAATCCAACCTTAACTGAAATCCATGCTACCTGCTTTGATTTCCTAACCATCACAAATTCTATTGGTGCGGGTTTGTTTCCCAACCAATAATTTATACAAAAAAGACTTTTTATAATACATTGTGTTAGGGAAAGAAACCCACTGAGAAAGAGAGAAAAAGGAGAATGTACCACAATGGAATGGATTCCATTATTATTTATGTTGGGGTTTTGTTGCATTAGTCATCATAGAAAAAATTACTTTTCTTGTTTATTTATTTTAAATGCGCCGTGTTCATCTGTTTGGTTTGGAGTTTTTAAATTTACAAGTTTTCCATTTCACTGACGCAGACATTAAACATATTATCACCTACATAATCTGCTTTGTCTTTCTTTTTCACATTGAAACCAAACATTACCATACATTTAATATTGCTGCCACATCTGGTCTGGTGCTTCTACTATGTATTTAGAGATTCTTGACAAAATCCAAAGAAGAATCTGCAATGTTACTGGTCCCGATCTGGCTCCTCAGCTTCAGTCACTTTCCAAAGCAATTTCTACATGTTGAACCTCGAAAATAAGATATTTACAGATTTTAAAAAACCATCAATCTACCTAAGATACGTTGATGATATTCTCATGTTAGTTAAAAATACAGATGAAATAATTCAACTTCAAAAACGTTTCCAAAATAACTATGTCCTTAAATTCACATATGAACTCAATACTACTAATAAAATCCCCTTCCTTGACATATTGATAAACACAAATAATAACAAATTTACTATTTCGCCATACAAAAAACCTACAAGCATAAATTCATGTATACTTAACTACAAGAGCGAATGCCCATATTACTACAAAATAGCAATTATAAAGAATCTAATACATTGTGCAGAAACTAATTCATCCACAAAACAGATTTTTTTACAGTGAACTAAAGAATATAAAACAGACACTTAATAATAGCTTTCCAAACTATATAGTTGATGAACAAATAAGATGCTTTCTTAGAAATCTCAATACTAAGCAAATTGTACATAATACTGCTCCTATTCTACTGATCTCAAACATATTTAATCTCCTATATGGTAATCAAATGCATGCTAATTATAAACAAGATGAAAATATACTAAAAAATTTAGTAAATTCTAATATATCAATTACAGATCCTAGCAAAAAAATTAATCATATACTACACTAAATCTAGTATATCAAACTTAATTCTTTGCAATGATTCTTCTCTCCGGGTAAGCGATTTGCAAAAAACCAACATACTTTACAAATTCAAGTGCTCTTTGGGAGATTGTATCTCCAACGAATTAAATAATATTTATGTTGGTCACACCACAAACTCGCTTTCACAACGCTTGACACAACATTTGAATGAAAACTCTAACATTTTTAGGCATTTAAAACAACATGCCTGCCCACACACACACAATTCAGTAAAATACTTGTCGAAAACACAATTATACTTCAACATGAAAACAATAGACAAAAACTAAAAATCCTTGAAGCATTATACATCAAACAGTTGAAACCCAACCTAAACAAAATCAATTATGGCATCTCTACAAATATTCTTAAATGTCTATAATTGGTAACAGAAGCCATTGGTTTATACCAACAGTTTTCCATACTTCATGCTTCTCCAATTCACTCTCGTGTGGTCATGAGAGGTGGTGCGATTTTCACTTCTAGCGCCTTCTATGCGCGTGTTTATCATTGCTTAGAAATCATCTATGTAAACAATGACAGACTATCATCACTGTCTTGTCCGTATATTGCTTAATATGTTGTAATTGACATCTTTGATAATGGCTTATGTAAGCCGAAAGCTTAGATTGTATTAAAAAAAATATGGATCAATATTGTGAATTTCTTTCTTCGTTCAACGATAATGTTATTAAACTTATCAGACGTTACAAACAAAATTTACATAAAATAAATAGACAACACTTGTCTATATTATTTAATGAAACCTGTATGAATATATATATATATATATATATATATATATATATATATATGTGTGTGTATGCATGGCAGGTGCACATAGAATAGTAATTATCAGCTCAGAAACTATGAGCAGCAATTTGAGTTCAAATCTGGTTGTGTTTGTTGAATTCACTTTTGTTTGCACAAATGCCCTTGAGAAAGGCATGAACCTGTTTCTTCTAGCTTGGTAGCAGAAAACTCTTCTCTCTATTATATATAATTATCATAATTTTGTATTCTTTTGCTATAAATTTTACAAATGTTATTTATTACCCTTTATTCATTGTTTGTAGACAGGAACTTTCAATTATCACCTAAATACTTGATTATTATTCTTTTCTCTCTCTTTGTAGACAAAAAAATTTAATAGTCTTACTGTTTCATAATCACCAAGAGTGGGCTATTACTAATTTTTCTGTGTGGTGAGCAGTGATGAATCTATATATTACATTCTTTTAGAAGTGTCTCTAAATTTAATATTTTACATCAATTTAAATTTATCTCTACATACTGATACTTTGACTTGCATTATGAAAATATTATGATATTAATTGTGGTGTCAAATGAAAATTAGCTATAGCCAAGTAACTTTACATAGAAAAATGCTAGTCGCCTTTGCAAAGCATTGGTGAAAAAACTTATTCTCATAAGTCATTCCTGTGTTTCAGCAAGCATGTACAAATCTAAGCTTGATTTAGTAAATGTTTGCACAGGAAACTGTACTCAGCTTGGGAACAAAGGATTTCCTTAAAACTTTATTGAAAAGCAACAAAGCACAATGAATAATGATTTTGATATCAGCAACTTGTGACTTTGTTGTTTACTAGTAAAAGAGGGAATGATTCAGACAGAATGAATAAGTTGAAATCCTATTGTTAGCTATTTTATTTGTTTGTAGGAATTGATGAAATCTGCCAAAAACAGTAACATTCATTGTTGAATAAAATACTTACTCATAGAAATAATAATTTGTCTATTTTTGCATCTAATTAATTTTTTTATGTCATTGAGTTAAATTAATTTGTGAAAGCAAATGACTATTTTGCAGAAACTTTTCCTTTTATAAGGTTTCATCAAAAGTATTTTTATTTTATAGGACATTACTGTGAAGTTTATTTCATGTAGACATCTGATGAAGACAGAAATAAACAAATGACAAAAAAAAACGGTTTCTGAGTCAGAGGATCCATGCATTCTTCTGGTTAATAAATTAATCCTCTGAAAATAAACATTTAACATTCCAATAATAAAAAACATGCTTTGTGATCCCATTGGAGAGTATTTAAGCAAAGTTTCTAGACCAGACAAGCCAGTAAGGGGATAGAGATGGCAACATATGACAGCAGTTCACAACAGCTGGTGTGTCTTCAAAGATTCCCTTACTCATTCATCAAGCTATGTAACACTTACACTTTCCTCCTCACTTTCTCCCTTGCCTCTTTTTCCTCATGTACATGCAAAAAAATCACATTTCTTTTCATCTTAACAAACAGCTGCAAACAAGGAGCTTTAACACAAGAACTTTAACACTCATGCAAGCTGAGAAAAATTTAGTTATAAAAGCATAAAAAAAAGTATTTTATATTTAAAAAACTTTCTTGCTTTTTCTTTGATGTGGGTTGATTCAAATCCACAACATACATGTGCGTGTGTTTGTGTGTGTGACAGTATTTGAAAATGGCTATAAGATATTAATACATATAAAAATATTTGATACATTGTTACAGAATACAGAGGCTGGGCCAGGATAGTGATTGTTCAGATAACCTTGTGACCATGGAATTCTGGCAGTGATATATTGTCTTTGTCTAATTTTTTTTTTTATATAAGATCAAAAAGGCAGAGGGCTACAAGAATTTTGAAGTCCTGGCATGCTCTCTGCACTCACATTCCATGTCCAGGTTCAGAGGCCAAATGTGGTAGAATGCTAAGTCAATGTAATGGGGACGTCTTCCTCTGAAAATCAATGCTATCATGTCTGTTCTTATTGTGTAATAAAACGAATAAGAAAAAAGATGTTTTTGTTGATACCATCTCTGAAGTGGTGTTGGGGTCAAGAGCTGCAACATTTTTTCTGATGCATTTAAGCTCTGAAGTCATTTTACATATGATATCACTTATACAATATACAAATATTTGAATTCAATTTGAAATGTAGTTTTCTAAAAAAATGTCATCATACTGACAATATCCAGATCTTGATAATGACTGAGATAGTCAAAAGTGATAGAACAAAAGTAATAAATACATAATCTTTGGACATTTTATCCATAATTTTTTATTTGAATGTACAATAGCTTATTTGAAAATTGGGAAAGCACAATAAAATAATTAAGCAGGCAGCCCTTGCTAGTTGGATTTAACAAAATATATTTGCACTCAAAAGAGTGATAAAAATTATTTGGATTGAGAAGCCAATTTTATAATTTCAACCGACAGTTAATGAGCACCAAATATTTTCTGCATGGAAACAGCTATTCTCACCATTATCATTGCAATTGAGAGAACAGAATAATAATAATAATAACACTGGAAGATATGCAAGAAGCACAAAATCAAAACCACTGAGAGTTGTTATGATCACAAACCAGAGTTACCCAAAATAACAATGTAACTATCCTCTGGGACATGCCAATTCAAACTGATATGGAAATAAAAGCCAACAGACCTTACATTATCATAAAAGACAAGAAATTCAGAAGGTATATGCCTATTGACATAGAAGTTCCATCTGAGAGAAACATCTCCATAAAAATTATCACAAAATTGTCCAAATACAATTGAAATTAACAGGATGTGGGGAATGAAGATTGGGATTGTATCAGTAGTAATCGAAGCTCTGGGCCTAGTGAGAAAAGGAATGGACAGTTTTACTAACAGTGTCCCAGGTAACATCAACATACGAGTTGCCCAGAATGTCACCCTACTAGGAACATTCCATATGCTAAGAAAAGTGCTATCAATTAAATGACAATTCTAGTATAGGATCTAAGGACCATAATTTGGACCCAGCTCTACAGGATATAAAGCAGGAAACATGACACACAAACAATAATAATAGCAATGACACCTATCAATATACATAAAATTATATAATTCAACATATAACAAGACAAACAGAATTTCTGACAAAAAAGTGCTCAAAAGCTATCTAGAGCAATAATTATTATTAGAAAGACCATTGAAAATGTCATAGTTTTCCTATTTGGATTTTCTGATGAATCTTATTTCTTAAGTTAATGATTGAATAAGCTCATTGCAAGTTCTATGATAATAAAATATCCGTAGAAATTCCCCTATCACATTGTTACATATTTGAGCTTAACAACTTTAACAAAATATTGCAATAATAATCATAAATTGGTCATTATTTTAAGAAGTGAGTGCAAAAATTGACAACTTTTTTCCATTTCATTGAAACAGATGTTAAACACATGAGAGTGTTATCACTTCTTCTATCCTCCCTAATTTCTTTCTTTCTTTCTTTTTTTATTTTCTCACTAAAACCAAGTAGTGACTTTCCACAGTATCAAAACAGAATAGTCCATTATTTATGAGGTACTTGCCGGATATAACAATTATGAAGTCGGTACAGATAAGAAGATTTGAAATTGACAATTTTTTTCCATTTCACTGAAACAACCATTAAACACTTCTATATTCCTTTCTTTCTTTTTTTTTATTTTCTCACTGAAACCAAGTAGTGTCTCTTCCCCTTCTTCTAAAACAGAATAGTCTATTACTTATGAGGTATTGGCAGGTCGTGACAGTTGTGAGAACTAACGAAGCATGAACAAGCACAATTATAATAATATTATTCAAATGCAGCCTGTTGTCCTCATCTTTGTTGTTATCACAATGTTTCAGTTGTTGTGCTCTCCAGCCTCCATCAGGCGTATGTTAATCTGGCGAAGTTAACCCTAAGCCATCCCCAACCTAAACCTAAGCCTAAAAATAAACCTGACCCTAACCTTAAAGCTAAATCTATCTATCTATCTATCTATCTATCTATCTATCTATCTATCTATAACTGTAACCGTAAAACAAGCCTAAACTTCACTCTGCACTAAACCTCAAGCTAACCTAAGCCATCTCCAACCTAAAACTAAACATAGCTCTATCTCTCTATGTACAACAGCCTTAAACTTAATCTCATCTTTTTCTCTCTCCTTCTCTTTCTCTCTCTATCTATCTATATACAACAGCCTTAAACCTAACCTTATTTTTCTCTCTTTCTATCTATATACAACAGCCTTAAACTTCATCTCATATTTTTCTCTCTCTTTCTCTCTATCTATCTATCTATATATATATATATATATATATATATATATATATATATATATACAATAGCCTTAAACCTAATCTTATCTTTTTCTCTCTCTCTTTCTCTCTCTATATCTCTTTATCTATACACAACAGCCTTAAACCTAATCTTTTTCTCACTCTTTCTTTCTCTCTTTCTCTCAATCTATCTATATACAACAGCCTTAAACCTAATCTTATCTTTTTCTCTCTCTCTCTCTTTCTCTCTCTCTCTCTCTTTCTCTCTCTATATATACAACAGCTGAAACATTATGATAACAACAAAGATGAGGACAATAGTCTGCATGTAAATAATGATAATACCTCATCCTCCCAGAAATTCAAAGAGGAATTAAAAAACATGTTTAAATGAATTCCTGCTGACTAAATATACTTACTCAGACACATATACACGTGCATACACACACAGACATACATGTGCACTCACGCATACATGCATGCACAATCACATACATGCATGCTCACATATACATGAAAACATACACACATGCACTCACATATACATGTATGCATGCACATACTCACTTATACGTGCATGCTTACATATACAGTAGCGTCCAAAACTAAAGGACAAAATTTTAAAACCTAATATTTGTTAGAAATAACAACTTTGAAAAGCTGAAATTTTGACAACTGGTAGTCGTTATCATCCATAATAACATACTAAAATTTGAATCATTTGCAAAGGATAGAAAAAGAATTATAACAATTATTTATTTATTTTCAAATTTGGAACGTCCAAAAGTAAGGGACAAAATTGAGAAAAATAATGTAAACAGCAAAAAAACAATAAAAGTACATGTACAATCAATATTTAGTAAATGAGCCCTTGCTCTCAATGACAGCTGCACATCTTCGACTACAAGAACGAATCAGTTCTTGACAATCCTCGATACTAATTTTAGACCATTCTTCTTGAAGCTTCACCCACAAATCCTCCATGTTAGTGGGATTTCTTTTCATAACTTTCACTCCTAAGGTCTTCCAAAGATTTTCTATTGGATTTAAGTCAGGACTTTGTGGTGGCCAATCCATAATTTCCAAATCTTGCTTGCTAAGGTAACTCATTACCACCTTTGCCTTGTGACATGGGGCATTATCTTGCATAAAGGTAGCCCTATCGAAACCTGAATTCTGTATGATTGGCACAACATGATCTTGAACAATGTTTTTATAGATCTGCGCGTTTACACGAGTTTGTAACCGGACAAGAGGCGTTGTACCTAGAAAACATTCCAAATACCATGACGCTTCTGCTCCTAAACTTGACAGTTTTCTTAGTACACTTTGCACTTAATCTTTCACCAATACGTCTCTTTACATTGTTTTTTCCATCATTTCCAAATAAATTAAACTTGCTTTCATCACTGAAAAATACTTTTGCCCAATTTTCATATGTCCAAATTACATACCTGTTTTCAAACTCTAATCTCTTCTTCTTATTCTTCGAACTAACAAGTGGTTTCTTCCCTGGGGTTCGATTAAACAGCCCTATTTCTTACAGTCGTCTACAAACAGTCTGTCTTGACACATTAACACATGAGGTACTATTCATAACCCATTTAATTTCTGTGCAAGACTTAAAACAGTCCTTTAATGACATACACTGCATTATTCGATCTTCTCTTGCCGAAGTTTTGCGGGGTCTGCCGGTTTTAAAAGCACTAACTATTTTGCCAGTATCATTGTAGGATTTAACAACCCTGCCTACAACACTCTTGGAACGTTTCACTTTCTCTGAAATCTCTCTAATGGTGTTCTTTTCCTTGTGTAGCTTCACAATAGCTTGTCTCACAGAGTAATCAAGTTTTTGGCGTTTTGCCATGGTGCCGGCTGATGCAACGTTTACAAATGACTAAGTAAGACTTATTCTTTAGAGGAAATCAAAAAATTTGAATATAGCATACTGTTTACATTGTTTTTCTCAATTTTGTCCCTTACTTTTGGACGATCCTATTTTGAAAATAAATAAATAATTGTTATAATTCTTTTTCTATCCTTTGCAAATGATTCAAATTTTAGTATGTTATTATGGATGATAACGACTACCAGTTGTCAAAATTTCAGCTTTTCAAAGTTGTTATTTCTAACAAATATTAGGTTTTAAAATTTTGTCCCTTAGTTTTGGACGCTACTGTACATGCATGCAAACTCACACATACATGCGTGGGCACATGCATACACAAAGACACAGACAGATATACATACCTGTGCACTCACACATACATGTACATGCACAGACACACAATCGTTTGTACAGTCACACATGCATGCATACACATTTACACATACATGGGCAAACACTCACACATATATGCTCATGCACACTCACATATACATGCATAAACACTCATGCATGATTTCTCAATTATGTTATTTACCACTCTCATCTCGTTTATTTCTCTCTTACAGATTAAGTACTAATAGGACTAATTAATGACTTTCTTGATTGCTAAAGAAACCAATTCCTTTTTACTACCTTTATTCCATAGTAATGTAGTATACATTTAGTGTATAAAATGTGTAGGTAACAACAATTATGAGAAAGAGGTCATATCTACCATAATTTATATTTACTCAAGCACACATTACTGAAATACTTTTGCTGCTGTCATTCTCCCAACAGAATTTTCATAAGACAATAATCCTGAAGTCAGGAATGGTTTGAAATATCATTACCACTAAACTTGATCTCTCTCAGTATCTGAAATAATCATTTCACCCCAAGCAAGGCAATAAAGCCACTAAGACACAAGGCGCACTGAGAGTGAAAGAATCTGAAGAAAAACATTATTAAGGAGAAGAAGACAATAAAAGAACAGGATTCAAGAAGGCATAATGATGATTGACATTGCATTTAATTTTTTGAAGATCAAAGTTGGCCAGAAAGTAAGAAACCAGAGGAGAGTTCCACAAGTGAGAAGTATGAGAAAAGAAATGGTTCAGCATAGAACTTACAGTTACATCTAACCATTTCAACTGTAAGATAATGACCTTTACCTAAAAAATCATTTTGTCTGAATTTCTGAGGCAATGCAGTTACTTCTACACATCAAGCTTGTCACTTTGGGCTGGGGGACAAGAAACATTTCTGCATCAGTAATAAAAATGAACTGAGATGTCAATCAGGTTGTGGATATTGCTCTCCTTATCTTTGTGTAGAACAAGGATCTACCTGTTGTCATGTTAAAAAGAACTACACAGCTTGGTACATAGGTAGAGTAAGGTTGTTCATATGAGCAACTTTGTACTAGCCATTTGCAGCTCTTCACTGATAATTTTTTTGTTACACAGGCAGTTCTAAAATAGGGAATTTTGTGAAAAATTATCCAGGAGTTGTGTTTGTGTTTGTTCAAAGAGTTAAACTGTAGATACTATTGTTTCAGCTTCGAGGAGAAATGTGTTTAATAGACTTAACAACTCTTGCAATGATAATGAATTTTATCAATGATTATAGATAGTGTGGAAAATGTTAGGCGTTCCACACGATCTATAATCATTGATAAAATTCATTATCATTGCAAGAGTTGTTAAGTCTATTAAACACATTCTTTGTGCAGATTCTATTGTTACTTCATCTTTCTTCATGCGTACAATCAACAAAAAAAGAATCTCATTTTTTGCAATGAAAATTTTAGCACATAGAAAAAATGTTGTTTAATATAGCGACTGGCAAAGTTTATTTCTGACAATAATATTATTTCAATTTTCTTTTCTGTTTGTCTAAATTTTCTCTTAAAGAAGGAGATTATACTCTGTTCCTATAGATTGTACCACTGAAGAAAACCATGGAATGGATCAACTGAAACATTGTAGTAATAGCAAGAATGAAAGCAACCATCTGCACAACTCATATAATGATAATAACATTCCTTACAATGTTTATTTATACTCTTGATGAAGACCATTAAATAGATCAATTGAAACATTACAGTAACAATAAAAGTAACATGATGGGTTCAATAAGCCGGACAATTGTTGGAATTAATCTGATAACATTTCATTAAATCTATTTATGTAGTGTGTGTGGGTAGTGGCATGGTCATTAGTGCAAAAAAATGGAATCGGTGAATTGAATTCAAATTCTGTCATTCTCTGTTACAGTCACATTCACAAAAATGTTCTTAGGAATGGCTTGAACTCATCTCGTCTCTGCTCACCTATAGATTAAATAACAGAGTAGACTGAACTCTCTTGTATTGGAGCACAACCAGTTTAAGAGAAGGAAAAGTCTGAGTATCGAAGCATGTAGAAAGAAACAGAAAACTACTCCACTATCTTTCCCAAGAAGACATGGTAGTTCACAGATAATAAAGAAAGTGAATATGGAAAGACATGATTGCCTGAAAGGACATGACATTCTTTTAAATAAATAAATTTCATTCAAAATTTTATTTTGCTTTTCTGAGTTTACTTTTTATTTAATCACAAAATAAATAAATATTCTATTTTTCTTTTATTTCTCAGGAATACAAAAAGGATGCCATTCACTTTGGACTTTTTTATGCTTTCTATGCTCTCATACTTCTACAGTTGGTCTTTCATTGCATGGCAGAACCTCTTCCCAAAGAAGAATCTTCTTCAGGAAAGGTAAGTTTCATATAAGAAAGTATGAACAGGAAGCAATTAAGATTTTTAAACTAAGAATTGAAATAAATTCACCTAACCTTCACAAAGGAAACATTTTTTATCATTAATTTCTGACTATTTTTTCTTTCATCTTATTTTTGTTGCTTTTTTGTTTTATCATATTTTTTATCATTTCAAGATCTGTATATTCTGTCCATATCCCTATATGGACAGGTTGTTGGCATTTAAAGTAGCTCCCCACTAGCTTTTCTGCTGGTGAGTAGGGTAGCAGGTCACTTCACAGGACAAAAACAAAATCTGTCAAAGAGGGGATAACCTTCTTATAGAAGCCAATGGCCAATATATATATGTATATATATTACATATGAAGAGAAAGAACAATAAGATATATAATCCGGTGTTCTTATTAATATTTTTATGTTTACAAAACAGTGCTCAATGCAAATCTACAGAGCATAAATATTATAAATTTACTTATTTAAAAATATGGTTCCATTGCTACACAGGAATTACCATGTTTCAAAAACAGAAGCTAAAAACTTCAAATTCAGTCATAGAATTAAATTAAAGTCCCTAGTTCTGTTTCATTTTCAACCAAATTTTGGAATAACTTATTTTGAAATTTACTGAGTTTTATAAGCACATACATTCATAATATTAGTTTCTATGGATATGGGGAAATCAATCGTTTTAACAAGGGGTAGTAGAGTATTTTTTTTTCACTGACAACTATTGCATCAACATATTAGTTACTTTCAAAAAGAGGTTTAGTCAAGGTAGGGTAGATGTGCCTTTTCAAATGAATGATGACATCTGTTCAATGCATGTCGTCTGGTCTTTTTCAACAGCAAAAAGATGTTCGGCACTTTTTTTTGACTGTTAAATTTGTATTTGTATACATAAAGATTTTCTCAAAAAGGGTTGTTTGTATATGAAGACATTGCATTGAACTACAATTTTAAAATATTATTCTTCATTTTAATTACTAATAGACTATACATCTCTTAATAAATGTAATAAAATTAACTAAATTATTTAAAAATTATTATTAAATATCAAATATAAATATGTATATTTCATTTATCAGCTTTTTTTTGTTAACGGACATCAATTTGCAATGGAAAAATCTTAAGATCACGTATATATAATAAATACTGTCATATGCTTTATTTAAATTAGATACAATTTGTCGAATAATCTAGTTGCTTGATTATTTTATTAGAGAAAGCTTCAAAACATGTATACATTATTTTAGATACTCTGCATATATATATATATATATATATATATATTAGAATAGTATAGCTGGCCACTAATATTTGATAATACCAGTCTACCAGGGCAGCTAGCCAATCCCAATTGCAGACACTTGCTCAGGCATATTTGTGTTTATTCAACACCCACAGAGCCCACCTGTGGGTTATACTGCAACTATGCTGAGCAGACCTTAGCTACAGTTTCTGGGAAATAATGTGTTATTTAGCGTAATTAACAATTTGAATAAGGCCAGCTTGTGACTTTGTGCTAGCAGAGCTATCGATAAGGAGTGAAATTGGGTAGACGGCCCCCAAGGGTTTTGTCTACCCAATTTCACTCACAAGGCTTTCAGTCACTTTCCAAAGGTGCCACTTGCTGGGATTGACCTCACCAGTCCAATAAGATCAGGAAGTCTCCTTTCTGACAAATTGACCATTGTGAGATTCAAACCTGGTTCACATGGTCAGAAAGCAAACGTTCTAACCACTTGGTCATGTGCCCATAATATATATATCTATATATATATATATATATATGTGTGTGCGTGTGCGTGAAAATATATAGAAAATAGGAAAGAACTGGTTAGGTAAATAATCCAAAGTTCTTTAGTATTTTTGTTATTATTTTTAAAAAATAGTGCTCGATACAAAAGTAGAGCATAAAAATAACTATTTATTTAAAAATATGATTCCAACACACTACATAAGAGTTCTCATGTTTCAAAACAAGAGCCGAAAACTTCAATATAATTATTTGAATTAAATTGAATTAAAGTAAGCTCTGTTCCATCTTCAAGCAAAGTTTTTTTTTGAATAACTTATTTCTGAAATTTACGTGTTTTAATAGCAGATTCATTATTGAAATCAAAATTTCCATGGTAACGGCCAGTGCGATTGTTTATATAAAGAGGGGCGCATGGTGTTAATAATTTGTATCAGTATAGAGTTACATTCATAGGTGTCAAGTCAGGGTAAGGTTGGGGTGTCTAAATTTAAAACGGAAGATGATTTCGTCTAGTCTGGTTTACATGCCTATGGAGATTTATTTATTTTTTTATTTTATTTTTTCTGAAAGGGTTTTGTGTATATAAAAAAAAAAAAACTGCCTTAACATTTGTTTTTTGATGACTTCATAAAGGGTTATCTTTTTTGTAGGGTATTTAAGCTATTTATTAGGACTATGGATTCTAAAAAATTATATGCTAATTATTCAATGCAAAGATTTGATGATTTAGGCAAAAAACCGTTAACTCGTGTCTATTGTTTAATAGATTTTTATCATTTAGAAACTTAATAATGTGTAGTTTCTCGTGTAGGCATAAAGGGCATGGGTCATCCCAAGTTTTACAAGTTCTAGTTTTGTTTATAATTTTCCATTTTACTTTTGGTGTTTTATTCATTTCCTTCAAATGGCAAAAATATTTATATATATATATATATATATATATTGTGTATTGGGGAAGCAATCCTTCTTTTATGCAAGTTTTGTTGAAAATGACTGACAAAGTGCAGTGGTTGATTTTTTTTATATAATTTCTCATGAGTTCATATAATTTTTTCTTTTCAGCGCATAAGTTATGTAAAAATTGTCCGAATGTCTTCTAAGTACTTTTGGCTATACTTTTAGCCATTACCAAGGATGATTTTTATTTTAGTTTTAACTGAATATATGGATTGGTTTATGTATGCAATATACTTCATATTAGAGAGTGTTGGCTATTTCTGTTTTATTAATAATGCTTCCATATAGCTGAAAGTTCTTTGGACAATTTTTATATAATTTATATCCTGAAAAGAAAAAGAATTATACAAACACATGAGAAACTATATAAAAAAACTCAACCACTGCACCTTGTCAGTTGCTTTCAATGAAACTTGCATACACACACACACATATATGTGGTCATGTGTGACGTCATGAGATGCAGTGCGATTTTCGCTTCTAGCATCTTACATGCGCATGTTTATCGTTGCTTAGAAATCATCTATGTAAACATTGACAGATTATCATCACTGTCTTGTCTGTATATTGCTTAATATGTTGTAATTGACATCTTTGATAATGGCTTATGTAAGCCGAACACTTAGATTGTATTAAAAAAAATATGGATCAATATTGTGAATTTCTTTCTTCATTCAACGATAATGTTATTAAACTTATCAGAAGTTATGAAAAAATTAACATAAAATAAATAGCCAACACTTGTCTATATTATTTAATGAAACGTGTATGAATGAAAAGATGCTGCCTAAATACACACAATATATATATATATATATATATATATATATATATATATATATATATATATATATAATGAACTCCCCCATCATTTTCAACATATGAGTGTCTTCCAGTTCAGTTTCTAATCCTGTACCTGACCCAATTGCCTTAACTCTCTCACCAGTGGGCTTGTTGCTCAGGTGGAATATCAAAGAATGAATATAGAACTGAACTGCAGACTATCTACACAAAAGATTTGTTTAGAGTGGTGAAGGCTTGTGTAGAACCAGCCACACTTATTCGAAGTGCTGATAACAAAGAGTTGGTGCAAATATTTGCCACAAACACAATGAACAACACCCCTCAGGCTTTATTATCACAGAGTTATACCTCTCCAGTACTACCAGTACACAAGAAAGTGCAGCACCTTTCAATGTTTTAGCCCTCCTGCTGACTTGGTTTATAGGGTTTCGCGTGTAGAGATTTAGGAGATGGGTGAAGACCAGAGTTGCCCATCCATCTTAATAATCAGAGCAGCAGCCAAGTAACAAAAGGTACTACTTCTACCCACTGCCACCTACATACATAGAACATACACTGGATGTCAGAATAAACAGTTTATCATCAATGTGCAATATATTGTTACAAAGTATAAATTATTATAAAGTATAAGAGAAAATTATTATTATAATTGTTATTATTATTATTATTATTATTATTGTTGTTGTTTAAAAAAATTTGAAAGATAAATAATAAAACAAATTGACGAGTAGTAAAAACGAAACAAAATAACAATATAACTGGGAATGTGTTTTCAATAAAATTAAGATTACGTTACTTTACAATTAATAAATAAGAAAATGTAAAGGAATAAAATTCATACTAAATGTGCATGTATAAATATATATATATATATATATATATATATATATATATAGGGTGATTGAAAAGTAACTGCCTATTTTAAAATAATTATAATTTATTTATTAGCTATAATTTTTACAAGAAATGGATACGAGAGGTTTTATTGAAAATTCAATATAGGCACCAGATTTCACTACCAGCTTCTCAATCCACATAGGAATTATGTCAACTGATTTCACCAGGTAATGCTGAGGTATGGAAGACATAATTTCTTGTATTCAACCTTCAAGTTCATTCAAAGTCTTGCTCCTTTAACGAAGACCAAAGAAAAAAGTTACTCATACATAAAATATGGATTTACTTGTCAATTACTGTGTATATATAAAGATAGGATGAGGTCTCAAGTCTTGAATGGCAACCTTCCAAGAGATGGTATCTTGATGCAAATAGTTGATACTTGGACTACCTTGGGTGTCTGTGTTTGGCATCAGGATGAGCATCTTATCCTCTGTCAGGAAGAACCCATCTTGCTATATGTGAGATTAATCTTGGTCCTACCTCAGCAGAAAACACACTTATTGGACAATTTTTACTTGCTTTATGTCCAGAAAACAAAACATGCAAACACAAGAAAAATTAATTAAAGAGCTTAATCACAGTACCTTGTCAGTTGTCATTAGTAAAACTTATATATATATATATATATATATATATATATATGTGTGTGTGTGTATATATATATATATATATATATATATATATATATATACACACACACACATATATATATATGTCCACACACACAAACACACACACACACACATATATATATATATATATATATATATATAGTTAGTTAGTTTATGAAAAACTATGTAATCTGTATGGGTAAACCTAAGGAGGATAAAATCCAGAGAGCTCAATGTAAATCCAGAGCAAATAATTTAAATAAAAACAGACCACTTTAAGGTTCCATGTAATAAATTATTTCACCACAGCCCTTTTAAAAGGACTGCGGATCATCAGACTTTACTTCCAAACAAAAAATGAAAAGAAAATTTACACATTTTTGACAGGCCATATTAAACATATGTAAATTAATGAAGTGAGAAAAGTGAGGTGGGAGAGAGAGAAGACATGCATGAGTTAGCAGATATTGACACATTTAAACGGTTAACTTAACGGAAGTTATATATTGAAATCAAAGGGGTAGAGAAGAAAAACCCATAGAGAGAAAAAGAGAGAAGGAAGTTAAGAGAGATGTCACTAATTTTCTTTGTAAAAAAAAAAGGCTAGAAACAGACGCTGTTATTTTGCTTTACTTTGAAATATATATATATATATAAAAGAATGGATAGTATAAAAAATCTACATACAAGTACATATACTTGCATGTATGTATAAATATATTTCTTCCTCAGGTGTTATAAATATAGTGCTCAGTGTTATGAAACAGAGCTATAAGTATATATTAGTGAATATAAATAATATCTAATATTGATAGTCTGACTCAGTTTCATGCAGTTCTTGCAATTTAAGGTGCAAATATGTTCATATTTGCACCTGAAGATTGCAAGAACTGCATGAAGCCCCTAGTCATGCTATGGACATTCTATTCATGCTATTCTGTTTAGTCATTTATATATATATATATATATATATATATTTTTTATTTTCTTTCCTCAGAGGCCATCTCCTGAATTAGATGCTTCATTTCCCTCCCGTTTATGGTATTTTTGGGTAGATAGGTAAGTGATTATTTATTAATAAGGAATTATAATACTACTACTTACAATAGTGTCTAGTACCCTGTAGTAATAAACTAGTTAATCTCAATGTTAAATACAAGTTCATTTATCACTAGATGCTCCATGTTTGTTGCTTTGACTGAGCTAAGCTTAGTAAAAATCAGTAATAATAATGATGATTAGTCTTTGCATCCTAAAAATAGTGACGCCATGTAGAGAAAAGAGTAGAAGGAAAAAAAAAACCTCCTCAACATTGAAGACTAGATTTATTTAAGGTAGAATGGATACATTTGGGGTAGAATATGATCCATATAAAAAAGCAGAGTAAGAATCATATCTCCTCCTTGTTGCATAACCTGTCAGGGCCATAGAGGCACTGCATAGGGGCTTGCTCAACAAGAAGGCTGCACTTGATTTGGTCATTTGCTAATGCTTAGGTCAGGGCAAAACTTTTGCCAGTTCAGTCAATGACATTGTCCAGCCCTCTCTTTCTTTGGCATTCCTTCTGTTTCCTCCTTGTATAGTTCCTTGTAGGATGGTGTTGGAGAGGCTTTGCAATCTGGTTACATGGCCATATACCACTTCAGCTTTCTCTCATTAATGGTGGTCAACATGTCTTTATAGCCAATTATCTGATGACTCATTCTTCTGGGTGCTTCTTCATCGTATCGGTTTAGGAGGGAATAAAGTCATAAAGTCTTGGTACCATACAGGAAAATTCATCGAAACAATTACCATGAAAGTATTGATAGAAAAAGCATAGGGAAGTGGTGGGAAAGTGACTGAAACTGAGATACTAGATCAAGATGAATAACATTGCAGATTCTTCTTACAATTTTATCAAAAATCATTAAATATGATGTAATAAAATAATATACAATAATATATAGTATAAAAGAATATATTAGAATAGACTATAATTTAATATTGAATATTTATGCTTTCTTAATGTTGATCTTTATAATGATTAAAAAAGCTTTAGAAAAATAATTCCTTCTCTGTCATTATAAGCAAGCTCAGAAATCTGTTGTAAAATTCTTTAATATTTACTTTAATATATTTGTCTAGACTTGAGATTTTCTAAGTCAGATGGAAATGCTCTTTGTTTTCTGATTTCAGGATAGTTATTAAAGCCTTCAGGAAAAACATCTCAGAAGATGATTTGTGGAGCCTCCATCCAAGGGACCAATCAATAAATGTTGTGCCTGATTTCCAAAGAACTTGGGATGGTGAAGTCAATAAATATTTGGGGTAAAAGTTCCTTTTTTTTAATCCCTATTTGTGTTAAATGTTCATATCTTTTACTATTTCTTCCTTATATATGCGACAAAATGGTGGGTGGTAATATTAGTCATTTCCTTATAAGGAAACATTCAACATTCATTGACCAAACTGCCAGGGTTGTTTTCGGTTGAAATGTATAAAATTTTTCTCTTAAAACAATTTTTTTCAGGAAAATAGGTTTCTCAAGTCCAGTAGCTGTTATCACTCTTTCCAGTATTGATGGAAGTTTCTTTCCTAACCATTTGTTTAAAGTAGTGTGGAATAACATCTTGATTAAGTCATTATTTTATCTTTGAGTTACATGTAATATTCATTTTAGCTTTTGATGCTGTTGAAAGTCCTCAATTGACCTGGTTTCTGTTATTTGGTACAATTCTTTGTGATTCTGTAGTGACAGTCCACAAGGTTCAAAGATCTATAGGCTTCACTTGCCCAACACCAATTTTAACTATTGACCTTAGAAAATGATGGTACCACAGCGGACAGTTTAGATAGGCATGTGAGCCAGGGTTGGTTTCATTGGTTCATCCTTTTTCATTTTGAAGTGGAACTCTATGGTAATTTTCTGGTCTTTAATTTTTTTTACTCAATTCACCCCAAGCAAGGTGATAATGCCATTAAGACAGGGCTGCTGGGAGTGAAAGAGAATGAGAAGACTTTAGAAGGAACCCGGATACCCAATCTTAAACAAGAAACAAGGCATTAATAATTATAAAAAGTTATTACATCCTTTGTGAGCCTTGATAGGGACAAGCATAAATATCCAAGTGGCTTTTTATCTTTTTTTGTGTTATATTACAACTAATATAGTACCCATAAATAACAACATGATTATTTATATATATATATATATATGTAAGCAAATATATGGATATAGATCTGACAGTATGAAGAAAAATATACGGAAAAAACAAACAAAAATCCTTATATGCAATTATGCTGTTTTAATGTTAATATAATGTCAACGTCGGACGTTTCGGTCTAATTAATAAACCATCTTCAGGACATATTCATAAAATGATAATTTGATAATGTTAATTATATTTTATGAATATGTCCTGAAAATGGTTTATTGGACCGAAACGTCCGACGTTGACATTATATTAACATTAAAACAACATAATTGCATATAAGGATTTTTGTTTGTTTTTTCCGTATATTTTTCTTCATATATATATATATATATATATATATATATATATATATATATATAGCTGAGTGCTTCTACCTATGATCAGAATATCTGTGCTCTCTGCTTATGTTTGAAGTGTTTCTCTGCAGTGTTCTGCTTACAAACAGAACGAATATCTGTTCACTGTGTTTGGAGGTTAAAGTGTTGTCCCTCTTGGCATGTCTGTCTACAGTCAGATGACATGATTTGAAGCTTTCTAGCTAGTATCAAAGAATAGTATTTATTTGTGCAATGGAAATCCAGTTACCTTCAAAAAGACTGAGGATGTGCGCCTGACAATGTCATCGGCTCCATCATACAAATAAAAACCAGTGTTGGCTCTGCAGATTTGTGTACCTAACTGCAAATCAGTGGCTGTGAACACCAAGGCAGTGGAAGCTCACCTTGGGGAAAGTTCACTTTCGTCAATTCACATGGGAAAAGTTCTCCTTGGGGAAAGTTCACCGCAAAAGGATAAAAATTAAACAATTTTTCTAATGGGTCCTAATTTTATTGATTAACGTATCTAAAACATTTTTAAAATTAAGTAAAAGTAAATAATAACTGATATATTATGCACCTTAATTTAATTAATTTAATAATTAAAGCTTAGGTTTCTAATCGCTGGTATTATGTGCTATCCAGTGGTGAATGGTGATTTGGGAACAAGGGAAGGCAATCCATTATGCAGGCTAATCACCAAGGTGGAGAGGGAAAAGAACCCCTTGCAAAAAAAAGAAGTTTTCTTTCACCTCTTTTTAAGAAAAAATAGTAAGTAATTTTGGCCTAATCTTGTTCTCAATTCATCAAATTAACAGTTTCAGTTTTAATGAGATGTAGTCGTTTTTTATTTTAATTTTTTAAAAAATGTTTAAATATGTTTCTTAGCACTTGATGACATGTGTCAGTAAAATGGTATTAATTGTTGATGGGAAAATGGAAAATTCATAATTTCAATGTAAACTAAATTAATATTGTTTTAATTTAAATTGTTTTAATTACCCAAGTGTTCTTTTAAGATAACGTTCAAGCTTTTTTTCTTTAAAATAACACCTACATTAATGCATGAAATTTGAATTTAAATACTTTTAATTTAATTTTAAAATTAGGTATTGTAGCGAATTTTTTTAAACTGTCCTTTAACAAAATAAATTTTGTTAAAAGACAGTTTTAAAAAAATTCACTGTAATATGAAATGTTTAATGAAATAATATACACTATTATCAAGAAATTTTTTTTACATAACTTTAAAAAAATAGTTTTGAACATTTCAAATTAAATCTTAAGACATTGAAACAGAGGAAAACTTACCTTTTAATCACAAAAAATAAACTTCGCCGGTGGCACCTTTTGGTTCCATGTATGAACTGATGAAAAACATTTTATGTAATGGTCACATGACTGAATCCATATCTTAAGAAGGTGTCAAGAATACTCTCCATGGGTTAAAACTTTTAAAAGTCAGTAAAAAAAGAACTTTTGATAGGACACTAAAGTCATCAGATGTTCCCTATATACTCTTTAGAACTGAATAATACAACTTTTCCATCTAAATCTGTCCAACTATAAGTCCTTTGAATAATTCTGAGAGAATTGGAAACCCTATCTGGATTTAGCATTGGCGGCCCAATCTTAACAACATAAGATACGCAGATAACACAGTACTGATAGCAGAGACGGAAAAGAAATTACAAAATCTCCTACAGAAGATAGCGATGGAGAATAAGAAGAAAGGACTACAAGAAGACAGAATGCATGGTCATCAGCAAAAAAATGAGGCCGAAATTCGATTTGCAGGTTGGGAAAGCTAGAATGAAGCAGACGTGGAAGTTTAAATATTTGGGAAGTGTTCTGACAGAGGACAGTAAATACATCTAGATCGGTAGATGCACTGGGATGGCTAAGTTTGCATTCCAAAAGCTGGGCAGAGTATTGTGAGACAGGAGGATTTCTTTGATAACAAAGAAAAGAATACTGAACTATTACGTGACATTATGGTAAATGTTGGACGATTTCCTGAAAGATGAAGAAGAAACTCGAGGCGATGGAGATATAGTTCTATAGAAGGAGGCTAAGGATATCATGGATGGAGCATGTGAGCAAAGATGAGGTCTTAGAGAGGATGCAAACAAGGAGGAAGCTTATACTTAACATCAAGAAGAGGCAGCTGAAGATTCTGGGACACATAATGAAAAAGGAGGGCCTGGATAATCTGATACTCACGGGTTGAATAGAGGGAAAGAGAGACAAAGGAAAACAACGCATGACATACTTGGCGGCCTTAAGCAAGTGGATGACAGAACGTGATTTGGGGGAGGTGGGGAAGGAACTTATTGAGAGCTACAAGGGATAGAGGGAGGTGAAGAGCCATGATCGCCTACATCCTGAAAGGACAACATAGCATATAGAAAGAAAGAAAGTCATTGATTTCAGCCACATGCAATAAAAACATTATTAATTCAGTGGAGAGTGTCTGCTGGCTTAATATAGCTGGAAAGTAAGCAAAAGAATTTCTGCTTTTTGGTGGCTTTCTCTCTGTAACCTCCCCCCCCCCCACACACACACACTTTATTATTCTGTCCCTCTTTTTCATGCACTCATATTGAAGGGAATAATAAAACAGGGAAAGCTAAAGACACCACTATTTTCTAATCCAAGCAAAAGAATTTCTACTCTTTGGTGACTCTTTCTCACCCACTTACTATTATGCTCTGTCTCTCATTCCCCCCTACTAAAATGGCTAGTAAATTCATTGTTTAACAACAAGCATTTTCTCTACTCTCTCTCCCTAAATAATATCACTTGTAACAATTATCCTAAGAAATGAAGAAATGGGGAATACAAAAAATATGAGTACAAAGAGGATAGTGAAAGCTATCAATAATTAAATTTATATTACACAAAATTATTTGTCTTGAAAAAGTGTAAGGCATCCAGTGCATGTATTGCATACATGGACTCCTTGCTACTGGTGCTATCCCTCTCGGTTAGTCAAGGATACAATCAATAAAACTGCAGGAAAGTCCACCGTCATCAAATTAACACAAAGAAAGTTCACTGTGGGAAAAGTTCACCTTGGAGAAAGTTCACCATAAAAGGACAAATTTTTTTAAAAAAATTAATGGTTTCTAATTTTAATGAGTTCTAATTTTAATGGCTTCTAATTTTATTGATCAATATTTGGAAATTTTGGAACTGCATTAAGAATGAACTAAGACTAACTTCAGTCAAAATTGAAAGGTAGAAGTGTATACAAAAATGACAGAAAGCCTATGTTACTTCTGCTGGGCAAATTCAAATACTCATTCTATATTACAACAAAGATAATTGTATCCCAGACTACATGAGATAGATAGTGCATAGCCTCAGTTATTAGAAGCCCAAGATTTAATTATTAAATTAAATTAAAGCGTATAATATCAGTTATTATTTATAAGTTAATGCTTAAGATATATTGGTCAATGAAATTAGAGCCCATAAAAAAAATTGATTCATTTTTATACATTTATGGCTGCGATCTTTCCTCATGGTGATTTGATGGCGATGAATTTACCTATAAACAATTTTCACTTCAGAGTGTCCACTCATTTGGCCAGTCATAAAACATGTAAAAACAATCACAAGCTTTATAGATATGCTTATAATATAGATCAGTGTTTCTCTAACGTTTTAATCAATGGCACACCTAGGAGTAAATGAAAATATCATGGCACACCTAGAAAAATTTTTAAAAGGTATACATTTAAATGTTATGAAACAGATTTTTAAAATACACAAATATGAACTTACTTTACTTCAATGTTACTATTCAACTATTTGTCGAGCTTATTTAGTATGGAACCTATGTCTAGTATTTCTTCAAAGTTTGGCCAAATGTGCAACAAGCAGATTTCTTCAGTTGAGTATAGTCTTTCTTGCTCCTTATTTTTTATGTTATTTAGGGTTGAGAAGCTTAATTCACATAAATAAATAGTAGAAAGTTACAATAAAATTGATAAAGCCTTTTTAGCTAATGTGAGATATTCCTTTTGTATTGAAATCCAAAATGTATCAAGGGTACCATTGCAAGTTTTATTTTGAGCCCTTGATCACTAGAAAGGGTGGCCAATTCTTCTTCTTCTCATAACTGGAGTCCATTATAAGAAGGAAACATTTATGAAGGGATTTTGAATCCAATCATACTTTTCTCTACTCAATGAAGGAAAATAATATTAAGTTGGTGCAAAAATAATGTCGTTTTCTCACATATGTTACTATGTGAGAAAACGACATTATTTTTTCACCAACCTAATACTCAATGTTTTCATTGAACATTTTCAGATTATTACTTCCACACGCATATATGTATGTATGCTGTGACAATATTATGCAGCACAACAGTGTGCCATGGCAGTGGAGAATCACTGGTATAGATATATTGAAAAGGTTTAGCATTCAAGACATTTCATATCATTAATAATGAATTTGTGGGAATTGGTGTAATAAATACATTGGCTATTTTCCATATTATCAGATATTACTACACTCATTATCAAAGATAACAGAGGTAGACAATGCTGATTGTTTGAATTAAGGCCAAATCTAACCATCTCCAATGAACCCTGTGTGGAATTACTTTGTAATATGCCTTTTTCTTTTTTTGGCCTTCAGGATGGGATCAAAGCTCCTCCTGTCTAAGCTATGATAGAAGCTTAGCCCTAGGAATTCCAAGCATTCAGAGAGAGAGAGAGAGAGAGAGAGAGTTGGTATGACTCTGGTCATGGTAACTGGATAGTTTTTGTTGTGGGCCCCATGTGTGTGCATACATGCACCTCACATTAAATTGACCTCCTGTCACCGTGGGTAAATAACTAAAATGCCTCCTATTTTTTTTTTTTACTCATCTGCCACAAAGTGGGTGTTTCAATATAATCTAAATGACTACACTTGATTAATTTAATTATATAATTGATTCATTCCTTGTTATTAAAATCTTAATTATTTTGTCATTGTGATTACAAAAGCTTTTATGGGAAGTATGAATATCAAAAAAGTATCCATATAAATTCGTAAATAATACATTTATTATTCTCCAATATAGCAATAAATGTGAATATTTTTCTCTATTCATTCTCTAATTAATTACTTATTTTGGTTACATTGTTTTCATTATAAACAATTACTTATGTTAATTAAATATAAACTACTTTGCCAATGCCATAAAAAAGAGAGACATACTTAAGTATTTGGTTATAGTTTATGCATGAATCAGCTAGGATTCTTCTCTATACAATTAACGCCATTGTCATATGGAAGAAAGAAACTTTCTTTTCGAAAAAACATTAAAAATAAAAACATTGGAAATAGAAGAAAAATGTAACATGAACTTCCATGATCTCTTCCATCTTCCTACTTTCCAGTTAACTTTGATCTTTAAAAATTTAAATGCATTGAATCATAAGTTCAATGCTAACAGTTTCTTCTCTCACACTTCTTGCTTGTAGAACTCTCTATTGGCTTCTTGCTTTCCAGTTAACTTTGATCTTTAAAAATTTAAATGCATTGAATCATAAGTTCAATGCTAACAGTTTCTTCTCTCACACTTCTTGCTTGTAGAACTCTCTATTGGCTTCTTGCTTTCCAGTTAACTTTGATCTTTAAAAATTTAAATGCAATGTCAATAGTTATTTTCTGTCTTTTTCCTGTTCTTTTCTTTTTTTTTTTGTAAACATTTCACCCCAAGCAAAGCGCTAGTGCCACTAATATGCAGGGGCTTGAAAGTGAGAGAAAATACTGGGCATGGGGTAGGGGGGGTTTGAGGAAAGGATAAAATATGAAAAGGTTTCAAGACAGCAGAAGATGGTGATTGACTTTGCATTTCAAGCCCTGAAGATTGTAGCTATCAGGGAAGCAAGTAAGAGGAAGGGAGTTCCCCTCTCAGGAAGAAAAGAAACTGCTGGAGTAGAAGTGGCAGTTACATTTCTCTCTCCTTCATAATGTTTTTCTTTTCTCATATTCTTTTACATTCAATAACCCTTTGCATCTTATCAAGGTTTTATTGCCTTGATTGGGGTTGAATGGTTAAAAAATATATATATATATTAAATCATCTTCCAATTGCACTGCTTATATTTTATACAAATGGGCACATCGCTGAATGGTTAGAATGTACACTACGACTATGAGACAGGGGTGTTAATCTCACTATGGATGATTTGTCAGGAAGGGTCACTTCTTGATGTTATTGGCCCTATAGAGCACGCAGCATCTTTGGAAAGTTTCTGAAAACCATACCACAGGTTGACTCCAAGAAACTGTAACTAATGCCCGCTCACCATAATTACAGTATAAACCATAGGTGAGCTCTATTAGTGTTGAACAAGCACAAATGTGCCTGAGCAGGCCTCTACAATAGGGATTTGCTGGACCTCCCCACACCCAGCAGACAAGCTTACTCGGATATGAGCAGTCAGCCATTACATACATTTCATGCATGAATCACCTGAAGGATCTGCAATGTAATCAGTCCTGACTTAACATCTCAACTTCAGTCAGTTTCTCATAGATGTGATGTGGCTTCCCTCTGTCTTTTCTACAAATATTTTCATGGCAACTGCTCTGATGAACTATCTTCCCTGGTGCCCTGTCTACATGAATTTTAAGTGTGATACTAGATTGTCACTCTTCATAAATTCTGTGTAACACCATGAATCTTGGATAAGAAACTGGAGTGGTTTCCTGTTGCCTTTTCCAACGGTTTTGAGTTCCAAGTAGTTCTTGTAAACTGGCTTCCACCCAAAATGTGAGAGCTCGGGGATACACACTACTATCTATTCTACTGGGCATGGGGAGATGGATTCATATCTTTCTGAAGGGCATTCATGCAAAAGTGAATGGAGCAGACTAGGCCAGAATTTGATATCGATTCACCACATTCACTTTTCGCCCTGTTATCTCTTGCACTAACTGCACATCTTTGAATCATAAATGCAACACTCCGGTCTCTCTCTTCTTAATCTTTAATTAATATTACTTTCATCTTAATTTTAGGGGCTTTTTATCACAACTATTCAGATTGTCAATTTACAATCATAAGTAAAAACCATAAATCAGAATTAAAGAATAAGTTATCTGTAAAACTTTAACATTCACCTCACTAGCAGCTTTATTCTTGATTCCCAATTTGTGCTGTTTACCAATGACTACAGACTAATAGTCTGAATATATTTCCAATAAAAAACCAATGAAAATTAAAAAAAAAAAAGAATTCCTAATCCAAAATGGCTGACAACGATTCAGCTAATAATAAATAAATTATATTACTACTAATGCTTGTAGTTCTTTCAATTGATATTTTCCTTATGGTTAAATTAAGCTCAAAATACCAGTTCTTGTTCTATCACCAAAGTTAAGCAGTGTTGAGCTGAGTCCTTACTTAGATGGGGGATCACTTAGGAACACTGGGTGCTGTGACTTACTACAATACAAAGTATGTTTCCGCTTTAAATAACCCACAATAGGTTGATAAGCCGTAAAAAACAAATCAATCAATCAATCAACTATTGATATTTTCACATTTTTTTAATATGACAATGGGCAGAGTTGCTCTAAGTATAAGATATAAATTTTGGCATGATTTTGAAATCTGAAATAAATAATAAAATAATTAATGAATAAATAAAAGTAATAAAATAAATAACAAATAATGAAATGAATAATAAAATAAGTAATAAATAATGAGATAAATAATAAATGACAAAATAAATGATAAATAAATAATAAAATAAGTGATAAATAATGAGATAAATAATGAGATAAATAATGAGATAAATAATAAATAATTAAAAAAATAATAAATAAATAATAAAATAAGTAATAAATAATGAGATAAATAATAAATACATAATTAAATAATAAATAATTAAATAAATAACAAAAATAATAAATAATAGAATAACTAATAAATAATGAAATAAATAAAATTAATAAATAATTAAATAACAAAATAAATAATAAATAATTAAATAATAATAAATAATAAAATAATAAAATAAATAATACATAATTAAATAATAATAAATAATAAAATAAATAATAAATAATTAGATAATAATAAATAATAAAATAAATAATAAATAATTAAATAATAATGAATAATAAAATAATAAAATAAATAATAAATAATTAAATAATAATAAATAATAAAATAATAAAATAAATAATAAATAATTAAATAATAATAAATAATAAAATAATAAAATAAATAATACATAATTAAATAATAATAAATAATAAAATAAATAATAAATAATTAGATAATAATAAATAATAAAATAATAAAATAAATAATAAATAATTAAATAATAATGAATAATAAAATAATAAAATAAATAATAAATAATTAAATAATAATAAATAATAAAATAATAAAATAAATAATAAATAATTTAATAAAATAAGTAATAAATCATGAATTAAATAATAGAAAATGATAAATAAATAATAGAATAAATAACAAATAATGAAATAAATAATAAAATGGCTAATAAATAATAAATCTTTTTTGCCAAAAACGCCATCCAGCTTCAAAAATATACACAAAAACTTATAAAACTTTGGGGTAGTATGAATATCTCAAATTTTGACTAATATCACCATTAACAACCCCTTTAACATTTTGCATTCAAATTTTATTTTACTGAATATATGTTTCTTTCCAGAATTAATACTGAAGACAAGCTGCCCAGTGACACACTGAAAAATATCTATAAAGTATCTTCCAAGAGCAAAAAGAAGCCATCTTTAACATGGGTGCTGCTAAAGGTTTATTTCTTGGAACTCTGGAAGTCTTGGATGTGCAAGTTTACTCATGATCTTCTAATGTTTGTCAGCCCTATGATACTTAAGTATGCAATTGGTAGTTTTTCATTTGATTTCATTGTTTTCATTGCTAAAATTCTTTCTTTGGCCTTTTTATTTCTGCCTTTTGACATGATTTATGTTTTTACTAATATCTGTGGTGAGTGTTTAAGATACAGTATACCCACATAATTTGTTTTAAATAAGTTTTATTTTTTTTCACCACCAGAAAACTGCAAAATTTATATAATTCAGTGATTGAAATGAATTCGAGTAAGACTGATTTTGTAAATGTTTTAAGAAAGCATCCCACCCACAACTTACAACAATTGATATTTTCATTAGATGACCAAAGTGTATATGTACTAAGCATTGTGTATATGTATATTGGTGGAGAGACTGTCTAATGATCAATACATGGTTGCTTCCCCCCCCCCACACACAGGTTGAAGATTTCCTGCGTTATCTGAGCTTACTTTGTGCAACAGCCACTTAATAGTGATATTTTAGCATGTATGCCAGTTTTTGAAGTATTGATAAGACGACATATTCTGATAAAATCTTTTTATGTGCTTATGACATTTTTGACCCACAAAAAACAGATTTTTTTAAAAACACTAATGTTAAATAACATTAGTACTGCAACTAACTAGAAATAGTCAACTAACATCAGTATAGTCCAATGATAAAATGATAGGAATGAGACCCAGTCATAACTCAAGAGCCCCTTCTCCTTCATTCTTATATTCTATACCCCTTCAGGACATAGGTAATCGTGGTTCTCCACAGTTTCCTTTCCTTTTATATCTGTAAAATATACATGGCTTTTTTTTTAGAAATATAGTAGATTAGTTTATCATTGCTAGTCCAAAGTTTTAAATTAAAAGTTGTCTCTATCCTCAAATGTTTGCCCTACCAAAGCTAAAAAAACTGACTACTCTGCTACATTATATAGGAAGTATAAAAAAAAAGATGAATTCATTCTTTCAAGAGTATTAATGTGAAGTGAGTACAAACTGTCAGACAGAATTCAAATTATGTTTGCTAGTTTCATTTTTGAAGCTGTTAAGGCAAGAGGGAGAGAGGCAAAAAATGCATAACTTACCTAGAGAGTTTCAGTAAATGGATGACTGAACAAGGCTTAGGAAAAATAAAATGACAAAAAGACAAAATTTATTAAGAGATCAACAATGTCCTGAATGGACATGGCATATAGAAGATATTAAATAACACTAGTACTACAACTGGAGGAGATAATCAACTTACATGAGAGATGCCTTATGATCAGATGGATGGAATGGAACCCTGTCATAACTTAAGAGTCCCTTCTCCTTTCTGCTTATGTTCCAAGACCATTCAGGCAATCATGGTTCTCTATTGCTTCTTTTTTAATATCTGTAAAATATATGTTATCCTAACTGTTCTTTGGGAAATATAGTAGAATAGTTTATGACTTTAAATACAGTTTTCTTTATCCTCAAGTGTTTATCTTACCAAAGCTAAAAAACAGTCTCCTCTGCTACTTTATCCATATATAGGGAGTAGAAGAAAAATAAATTCATTCTTTTCTCAAATGTATTAAAGTGAAGTGAGCACTAACTTTCAACTAGAATTCAAACTTGCCAGTTTCCTTTTTTAAGAAGTTAACCATCAGTCAATGAGACACAGTGGAGTAATGGATAGTGGCTCAGATTGAGGAATCAGAGAGCCGATTTCAAATTCCAGTCGAATCCATTACATTCACTTACATGCCCTTGGAAAAGGTATGAATCCTCTTCTTTTTCTGTCAGCTGTGGGTAAATAGCAGGACAGACCAGGTTCTGTAGCCTTTGATGGCAACTGGTCTATTGCAGAAAGAAATGGTAACCTACTGCAGGAAAAAAAATCTGCCTCGTCAGTCATGTATCAAAAGAGTTATGTGCCATGTGTGATACATGCATAGCCGATCATATATGAGTGAACCACCAGTATATGTCACACATTCTTGGGAACTAAATGTTGATAATATCAACTATATTCTTAAAATGATACAATTTTGTCTTTTTTCTTTCAGGTTGCTAATTGATTTTACTGTCAGCAATGAGCTTGTATGGAAAGGCTATGTTCTGGCTTTCTTTATGCTGATTATCCCATTTCTACAATCAACAGTATTCCAATATTCATTCCATATTTCTATGACGCTAGGCATGAGAATCAGAAGTGCACTTACATCATCAGTGTTCAGAAAGGTCCCTATTTTTACTTTAATTTTCTAACACATCTGTGTATGATAATAAAAGTTAAGCATTGATGCATCAAAACATTTCTACTTCTTAATTGGTTGTAATATTCAAAAATGAATTGCAATATTTAATTAAAATAATTGAAGATGCATCAGACGAGTTTTTTTTTACAAAATTTTTTATAGAAAACATTTTTCCCGACTTTCACATTTGCATGTTTTAGCCATTTTTTTTTTCCTGCTGTCCTGTACCTTTTGTATTTCAATAACATTAAATACTCACCTGTAAATACACTGAAATTATTTCTCAATTCATAGCTTTCTGGCATCAGTTTAAACTTGAACCCTCTGTTTTTTTTTTTTTAGTGGGGGGGTTCCATATTTTGTGACCATTTTGCTTAATGTTCTTTTCAGATGAAAACTTAGAAATTCTCTGATATATTTCAGTGAAATTTTCACTTTCCAAATTTATAGCTTTCATTGTAGTTTAGATATATAGAGAAAAAGGGGGATTATATGGGTTCAACTGATGCTATTTTCCCCTATTTTGTGTAGTCATTTTGCTTAAGGTTTGTATTTTCTTGATTTCAAATGAAAAACTGAAAAAGTCTTCAATATATTCCTGTGAAATTTTCAATTTTGAAAATTATGGTTTATAACTATAGCTTAGATAGTGATTTTTCCAAGCGTAGCTTATATGTGGCACAAGGCCGAAAGTATGGAGCACCCAGTGAGGATCGAACTCACTATTCAGTTGTAATTGTTCTAGCGAGACAAGCTTGCTAACCATTACACCACCTCCGGGTGCCCTAACTAGCTTAGATATATAGAAAAAAAACACCAACCTAATAGCAGGCAAAACTGAGTGGCAACCAATCTAGGAGAATGAAACTCTGAAATTCAAACCACCTGCAGTATTGTAGGTGCTGCCATTTTATGCAAATGCTAGAAGAAGGTAACTTCAAAAATAAATTCACCTTGTAGAGAAAAGGGACAGGGAAACCTCAACATCCCCAGTGCAAAAAAAAAACAAACTGACAAGCCATTGTACTCTTCTGCCTTGAATGTCACCATGAAGAACAACGATTGTGTGATGGAGGGGAATGGTGACAACAGTGACATAAAATGTGCTAATTGAATAAAATGATGTCTTCCTGGCATTAGTTTAAACTGATACCTTCTTGTTTTTATATACTAAACATTTTTGCTTGAAGTTTGTATTTTCTGCATTTCAGATAAAAACGTGGAAATTTTCGAACATATTTCAGTGAAATTTTCACTTTCCAAAATTTCCACACATACACTTTCACTGAAAGTTTTTTTTTTATACTTGGAGATGCATTTTCTGTTTTCTTTTTGAATTTGTACGTCTGATGAACTGAATCATACTTACAATTCCAATGTAATAAATTATAAACATGGAATATTAGTGTTTGAGCCTTTTTTATATTATATTATTACTCTGTCTTGTACAAAGAGCTCTACCTGGATTTTATCCTATTGGAAATATATATATATACTAATATTACTAATATTATCTATCTATCTATCTATCTATCTATCTATATATATATATATATATATATATATATATATATATATGTATATATATATATATATAAACAAGTCTGAATATAAACAACCAACAAGGTCTGTCTGTTTTTACTTTTCCAACTTTCAGATAAGATGTTAAGTATTATATTCGAAATTGTGCATAATTATATGTCTTTCTAAATGTCCTCTAAGAACTGACCAAACCTATATATACTAAAAATAAACACACATTTCTCAAATTTTCTTGAGAATAACAATAATTTTTCCAAATAGAAGTCCTAATTTTTAACTTTAATTTTAATAGCCGTGGGGAGCTGATGGATTCATACCTTTCCCAAGGATATTTTCCCATTAGGTGTATGTAATGAACTCAACTATAATTTGAACTCATCTCTCTGTAAAAGAAGTGGAGAAAACAGAAAAAATAGAAGAATGAAAATAAAAACAAATACATGATTTTTTTATTAGAAATTTTATTATGACAAAAAGAAAAAAAGCAATTTTATGATTAAATTTTGCTCTCAGCAAAATATCCTCTTTTAGGCTTGATTACTGCAGTACAGATTTTTGGTATTCACTGCAAAAGTTTCTCAAAATGTAAGTTTGATAATTGATTCCGTTCTTTAAGATCTCTTACGATCTCTTTTTCATTTTTGGGAAGGAAAGGTTTCACTCTTCTGTCAACTTTATCCCATGCTAATTCTGGGGTTAGCTTCAAACTTTTGAGCTGTAGTGTGCACACACACATACATACATATATATATATATATATATATATATATATATATATATATATATATATATTGTGGAGGAAGTGTGAGTTTGTAAACAGTGACTATTATGGCTAATAATGCATGACTCTTTGGTAAAGTGAATTGAGTTCTCTCAGTCACTGTGTGTTTATCTAAAAATTAAATTTACCTTCATCCCTGCTGTATGCCAATGGCTTAGGGGTAGAATCTCCAACTGATGCCAATTCAGCCGAGTTTTGATCCTAGCTAGCCACACTGATGAGCTGTGATACACCAAAACAGTCTGTCTGTGGATGACAATATATATATATATATATATATTTCAAACAGGAAATAGTATAGTGATAGTTTTGTATTGTGTACAATACAAGGTGATTCAAGGACTAAGAAGCCATAGGGCCGGGAAGACAGACATCTTGTCCTTATGACATCCTGTGGCCGAACATCAAAAGAAAAAAGAAAGGAACTTTTTCCTCTTTCCTTTTATACAATGGTACCTAGTTGGAGTTAAAAGTCTTCTGTCAGACAAGATGGGGTAATCCCACATTGTCATTTGAAATATATATATATATATATATATATATATATATATATATAAATATATATATATATATATATATATATAGATAGATAGATAGATAGATAGATATGCATACCTTGTTATTTTGACTAATAGCAACCAACATGAGCATACAGTTAAAAATAGCAAGACATATAATAATGATAATTCTTAATGAGAATTTTGTCAATTCTGCTTAATGAGAATTTTGTCAATTCCTCTTAATGAGAATTTTGTCAATTCTTCTTAATGAGAAATTTGTCAATTCTTCTTAATGAGAAATTTGTCAATTCTGCTTAATGAGAATTTTGTCAATTCTTCTTAATGAGAAATTTGTCAATTCTGCTTAATGAGAAATTTGTCAATTCTGCTTAATGAGAAATTTGTCAATTCTTCTTAATGAGAAATTTGTCAATTCTGCTTAATGAGAATTTTGTCAATTCTGCTTAATGAGAATTTTGTCAATTCCTCTTAATGAGAATTTTGTCAATTCCTCTTAATGAGAATTTTGTCAATTCTTCTTAATGAGAAATTTGTCAATTCTGCTTAATGAGAATTTTGTCAATTCTTCTTAATGAGAAATTTGTCAATTCTGCTTAATAAGAATTTTGTCAATTCTTCTTAATGAGAATTTTGACAATTCCACTTAACCATGTTTATTTATTCTGCAAACTCAAATCTTATTTCCCATCTTATTTTTAGGCCCTTTCAATTCGCAACTCAGAGCGGAAAACTACAACCATTGGTGAGATTGTGAATATCATGTCCGTTGATTGTCAACGTGTGCAAGATGTAATTCCATATCTCTACATTTTGGTTTCTGCACCTTTGCAAATCAGTCTGGCTCTTTATTTCCTCTACCAGCAACTTGGTCCATCCATCTTTTCAGGAGTGGCCATTTTGATTCTTCTGATTCCATTCAATGCTGTCATCATGTCTTACATACAGAAATGGAAGGCTCAGCAGATGAAAGTGAAAGATGTTCGCATAAAAATGATGAATGAAGTATTAAATGGTATGAAGGTATGTCCTCTTCTTTTTTGTTTTAATCATTTCACCCCAAGCAAAGCAATAAAGCCACTAAGATGCAAGAGGTCCTTGGATGTGAAAGATTATGAGAAAAAGAAAAACATTATTAAAGAGCAAAAATAATAAAAGATCAAAATTGACTGTAAAAGCAAGAAGCTGGTATCCACTTTCTTAAGGCTGCTAGGTATGTCATGCATTGTTTTCCCTTGTGTTTCTTTCCCTTTATTTGACCCGTGAGTATCAGATTCTCCAAGCCCTCCTTCCTCATTATGTGTCCCAGAAACTTCAGCTGCCTCTTCCTGATGTTAAGTATAAGCCTCCTCCTTGTTTGCATCTCTCTAAGACCTCGTCATTGCTCACACACTCGGTTCATGATATCCTTAGCATCCTTCTGTAGAACTACATCTCTGTCGCTTGGAGTCTCTTCTTCATCTTTGAGGAAATTGTCCAAGATTTGCAGTCATAAAGAAGAACAGATGTCACGTCACAGCTCAGTATTCTTTTCTTTGTTACCAAAGAAATCCTCCTGTCTCGCAATACTCTGATCAGCTTTTGGAATGTGTCCTTGGCCATACCAATATGTAAGTCTAAAAAAAAGTCAAAAAGCAAACCAACAATATATACTTATTTTCCTGAATGGTTAATTATGCAGCTATATATAAAAAATGAGCAAAACCATATTACCAAAAAACTATATTACCAAAATACTCTACTGCTGTGGAAAGTTGTAAACACTGGGTGGAGATGCCCTTACGAATTGTTGCTCAATGAACTAATGGTGAATGTTGCTCAATGAACTAATGGTGACTGATTAAAAAAAGTACCAGATCATGGGAGTTACTAGTTACTAGTGTTGAATTAAAGCGGTTGGACCATATTATTGTTTTGTTTTTACTGAAGTTAGTGAAAATCTTTCTTAACATTACTGCAACTCTAGATGACCAGAGATCTCTCCTCTGACCTAGCTCTAGCGTCCCAGTGTTTAAATTCAATGCCTCAAAAAACAAAATAGTTACATTCCATCATTGCTGATCAGACCCTGAACCAGTTGCAATGAATGAATGTCCTATCAGGGAGATCCCTTGCCTTGATCACTAGGTGATCAATGCAAGAGGCCTTCCTAGTGGGAACTCAACCCAGACCTCAGGAAGCTTGAGATCCATTGCCAAAGATGCTGTAAAAATGGTCAGTTCACTATACTATAAATAAGTACATGACTCCTCAGGCTATCCCCCTATCTTTACAAGAGCCAGATCAAGCATAAGATGGAGTATTGTTGCCATCTCTGGGTAGGTGCTGTCCAGTCTTCACTTTCCCGTTATTGATAGAGACAAAAATCATCTCCAAATCCTTGTTGGTGACAAATTAATTTCCACCTTACATGCCATTTCTCACAGACAAAACATGACAAGACTCACATTGCTTAATTGTAATTTCCATGGAAAGTGCTCAGACGAATTATATTCTTTAGTTCCACCAATTCTAACTTTCACGGCTAAGACCTGCCATGCTACACACATTGTAGCAAACTACCTTCATTCTCTTCATCTTCCATTGAGATGGTGAGATGTAAGTTACACTCAAGCAGCTTCTTCCCACGAAACACTGCTCTATGGAACTGGCTTCCAAGAGGATATTTTCTTGATTGCTATAATCATAATCTGTTCAAGTCTAGGATTAACTGTTATCTTTCCCACATATCCACATAAATTGTAATTGTGTCTCTTACTTTGTAACTGTCTACATGGAGTGGCTCTTGGGCCTTGTACAGGGTGAACATCATTGGAAAAAAAAAGTATTACAAGTGTGTTGTATAAGAGTAAGTTTTGTTGCCAGTGGTTTGAAACTAGATCGCCAGAGTATTGCAAGACAGTAACATGGGCGATTCCATTATTAAGTAGATGATCACATGATCATAAAGGAAGTGAATAAATAGAAAGTAGCATGATGACGATACGATCACTGTTCACTCTTCTTCTCTATTCACTATTGCTATACATTCACTCTCTCTACTGTACTACTATATGGATTACAATTCTCTTCTGATCATTATGTTATTTGGCAATTACTACTTGAACAAGTATTACTAGTGTGGATATTATTGGAAGGTGTTACTACTAGTACCAGCATTTACAAAGTCTCAAATATAACAAGCCTTTGTGGAAGTGATAACAAGCTTTTGCTTGACATAGCAAAAGTGACAAGCGAAGCCATCCAACATCACAAAAGTGTCGATGAGGATTCACAAGGAATCACAAAAAAGTGATATCAGTTTGAAACAATGTATTTTTATTATTAATTCTTTTTTTTTTTAGAAATCTCTACTTATTTTTTTAATCATTTCACCCTAAACAAGGTAATAAAGCCACTAAGATGCAAGGAGTTACTGAGTGTAAAAGAATAAGAGAAAAAGAAAAAAGAAAATTAAAGAAACAGAACAATAAAAGAAGAAATTATGTCTCCAGACTTAATACTAGCCAATGATTTTCTTTTCTTTTGTTTTTAAAGGTAATAAAATTGTATGCATGGGAACCAGCTTTTGAAAAAAAAGTCAACTTAGTCCGAGCAAAAGAAATAAATTTACTTCGTAAGGTAGCTTACATGAATGCATTGTCAACTTTCTCTTGGACAGTGGCACCATTCCTGGTAAGTTCTATATTATTATTATTATTATTATTAATACTAATTCAATACTTTTTGCTTCACTCACAGGAAGATCATCAAATTTCAAATCTAAATCATTTGTTCATTTAAAATACTACATTTATTAGAAAATATATTCAGTTTAAATAGAGGGAGTGGTCATGAAAAATGACTTCCAAGTGCCACACATTCTGACTGATAGTATTTACCTGTTACCCAGGGGTAGTTGCAAGACAGAGAAATTAGCCTTAGTGCACAGATACCCAGTTCAATTTCATTCAAATGGTGTTTATATACATGTTTGCATGTATGTTTAAAAAAAAAAGATTTTCATAAAATTTTTTTAAAAAAAGGCTTTAAAATGTAATTCTATTTATGGCACAATAATTTCAATAATTGGTGGAGGAGTAAAAAATTTTTTCTTGTCTCCAACTTTATGATTTTATTGTTCATCCCAGGGTAAAAGTTGTCCAGACCGAGTGGGAAGAAAATGCATTATTTCTGTGTCTTATTTCAAATTCTGTCAAATTGTGTGTGCATGTGTGTGTATTAAATAGCACAAACACATGTAAGTAATTCACGCACAACACAAGCATACACATATGCATTACCTATGCATATGCAAAGTCACATGCAGAAAGTGCGTGATGGACAGAGAATCAGCTTTTATAATAAAGATTATTATTATTGTTTTTATTTCCTTTGATTTCTGGCGTGTACACATTTCTTTCTGGGTCTTTCCCAGAGACCTAACATTAGAAATGGCATCATGACACTTTCCACTGACAAAAAAAAAGAATACTCATATTTTACATAGATAAAGCCCTTCGTAAAGTGTGGGCTGTACTTGTAAGAACAATTTTTTGTATTTTTTGAGGCATGGACTTCCAGGAATCCCTTCAATTAGTCTACTGGAATCTTTTCCAACCAATCCTAGGGCTCCAACTACAACAGGGATTGTTGATGTTCCCATGTGCCACATTTTATTATTATTATTATTATTTCATTTGGATGTTCAGGCCACTCAAGCCTGAGTGGCAACAAGTCTTTTCAAATCTCCAGCACCTTTCTCAGTATCATCATCTATTATTATTATATATTTTGCATGTTTATAATTTTACTGATGACCATAAACTTATAATCTGAATAATTGCAATGAAAATCCCCTAAAATTAAAATGAATGAAATACTAGTAAAAAAATTAGTAATGGTTAACGATATTTCATCTAATCATGATAATATGCATACTACTAATACTATTATTAGCAAATATGGCACCTAGTGATTAAGTAAAAATAAAGTTTCACTCAATTTTCTACCATCTTTAGCACATTATTATTTTAATTGACAGAATAATTCAAGGAGGCATGGTGGTGTAATGGATTGTGGCTCGAATTGTGGAATCAGAGAGCTGAGTTCAAATTCCAGTCAAGTTCATTACATGCACTTAAGTGCTAATACCCTTGAGAAAGGTATGAACCCACTTCTTCACCCCCACCCACCCAGCTATGAGTAAATAGTAGGTCAGACTGGGTTCTATAGCCTTGGATGGCAACCAGTCTAGGAGAAGGAAAACCCTGAATTCAAAACCATATGTAGCCCCAGCAAAGCATATAATATTCAGCTAAGGAAAGGATCATTCACATTGACTCGGTGATCCTGACTGCAGTTGACTCCTTATTAATTCAAGAAGAGAATAAATTTGTAAGGTTGTGTTTAAAATAGATAAGTGATTTTAAAGTATTGTGTATAAGCCAGCTTCTTGTATAATGTGACCCCTGATTTTTTTTGCCTGAATTTTAAACCCTCCAGAAAAAACTTATCTGTTCATAGTGCAACTGGTCACCAAAAATGCACGATTTTTAACCTCTCCAAAAAATTACTTTTGTATAGAGTAACCTCCTATTTTTGAATAAAAAAGGAATCATAAAAAACTTGCACTATACTTGAGTATATACAGTATCATTTGTTATAAGTTTAATCAGTGAAAATATTTAAAAAAATTACACAAAAAACTTATTTTAAATTGGGTCAAAATGGGAAAAAATAATTCTTCATTTAAATAAAAGCTAGAGAATACAATGTCTAAAATTTTGTGAGTTTAACAACAAATGTTGGTTCAAGAGCCAGATTAGACCTAAAATGGAGTACTGCTATCCTATATGGTCAGGAACTGTTCAGTCTTCACTTGGCAGTCTCAATAGAGTCCGTGTTCTTAAGGGTGACAAATTATTTTCCACCCTACAGCCGCTTTCTCATGAACAAAACACTGCAAGCCCCTCACTGTCTTATCACTATTTCCATGGAAAGTGCTCAGACTTTCTACATGCCTTAGTTCTGCCAGTTCTAACCTTCATGGCTAAGACTTGCTATATCACTCACATTATAGTGAACCCCCTTCATTCTCTTTGTATTCTATTGGTGATATGTAAATTACCCTTAAACAGAAACTGCTGCTCTGTGGAACCAACTCCCAAGAGGATTTTTTTTCCCAATCACTATAATCATAATCTGTTCAAGTCTAGAGTTAACCATTATCTTCCCCACATATCCACATAAACCTCTAAACCCACTACCTTGAATGGCTGTTGGGCCTTGTACAGTGTGAATATTATCATTAAAAAAATGTGAGTATTATTTCACTAAACTGATATCTGTTGTCTTTGCAGGTCACTTTAGCTTCATTTGGTACTTACGTTCTTTCTTCTCATGAAAACAAGTTGGATGCAGAGAAGGCATTTGTGTCGTTATCTTTGTTCAACATTCTCAGGGCTCCTATTAATATGCTACCCATGATGGTATCATTCCTTGCACAGGTAACGTACATATCTATTTTATTAGATTGGTGCAAAAATAATGACATAATAATGTCGTTTTTTGACGTTAAAAATACGCCAAAAAACGACATTATTACGTCATTATTTTTGCACCAACCTAATACCTATTGGAATTTGTTCACTATTTATCCAATCTTATTATCCTAGTCTTTTTATATTTATTATACTCTATTCATATCTATCTATCTATCTATCTATCTATCTATCTATCTATTCAATACTCTTATCTATCTATCTATCTATCTATCTATTCAATACTCTTATCTATCTATCTATTTATCTATCTATCTATTCAATACTCTTATCTATCTATCTATATATATCTATATATATATATATATATATATTCAATACTCTTATCTATCTATCTATCTATCTATCTATCTCTCTATCTATCTATCTATTTTGTATTATCTATCTATCTCAGTATATTCATATCTATCTCAGAATGTTTATATCTATCAATATATATATATATATATATATATATATATATATATATATATATATATATATCTGTCTGTCCATCTCAGTCTGTTCATATCTATGTCTTTCTTTCTATCTATCTATCTAAATGTCTCTCTCTCTCTCACTCTCTCTCTCACTCTCTCTCTCACTCTCTTTCTCTCTCTCTCTCTCTGACAATTATGAAAAGGTTCATCTACAAAACTCCATAGTCAGGGTGCTGAATGTAACATCAATCAAATAAGTGACAAATTTTGTATTTGTATTAATCCTATTGTTGGACTTAGTCCATTTCATTGTATATATATATATATATATATATATATATATATATATATATATATATATATATATATATATATATATACACAAACACACAATGAAATGAACTAAGTCTGACAATTATTTAATGTATTTTCTGATATCTGTTATTCTACAAAATTTCTTGAACATTCAGACAGGTTAATATATTTAATACTGTTTAATTAAAAAAAACAGAGCATTTACTTAAATAAACTGTATCTATTAAAATAATGTATAAACAGAATATATATATATATATATATATATATATATATATATATATATATATATATATATATATATATATATATATTTCAGTCTTTTCCTATCTATTTATCTATTGGTGTGGTCAGAAGTTTATATAGATTTAAATAATTTTCAGTTTCATTTACATCTTGAACCAATTTTGTGCAAAGTGCAAATTGAAGAGTTTGCATTGCTATGCAATATCTACAAGGCGGTCAATTCAAACATAATTTACAATGTAAATAAAATAATAAAAATATTTAAATTACAGGAAATTAGAGGTCAAAAGTATGAATAAGCCTGACTAATATTTGATTCCCTGTCTTTTTGCAGCTTTTATTGAAGTTAAGTGCTTCTTGTAATTCATACGCACCTTTTTTTGTTTTTTTTTACAAAAAACAGGAAGTCTTTATGACCATTTATCATACCAAAATAAAAAAATGCTTAAAATGTTTTCTCATTTCCTCGACAGCACCCTGTACTTTAATGAAAATATTTCATATGGAGTCAAGGTCAGGACTTTTGCAACAGTCATTTGAGAACTTTAAATTTGTTCTGATCTGGCTTGATACTAGTTCTGTCGTTTTCTTAACAAAAATTTTGATTTCTACTCAATTTCAAAGATTTTCAGATTATTATTTCTTTGACCAATTAAAAGAACCAGTACGCTGCACTTCTTCTATGACATAGACGATCATAGGCCTCCACAACTTTCTATCTCTTGTGGCTCATAGTAGTTTTTCTCACTTTGCTAAGGTATCCCTCCCTGTTCTGAAACCCATTCAGGCAAGTTCATCAGGTAATTTTTTTTAATCATTTCACTCCAAGCAAGGCAGGAATACCACTATTACACAGGGCTTACAGGGAGAGAAAGTAAAAGTGAAGACTGGGAATAGGGAGGATTGAGGAAAGGACAAAAGATGAACAGGATTCAAGAAGACAGAAGATGGCAATTGATCATGCATTTAAATTTTTGAAGATTGTAGTTATCAGGAAAGAAAGTAAACAGAAGAGAGTTCCACAGGTGGGAAGTGTGAGAAAAGAAACTGTTGGAGTATAAGTGGCTTGTTGCCTTTCCTTTATCTCTCTTGCCTTCAAAATAACCCTGTGAATATTAAGTTCTTCAAGCCATCCTTCCTCATTCTTTGTCCAAGCAATTTAAGATACCTTTTTCTGATTCTGAATAGAAGGGTTCTTTCTGTTGCCATTTTCTTGAAGACTTCTTTGTTGCTTACTTGCTCCATCCAGGGAATTTTCAGTATCCTTCTGTAGAATAACATTTCTGCCGTCTCTAGTTTCCTCCTCATCCATGGAGTGGATGGATGCTTTATTGTGATAATTTTTTTTTCTTTCACTATTGTTCACCCATATGTGTGGGGTGGGGTGGTGTAATGAATAACAGCTCAGAATAAGAAATCAGAAAGGTGAGTTCAAATTCCAGCCATATAAGGTATGAATCTATCTCTTCTCCCTACCAGCTATGGGTTGAATAGCAAGACAGACTGGATCCTATAGCCTTAGGTTGCAACCAGTCTAACACAAAGAAACGGTAACATTCTGCAGGAAAATCTTTTGCCTTTTCAGACATGAATCAAAAGAGACATAATTTCCCATATGTGTATCACATATGGCACAACTGACTAGCTAATTGTTCACCCAATTCAAGGCCCAAGAGTCACTATGGGTAAAGGTTTATTGAATGAGCTTGTTGTATGAACATAAGAGCAGGTGGTAAGAAGTGCCAATTATGAGGATATGTAGAATAGATAACAGTTGACTCTAGACCTGAGTAAGTTAAGATTGTAGTGATAAGGGAAGCATCCTCTCAGGAGTCTGCTCCATAAAATAGCAGTTGTTGGGAAAAAGCTGTTCAAATGGAACTTCCTTCTTACAAATGAAATATGAAGGGGACTCAGATGATTTGAACTTGTGAATGCATACATTTTGGTCATTTTACTGAAACAGATCGAATTTAGTTTTATCCATTTTTCCAAAACGCTTTTGTCTTTTTCAAAACAAACTTTAAGCAAGAAGCAAGGTCTGATATACTTAGATTGTACCAATGATTTTTTTCCCTCATGTGACAACCCTTTGGGCAATATGGTAGTCTTTCAACTGTAGACACTAGTACATGTCTGCATGTAATTTCATACTTATTGTTCAGTATTTACATTAGTCGGACTATTGTCTTCATCTTTGTCGCCATATTTGTCACAACCAACGCCTTTATCCACTGTGCCAAAGGCGTTTATCCACTGTGCCATGTGCCCTCAAGGACACATGGCACAGTGGATAAAGGCGTTGGTTAGATCGAAATTCCAACCACCTGAAGAAGGCCAGAGCATACAACGGCCGAAACGTTGTGACAAATATGGCGACAAAGATGAGGACAATAGTCCAACTAACGTAAATACTGTACATAATACCTCATCTCAGAAATATAGACATACTTATTGTTCTGACAAACTTTCCACTATGATACCGAGACTATGAATTTAACTGCAGTACTAGATTGGTGACAAAGTTTCACCATTTTACGGTTGAAATGGCTAGATGTAACCATAAGTTGGTGAAATGATTAAAAAATTATTTGTTAAACAGTATATTTATTTATTTCTGTCTACCAGCCCAAATATTTTTATTTGTGAAACTCTCTTCTGGCTTCTTGCTTTCAACTCAAGTTTGATCTTTAAAATTTTAAACACAGTGTCAATTGTTATCTACTGTCATCTTGATTTCTGTTCTTTTATTCTTCTTGCTACTTGATGTTTTCTTTTTCTTATATTCTTTCACACTCAGTAACTTCCTGTATCTTAGTGGCTTCATTGCCTTCATTGGGATGAAATGATTAAAAAAAATGTAAACATTAATTCTTTCACCAGTTCTAATTTGGATTATTCATGCATTACTTCTTAACAAATTTGGTCAGTTTTTATTTTACTGTTTTGTTTATTTTTATTTCCCACCTGAACTTAACAAAATACTTACAGTTCCAGTAAACTTGAACTTCTTATCTTTGGCGTGTACAGATATTTTGGGAATTGAAATAGCTCCGAGTGGCAGTTTCAACTTGTGTAATATAACAAAACTAAATTTTGAACTTTTCATTATGTAGTAATTTATGAAAATAGGTTAGCAAGGATCATTTAGTGTTAAATCCTCTCCACATTCCAAGGCTGCTACAGCTGCACTATCTTCATATCTGTAAAAATCTTATTTTTTCTATCTTTAATTCCAGAAGAATTAACTCAAAATACAAATAGCCTTATAAAATGAAAATAAAAAAGCAAAGATTTTTTCTTAATCAATTCACTCCAAGCAAGGTGATAATGCCACTAAGATGCAATGAGCTACTGGGAGTGAAAGAGAAGACTTTAGAAGGAACCAGGAACTCGATCCTAAACAGGAAAGAAAGGATAAACTTCTACTCCTGTTCAAAAGATGGGGAAGGAGTTTAAACCAGTTTCTCCATGGAAAATGGTGATTATGTGTCATTCATGCCCTATTCTGTGTACTTTCTTGTTTGGAGTACTCGCTAGGCTTGACCCAATATCCACAAAGGTGTAATTTGAGGTTTTCCAGTGGGTAATGGCAACGTATAAAAATATACCATTTTCTGAGTATAAATATATTTATTTATATATTAATCAATTCACTCCAAGCAAGATGATAATGCCACTAAGTCACAAGGAGCTACTGGGGGTGAAAGAGAATAAGAAGGTTTTAGAAGGAACCAGGCACTCAGTCCTAAACAGGAAATAAGGGATAAACTCTGTAATAATAATAATAATAATAATATGATCATTAAATCAGACTTTTTTTAATTGAAAATTAGCTTTTTTCTTCTTTCTCATTCTTTTTGATTTCCCATCTTGACTTCTTTTTTCTCTTTGCTTTTCCATTTAAAAAAAATATGTTTTAATGTCTATAATAAAATTTTGATCATCAAAGAAAATATTTAAATAATAATATTGTTCCAAGATAAAAAATTGTTTCTTGATGAGTTTGTTTCAGTAAACCTTTCACTTGAAATATTACCATGTTAAAATAACATTTCCATGTTAAAATAACATTTCCATGTTAAAATAACATTTCCATGTTAAAATAACATTACCATGCTAAATTATATTGTTTTCTCTCTATTTACATTACTTTCATATTGAAGTTTTAGCATTTTATTTCTTTGTTATCTTTTCTTTTTTAATCATTTCATCCCAAGCAAAGCAATAAAGCCCCTAAGACACGAGAGGTTAAGGAGAGAGAAAGAAACCGAGAAGATTTTGAGGAAAAAGAGGACATTGAAAGAGCAGGATTCGAGGCAACATAAAATGACGATTGACATTGCATTTAAATTTTCGAAGATTGTAGTGAACAGGAAATTAGGAAGCCAGAAGAGATTTGCACAAGTGACAAATGCAAAAGAAGGAACCATTATTATACTTTTTTACAGTAAGGTTCACCCTGTACAAGGCCCAAGAGCCACTCGAGGTAGAGGTATGTTAAGGGGTAGTTTATATGAATAGGAAGAGAATATAACAGTTAACTCTAGACTTGAACAGATTAAGACTGCAGTGACCAGGGAAACATCCTCTTAGGAGTCTGTTCCACAGAGCAGAAATTTGTGGGAAGAAGCTGTTTGAGTGGAACTTACTCACCAATGGAATATGGAGGGAACGTGGATGGTTTGCTGCTATGTAAGTAGCATTATGGTTAAGGCTAGACCTTGTGAAACAAAGGAATGTAATTCATTCAAGCACTTTCCATGGTTATAGCAATAGGGAGAGGCTCACCACATCCCGCTTGTGAGAGAGAGGCTGGAAGGTGGAAAATAATTCTTCCGTAACAAGGACCCAAAGATGCCTTTGAACTCTATCAAGACTGGAAAGTAAGGACTAGGCAGCTCCCACCCAAATATGGCAGCAGTACTCCATTTTCGGTCTGATCTGGGTCTTATTAAGGTAGAGGATAGCATGAGAAGTCAGGTACTTACTGGAACGATACAGAGGGCCAATCATTTTACCTGCATCTTTTATAAGAGTTCATCTTGAGATTGGGTGTGAGTTTGAGGCCCAGTATTCTCTCAAGTTACAGTGTCTCCTCAAGGGGGACATCCGTTTATTGTGACTCAATTTATACTTTACTGTAAACATATCTCTGTGTGTTACAGTTAACAAGTAATAGGCTTATAATTGATATAATATTTGTCTTATCAGTTGTTTTTTATATAACCAATATTAGAATTCTTAGAATTTCGTGGTTCTGGATTGACAGTTTATCACCTCTCATTCTTTTTTGCAGCTTAAAATATCTCTTAATCGTACTGAGAAATTTTTGAATTCATCTGACATTCCCAAAGATATTGTGATACACACACATACTGGAGGTAAGTTTCATTTGCATTTTTAAGCATGAAATGTGCTTATATATATAAATAATCAACCTTAATATTTCTTATATAAAGGTGAACATAATGTTCTTTATGATATATATATATATATATATATATATATATATATATATATATATATATATATATATATATACTGAAAGACAAATTGAATCGTCTTAGAGTTGATCTGAAAACCTAGAAAGCCCAAGCATCAAACCAAAAGGAGTGGCATATGTTTTATTAAGTTGAAGGGTCTTGAAGGTGGTAGACTGAAGTACTGTGATCAGCTTTATCAAGCTATGAAGCAGAGACACCATCAAAATTCTGCTTTAACAAATTTCATCTATCAGTGTGGCTTTGTCGCCTGCTGCAAGGCTGGGCTACTATCATACTCAAGAAAGCACAAATGAAATATGTCTTTCCCTTACCTGATTTTCTCCATAATATCCCCCTGCTAGCATGCATAAGTGTAAAATGAAAGGCACCATCCAATGCTGACCCTCATTTAATATTTGATAGGAGAGTCCACCATATATATATATATATATATATATATATATATATATATATATATATATATATGTTTTGAACAATAAAAAATATTAAAAAATTAAAATTTTCAGACACACTAGGTTATATATTAATATTTTTTGTTTTATTATTTCAATTAGGTTCCTCGACCAGTTTCAGCCAGCACGGCCATCATCAGGAGAGAAAAAATCCCTGTTTGTTAGTAGTAGTGAATGACTGTTTCTGAAGAAAGTGAATTTTATCTATAGTTTTCATTTGTTTTTTTTATCGTTAATTTTGGTCAGTCTTTGTGTTGGTCAAACAGCCTCTTTCAAGTTGTTTTTAAGATAGAGGATAGGAAATTCTTGACTTTCAGAATACCCGCCTTGGTCATTTTGATGGTTTTATTGGTTGCTGGGAATGGGATGTAAATGTTAAGTGCATGTTATCTTTTTGTTCTTTGGGAGTGTGCGTGATGTATGTATGTGTATATATTTGTGAGTGTGTGTATAAGTGTGAAACCTCAACACCTCTGCAACCATGCCTGTCTTGTGTAGGTGAGAAATGTGGGTAGGGTTTGATTTGTGGGGGTTATATATCAATTCTATATATATTGTTAAATTTGTGGTTAAACCCATCTGGACAAAGTGTTTTGAGGCACAAAATCCATTTGTCTTCATCTTCCCCTAGTATTTTTCTAAGATTATCCTTTCTCTCTATTTCTATTTTTTTGAATTATAGTGAATTTTGCATGATTTTAAAATTATATTTTTTCTAGGCAGAAATGTTGTTCTACAAGTAATAATCTTTCGTAGGGAGCTGACTTGATCTGATTCTAATAATTATTAATTCTTTAGTGAAAGGGCCATTCAGATTTTCCCACATATTGTTTCTGGCATAATGTGCATTCTAATAAATAAATTATGTTATGACTTCTACAGTTAGAGTTGTGGTAGATTTTGAAAGAAGATTTAGTGACTGAGCTAGCGAACAAATTGGTATGTCTAATGGGGTTAAAAACATAGGCTCCTTTTGTTGTTACTTAGTTGGGAAAATCCTGTTGTTTTTATTTTTGGTCTATTATGGATTACCTTATCATCTGAAATTTGGTTGCTACCTATAATTTCCTTTAGGTTCTTAGGTCTATGATATGCTAGAAGGCCGGGTTCCTCAACAAAGTTTTTAGGTCTGGTTTGAGATGTAGTATTTCCCAGCAACTTTTGATTATCTGAGATAGTGGAGGAAGAGTGATGTTGAAAGTGGTTACTATAACAATGCGTCTGGATTTATTTTTAATTTTATCCATTAGTGTGTCTTCTCTAGGTGTAGAAATTGCTTTATTTATTTGTTCCCTGATTAGGTGTTGTTTATAGCCACATGTGAATTGGTGTTCAAGATTTTTAGTGTGTTTACTTAGTTCTCCTTCGTTAGAACATATCCTGCTGAGTCTAAGTGCTTGTGATTAGTGAAGGTTATGGTATTTTGGGGTGGGACGACTTTAAGTGTAGATAGTTGTGGGTGTTGGTGATTTTAGTGTGAGTATCATTTGTAGTTTTCTGTTTTTATTGATGCAGATGTGGGTGTCTAAAAATGTTACCGATCTTGTTGATTTTTCATTGTCAAACTTAAAAAGAGTTGTGTACCATTTTTAGGATCATATGGAATTCAGTGAGTTTCTCCTCACTGCCTGTGTGTATAAAGAAGATATCATTGATATATCTTGCATAGCATATGCAGTTGTTACCAATGAAGGGATAAATAGGGGTCTCCTCAAATGTTCCCATGAAGATTTTGGCATATGATGGAGCTGCAACGGTGCCCATGACACATCCTCTTACTTGTAGGCAGCATTTACCATTGAAATCAAAAGTATTCAATGTAAGAGTATGTTCCATAAGTTTTATGATTACTTTTGGGCAGGGATCTTGTTTTGTTCTTTTAGTAAGTGCTTCTTTAAGGGTGATTAGTCCTTTGATGTGTTTGATGTTTGAATAAAGTGATCTTATGTCTATAGTCACTAGAATAGCATTTTCTGGTGCTGTTTGTATATGATTAATTCTGTTTAGTAGGTTTGTTGTGTCTCTGATGTAGGATTTTACTTCTTTAGCTAGGGGTTGTATGTAATGGTCTACATATTTGGATATTCTGGTCATGTGGCAGTTAAATGATGAAATGACCAGCCTTCCTGTGTTGTTGTTTTTGCGTATTTTGGGAAGGGGATAGAAGCGGGCAGGTGTGATGTTTGTGAGTGTAAGTGTTGTGCATGTTTCCTTGTCAATTAGTTTGGTTTGAAGCATCATGTTTAGTGAGCGTGTTAATTTTTTTGGTATTCAGGGTGAGGGTCTGTGGGTAAGCTTTTGTAGGTATTTTTGTCGGCTAGCTGTTATTTGGCCTCTTTAAGGTATTCTTTGATTTCCCAGATCACTGTGGCACCACCTTTGTCAGCCTGTGTAATGATTATTATATATATATATATATATATATATATATATATATATATATATATATATACTACTGTTCAAAGTTTTGAGACCACCCTTGGTAATTTTTAAACTGGCCCCAAAATTAGTAGTTGTTTAGTACTTTAAATAAGAGAAAATTATTATACACAGTCAAAAAATAAGTGAGGCATGATTTTTACTAGAAATTTTGTCATGACAAAAAGAAAAAATCCATTTTATGATTAAATTTTGCTATCATCAAAATATCCTCCTTTATTCTTGCTTACTGCAGTGCAAATCTTCGGTATTCGCTGCAAAAGTTCCCCAAAATATATGTTTCATAATCTGATTACATTCTTTTTGAATGACTATCAGATCTCTTTGTCATTTCTTTTTTCACTCTTCTGTCAAGTTCATCCCATGCTAATTCTGAGGGTAATTTCAAACTTTTGAATTGTATATATATATATATATATATATATATATATATATAATGAAATGGACCAAGTTTGACAATTATTTTAATATATTTTCTGTTTATACGTTATTTTTATAGATACAAATATTTAAGTAAATGCTCTGTTTATAATAAACAGTATTAACAATATTTACTGGCCTGAATATCTGAGAAATCTCATAGAAAATATGTTTTCTCATAATCTTGTTGCTAAGCAGATGCCTACTCTGTAGATAAATGATATAGCACATCAGGCTATATGACGGTCCCATGTAGGATACAGGCTTGATTCCTGTTGGAGGACATATTTTCAATGAAATTTCTCAGACACTCAGGCTGGTAAATGTTGTTAACACTGTTTATTATAATCAGAGCATTTGCTTAAATATTTTATCTATAAAAATAATGTATAAACAGAATATATATATATATATATATATATATATATATATGACAAAGTGGAAAAAGGTTTTCAGTGACACGTTCCATCCTTTATGATGTCAGTGGATGAAATGTCACACAAAAACTTATGTGTGTGTGTGTGTGTATGCAAAATCATACGTTGACCCCAATTTCTAAACCTAAATGGGAGACATGTGCATGAAGAAAACACAGATTTTATAGCAACCATTGTCCTTGTAGTAATCAGTCAAAACCTCTTGTACAGTAGACATTAAAATTGTGCATTAAATTTTTTTACTGGATGCAATAAATCTACTCTTATCAAAAATATTTGTAATTTTTTTATAATGATATAAATCTTTTATAAAACTTTCTTTTCCTCCTATTTAAATGTTTCTCCAAAAACGAAAGCCAATCTTAATTATAAATGTGTAATTAATAATCTGCATGTAACAAAATTAATAGTTTTCCAATTGTGGCAGTGAAAATTAATTACTGGTTTGATGCAAAATTTCCCAGCACTGTCTTTTCCTTGTTTATATTATTAGACATCCAATACAAGACTCAAGAGCCACTCAATATAGAGGGTGAGGATATGAAGTTTTGCAAGGGCACAAAGGGAGGGAGCAAGACATGCATATTATGAGGATATGTAGGATAGATAATATTTGACTCTAGATTTGAAGAGGTAAAGATTAGGGGTGCATCCTCTTAGGACTCTGTTCCACAGTTCTGCAGAAGAAGCTGTTTGAGTAGAACTTTCTTCTGTCTACAGATCTATTAATTCAGTGTATGTGACATGACATGTCCTAGCTGTGTGTGAAGCTCTGAACTGGTGGAACTTAGGAATGTAGCTTATCTGGAACATTTGCCATGAAAATAACAATGGAATAGCTAGAACTTAGCAATGTTTCATCTGTGTAAAAAAAAGGGCAGTAGGGTGGAAAATAAATCTTCACCCACAAGGCTACATATGCATTTTTTTAAACTCTGTCAAGGCTGGAAGGTGATAACTGAGCTGCTCCAGCCCAGATATATCAGCAATACTTCATTTTGGGTCTGATCTGACTCTTGTAAAGATAGTGTATGGTAGGAGGAATCAGATACTTTCTGAAGCAATGACCAGCATCTTTTTAGTGATAGATCAAATATGTGTTCTATTTGAGGTCTGGAGTAAACTTGAGTCCAAAAACAAGGAGTCTCATTGATAGAAGAAGCATATATAAGGACTTAAGAAAATTTATGGCCTGCTCAACCTGATGATGATATTAGTAATGTTGAACAATGTTAGGCTTATTTTAGAAGTATCTTTGAATTTTACCCTGCACTATATTTCTTGTTGTGCAATCTTTTTTTAAAAAATCTTACATGAATAATTTAAATTATACAAGCCAAAGTTCTCAGTGACACAAACAGCCAGTGAAGTATTTATTTTTACTGTTAATATTGGTTTTATCTATTTGTAAATTTTTCTGTTTGTTAATAACTGGTTATTGATATCATAGAAACTAGTTATTAAACATTTTTTTTAAGCAAATCACATCAAGCAAAGTGGGAGTGCCGCTAGTACACAAGGGGTTACAGAGAGTGTGAGTAAGATTAAAGAGAATTGACAGGGTTCAAGGTCAAGGCCTCAGAAGATGTCGATTGACATTACATTTGAATATTGAAGATTATAGCTATCAGGGAAGCAAGTGATAGGAAGGGATTTCCACTGACGGGAGGTGCGAGATAAGAAGCTGTTGGAGTAGAAGAGATGGCTATATTTAGCTGTTTTGACAGTGAAAGAGTGGGCCTGATATGCCAACCTAGTAGCACGCTTAAATAAATGCAGTTTGGGAACCATGGAAAGTAGCTCGTCAGAGCAGTTGCCATGAAAATACTTATAGAAAAGACAGAGAGAAGCCACAGAACGTCTGTGAGAAAGTGACTTTAATAATAATAGGCCAGTTGATGGCTAACCATACTACCAGTAATTTATGAATACTAACCAATTTAGTACTTTATAACTAGAATAAACCACTAAGGATAACATTAAAATGTTTATATAAAGATAATATAACATAAGAGGAGTGATTATTGAGTTACAAAGTTTAGCAAGATTGTAAGGTTAATTCCTTAATATGCTTGCAATTTACCATAGTTTCATATCTTTGATTTAATAATTTATTGCTATTCAAGAATTTAATTATTTTCCTTTTCTCCTTGAAGATAGAGAAAGGACTGTTCGTTCACCAATTTACCGTTTCTAACTTACTTGAGAATTTTCCATTTAACTTTAGGTGTTTTGTTTTTCTCTTTCAATTTCCAAAAATGTTTAGAAAGTGAAGTCATATTTGTTTATCAGCACTAGTAAAGGATGAGAGATGATTATACAAACATTTCTTAAAAGTATTCATTGTACTCCCAATATATATTTTAGTAACTCTTGGATTTTCTATTGATGAAAGAGAACATATATACATAAGGGATTTTGTTAAGCACTTGTTAGATAAAGTACATTGGTTAGGATTTCTACAACTGCATAGGTTAGTTATACAAGATAAATTAGGATCAGAACTAGTATTACAGTTATTATTGTTATATAAATTCAATGTTTTATTGTTATGTGATTTAATTATTTTCTCTAGATTATTAGTACAACTATAGCTAAGTTTTAGAGCATTCCGATTGAAAATTTTACTAAAAGAATTATTTTTAGGAAATGTTTATCAATTAAGTTAAAACAATTATGTCCCAATTTAGTATGAACTAGTAGATTGAATGGTGGAGTATACCATATGAACTTCCTGTTTCTGTTTTTTTTTTGAACAACCATAATATTCTACAAACTTAATTTCAGAAGATCTGAACCCACCATCCCTAAGAACTTTATCATAAACCATTTTATGTTTCTCAAATATCTCTTTGCTAGAGAAGTGTTGGTTAATACGTTGTTCAAACAGATGATGGAATATGTTGGATTACAGACGGTGGGTGATTAGAGCTAGGGTGGATATAAATCAGGTTGGCATTGTTTTTCATATAAGGCTGAAAATTATTGAGAACCAAATTTAAAGTTACCTCAAAGAAGACAACTTGTTTGATATTGGAATTAATTATTACGCTAAGATTATTACAAAAGATTTAAAAACTCTATGGATTAATTTTTTAAGTTTATCAACTTTATTTTCAGTAGATTTATTTACAATCATGAGGCCATTGTCCCTATAGAGCTCTATACTACTTAAATCAATATCTTCATATGTAGTGAGGTTGTACAGTAAGAACAATCCAACTAAATCAAAAGATTTGTTGCTTTACTCTTCTATTGAACCCTTTTTTAAATTAATGTCATGAATGTTTGAATTTTATTCTTTTCGCTCTCTCACATTTGTGTATATATATATATATATATATATATATATGTAGGTATATGTATATACATACATACATATATATATATATACAGGGTGTTATGGGTAAATTGTCACCATTTTATATTTTAAGTTTCGTGCAATTGCATTGTTTTTGATTTTATTGACTGCACAGTATCGTAGGGTCAGTTGGGCACCATCTATGAGAAAAAGAGCACCATGACGCAATTCACTCTACCAGAAATTTGAAAATGGCATGCTGTGCTGCTTGGTACTCACTCCAGAAGTTTGAATACAAACATTTCAGTGTGTTTGGCTGTCAATCTGAGGACAATGAAGAGGATTCTGAAAGAATTGCATGAATCTAACAGTGATTACCAAGGTAAAGCCACTCAGGAAACTCATTCTGATCATTCTGATAAGAAAAGAATTCCCAAATTTGTTGGTGAGGGTATGAAATTCAACATGGAGGTTTACGTCAAGTGATTTGGGGAGGCAGTCCTGGGTCAAGAGGGTGGCTACTGGAAGACCTTATATCTGACAACAGGACTCTGCACCATGCTGCACAAGCAGGAGAACCCAGTCATGGCTGTGAGACAATTTCTGTGACAATAGCACCCTTACATCTGGCTGCCTAACTACCCAGACTGCACCCCACTTGATTATAACAGTGTGGGACGCAGTTGAGTGAGAAACCAACAAAATTCAAGGATGAACAGAAGGCAAGGATTATGGCAGCATTCACCAAACAAGGAGACAATCCAGAGATGCACAAGTTGTCTGGAAGCCGTAGTTGAAGCCAATGACAATTTTATTAAATAAATTTATTCTTTAGTATTTCAAGACATTTTTGTCTAATTTTGGTAAATATATCTGTTAAAATGGGATATCAGTGTTATTTTAATTTTTGCATAATTTATGCAATGATTTATCCATCACACCCTATATTTATATATATATATATAGAGAGAGAGAGAGATATAGATATAGATATAAAAGTGAACATTGAAGTGAACCCAATCATCAGGCCTCATGTGGCCTGATGATTGTGTTTAGCATGAAACTGTCTGTCACCTCTGAGGGTTGACTTCAATGTTCACTTTTATATTTACATATGCTCTATCTCTGATACTGAGCACTTTATCCCATAAATATAGCACATATATAGCACACTATATTTCTTCATATATATATATATATATATATATATATATATATATAATATATATATATATATATATGATCAAATATTGTTTTAAGGTATGTTATATTTATGGGTTAAAGTGCTCAGTATCAGAGATAGAGTGTATGTAAATATAAAAGTGAACATTGAAGTCAACACCCAGAGGCAGCAGTCTGTTTCATGCTAAATGCAATCTTCAGGTCTGACAATTGCAGTTTGTATGAAACAGATTGTCACCTTCAATGTCCACTTTTATATATATGTGTGTGTGTGTGGTGAAATATGAAAACAAAATATATAAAAAAAGTAAAAAGAATTCAAATTAAACTAAGGCATTTGCACTTTCTTTTAAAACCCTTATCTTCTCTCTCTCTCTCTCTCTCTCTATCTATCTATCTATCTATCTATCTATCTCTGAACTTCTATTTCTTTACATCTCTCTCAACTAATGGAAAGGAATCCTGAGGAGAAAATGGTCATTTATACTGAAATTTCCGCCCTGCACAGTGTCGAGAAAAACGCAGTAGATTGACATTGACCTAATTTTATGATGTTACTACTACCCTTATTATGGTCTTATTTCAAAACACCATTACCAGACCTTTCTCCAGAGTGCTACCAATATCTGTCTTATTACCAGACTTTTTGCTACACTAAATGCCAAAGAATTCACTTATCACTCCAAATAAATAAGTAAAAATATAATATTTATTTTATTCCAAAGTTTGAGATAAAATAATTATCCTACCACTTGCCATATATATATATATATATATATATATATATATATATATATATATATATATGGCATGTGTGTTCACATCAGAAGGTCACCAGTGTGGACAGGTGGTAGGATAATTATATATATATATATAAAGAAATACAGTCTTAAGGTGTGCTATATTTATGGAATAAAGTGCTCAATATCAGAGATAGAGCGTGTGTAAATATAAAAGTGAACATAGAAGTCAACACTTAGAGGCGACAGTCTGTTTCATGCTATATGCAATCATCAAGCCACCGTGGCTTGACGATTGCATATAGCATGAAACAGACTGTCGCCTCTAAGTGTTGACTTCTATGTTCACTTTTATATTTATATATATATATATATATATATATATATAAGGAGTTGTTTACAAATACAGTTTTAAAAGCTTACAGCCATATCATGTTGAAACATCAGTTCTCATACAACTACCGAATATAAGCAACCCGATGTGTCTTTTAGTTAAGCAACCTCTAGATGGGTAGCCACTTGATAATATTAGGTGCTATAAGCTTGAATATATAAGTGATGTAATGAACAACTTGGAATTGGGAATCAAAGAGTAATGGTCCAGTTCCAGTTAGATTCATTATATTCATTTATGTCCAAATACTCTTGGAAAAAGTATGAATCATATAATTTTTTTTATTAGTTAGTGATATAAAATAATTAAAAATAATAATTAATTAAAAGGTGTAAATAAATAAATATTAAATAGTCTAGGTTTGTCTTTTACTCTTACTTTTGGGAGAAGTGTATTAAAAAAAAAGCCAGACAGTTTATGAAAAACTGTTACATTTGTTTGTAAATGTTCTTTTATTTAGAATTGGTTCTAAAAGAGATGCTAAAAATAACTATCACAGCAGACTGTTGGTGATTCATTTTTTCAAATTTAAAAAAATATATTCCCCTTTGTATTTTTTATTCAAAGAAAAGGGTGACTTTTACCGTCATACATTTAAAGTTGAGTTCTATTTGAGACACTTTCAAGAGTATATAAGAACACAGGTCAACAGATAACAGCAGAAGATGTCAGATGCAAAGGAGACTAACTGGCTGCCAGGGTCAGAGAGCAGAGGGATTGTGACATTTACATATGAAAGTCGCTAGCCACTGCTTAGAAAGTAAGAGGTTTCGGCATTCTCTGGGAATATGACACTTTTACAACAATGAAAAGGAAGAAGAAAAAACATAAACTTAAAGCTGGCAGATGTCAACAATGAAGCTTGAAAGAAAGCAAAAAGAAAAACAAAAGACATTTTGAAATTATTGTTAAAGGCTCCAGTGACACAAGTCAGTTGTTGCCAAAAGTTGTCTTCATGTTTTTTTCTTAGGTGGGTGCACCATTTTTTTTTTTTTTTTTTATGTCACCTTCTCAAGGTATTTTTTTTTTTTGTGATCTGAAGAATTTTATTGTAAATCTATTTTGGAGCCTATAATTTCTCTAATTTTTTTATGTTATTTAGTCTGGTTCAAAATAAAGGACACAAAAGAAAATTGTATTTTGTAATTGTGAAGTTCAAATTCCTTCATGCTCAATGCTTATGCATAGTAGTTTTCCTTCTCCTATTTGGAGTAGTTATATAACCTGCGTATTCTTAATTGGTTAATCTACATATCACCACATCTCCCTGTAATGAAGGGGTTTTGTGTCCCTTGTTTTTCTTGTGCTTCTAACTATCATTTCATTTTCAGGGCTTCTTTCTCTCTTCCGAGATCTTAAGGTATTTCTTTCTCTGAGAGATCTTGATCTATTTCATTTTCTCTCATTATCATGGCTGTATTCATGCATTGACTGGTCTTCCTCACTTCATAAATGTCTCTTTTGATCATCACTATGTTCATCTTCAGACATTTTATCCTGCAAGAGAAGGGTTTTGTTTTTGTTCAGCACTATCATTACTTGAGGTATTCATGAATATTTCTTTGTCACTTTCCTCTTCGTATTTATATCGTGGTCTTATTCGATCTGCATGGGCTAATATGTTACTCTCATCTTTCTTATTACAGCTGTGCTGTGTACATTTTAGATTAAAAAATTTGCCTAGGAGTGTCACCTTATTTTGCTATTTTTTTTTATTTATGTTATATAAGAATAAAGTGTCACTGCCAACACTTGAGTTTGAACATAGATCACCAGTGAGCAAACACGGGCAATCCCATTATTGAACTGAGCAGACCATGTGACCTTAGAGGAAATGCATAAGTAGGAACTAGTTTGGCGTTTAATTGATCATCATTCTAGTCTATACTGATTACTATTCAGATCGTTTTTTTTCTATTCTATCCTCTATTACTATTCGGATTGCTGTTTCTATTCTATCCTCTATTACTATTCGGATTGCTATTTCTAGCCTATCCTCTATTGCTATATGGACAGCTATTCTCTACTCTATTCACTATACTATTTCTCTATTCAGATCACTATAGGGTGGTTACTTTTGAGCGAGTATTATCAAGCAAGTACTATTAGTGTGAGTGATATTCGAAGGCATCTGACTATTATTCAACAGCATTACTATAGTTGTATCAGCAATACAGTCAGTTATGTGCCATGCATGATACATGTTTAGGCAATCATGTAGCTTTTGATACATGATGATGAGGCAGATTTTTCCCTCATTAGGTTGCCATTACTTTCTGTGGTAGACCAGTTGCCATCGAAGGCTATAGAATCCGGTCTCAGCTGCTATTTACCGATAGCTAGGGAGAGAAGAAGAGGATTCATACCTTTCCCAAGGGTATTAACATGTAAGTGAATGTAATGGATTCGACTAGGAATTCGAATTCGACTCTCCGATTCTTCAATCCGAGCCGTTATCCATTACTCTACCATGCCTCTCCCATGCCTCCCTCAGCGATTACAAAGTCTCTACTACAACAAGCATTACAAACGTGACAATGAGTATTCACTCATTCTCTATGCGCATACATGCTGTTTGCTGCCAGTATAAGTTCTTGATTATTCTGATATCTTTCCCGAATATATCAAAGTTGCCGAGCAGTTTCAACAGATCCTTGTAGCATACTTTGTTGAAGGCCTTTCTAGCTATGTTAATGTGTAACCCATGAAGCAACCATTTCTTTCTCCTTTAGACAGTTTATACTACAAGGCAATGTTTGAATCTTTGCTCATGCTAGAGGTAAGTTATTCTCTCTTCTCTCATTACCTCCAAGAAAAATATTTTAATCCACTTCTTCTCTCCCCAGTTATGGGTTAATTAGCAGGACTTGAATCAGTAAATCATTATTATCTCCCAAAAATCTGAAAATATATTCTGGCTTTAAATAACCTGTAATGGGTTGATAAGGCATTAAAAAAACAAATCAGTTAATACAATTTAAAAGTTGTCAATCATGGAATGTGAATCTAAAAGTTTGGTAACTCAAATTCGGGTCATTTATAGAAGTCAATTGACTGGGCTTATGTCATTAATGTCAGTCTTTGAAAGCTTTCAATTTTTGTTTTTGTCTTGCAGAAAATGCAGTACAGGTGATTAACGGAATATTTACATGGGACCGAGAAGATTCCAGCAGTTTTACTCTTAAAGAGTAAGTGGTTTCTTCTGTTATATATATATGTTATACTTGATGCCATATAAGGCCCTAAATTTCCCCCCAAATCACTCAAAAGTCACTGCCAAGTGTTAGATGCAAAGTTCTGGTAACTAATAATTCCCGAGGCAGTCGACTACTATTACTTGTATTTATGCCAATTTCTTAATTATTATATTAAATATAAGTATATATAATATTTGTAATCTCTTGTGTCTTAATGGCTTTATTGCCTTACTTGGAATAAAATTACATATATATATATATATATATATATCTTCCTAATTCTTTTTCTTTTATTGTTCTCACTTCCTAATGTTTCTTTTTTGTATATTCTTTCACATTCAGTAACCCATTGTGTTTTAATGAGCTTATTGCCTTCTTTAAAAACATGATATACTTAGATTTATGTTAAATGTAAGTATTAGGTTGGTGCAAAAATAATGACATAATAATGTAGTTTTTTGACGTTAAAAAATACGTCAAAAAACGACATTATTACGTCATTATTTTTGCACCAACCTAATATCTATCTATTAGGTTGGTGCAAAAATAATGACGTAATAATGTCGTTTTTTGATGTATTTTTTAACGTCAAAAAACGACATTATTACGTCATTATTTTTGCACCAACCTAATATTTATATATATGTGTGTGTGTGTGTGTGTGTGTGTAGGACACAGGTTTGATTCCTCTTGGAGAACACATATTTTCTATGAAATTTCTCAAATATTCAGGCCGGTAAATGTAATTAATTAATTAATTAATACTGTTTAATTAAAAAAAATAGAGCATTTACTTAAATAAATTGTATCTATTAAAACAATATATAAACTCAAAATATATTAAATAATTGTTGGACTTAATCCATTTCATAATATGTTGTTCATTGCTTGCACTAAGATATATTTCGTGAGCAGATATGATCATTTCAGGAAAGATCATTGAAGATTTGTTGTTTAAAAACATTAATTTGGACTTTGCTAATCAGATGTTTCTCCAAGTGGTATAGCACATCAGATCAAATGACAGTTCAATTCCTGTTGGAGAAAGCATATTTTCTATGAAATTTCTTGAACATTCAGGCCAGCAAATGTAAGAGTATTTATTAAATAAATTGTATCTGTTAAAATAACATATAAACAAAAAATATATTAAATATATATGTAAAAAATTCTAAGGATTAATCTGTAGAAAATGACAATACGTATAAAAGAAAAAAAGACAATAGGAAATTTGTTCAAATGAAATTAGAGTTATGGAGGTCTATATGATTTGCATAATAACTTAAGATGGACTATAGAGAAGAAGCACCAGACCAAATATGGCAGCAATATTCAATGCAAGGATGAAGGGTAGACTTATAAAGGAGCAAGATAGATTCTGGCAAGAAAGATTGTCTAGCACACCACAGTGAACCAACTTTCTTATAATAAACAAATAATATAAAAACTTCAAAAACTTATCTTCGTAAATTCAAGTTTTACAGATGTTATTCACTCAGCAGGGGATGGAAAGTTCAATTTTTTTTTCATTTAAACAAATTCACCCCAAGTAAGACAATAAGGCCACTGAGAGGCAAGGGGTTATTGTATATGGAAGAGGTACAAACAGGAACATTTCTAAGGAGCAAGAACAGAGGAAGAGTAATCAGGATGACAGCAGATAGTGATTGACATTGCATTTAAATTCTTGCAGATTAAAGTTGGCTAGAAAGCAAGAAGGGAGTTCCACAAGTGAGAAGTAGGAGAAAAGGAACTGCATAGAACTTAGTTATATCTAGCCAGCTCAACTGTAAATTGGTGAGACTTTATCACCAGTCTAGTATTGCACTTAAATTTGAAGAGCTTAGACACGATAGTGAACAGCTCATTTGAACAGTTACCATGAAAGTATTTATAGAAGAGGCAAAGGGAGGCAACCTTATGGCAGTGGGAAAGTGACTGAAACCAAGATACCAAATTGGGGCCAAAAATATTGCTGAGTCTTCCTTGGATTTTATCAAGGATAGGATAGCTAGCAGAAGCACTGGACCATATGTGGTAGCAATATTCTAAGAATGGATGAATGGTAGACTCTGGAGAGAAAAAACATCTAGCACGACAATGTTAACCAACATTCATTGCAGCTGACCTAGCAATGGAATTTTTAAAATTTATTAACCTATATTACTTAAAAGACATTACATATGTTAATTATTGACATCAACATATTTTAAATCTGTTCCTTCTTAAGGATGACATAATTTTATCTACACTATTTATATTTGGAATATTATCTGGCTGTTGTGCTCTCCAGACTTCCTCAGGTGTGACTAACCTACAAAATTCTGAACTGAACTCTTTATTTAATCCATGGGGTGTAGACTCTTCTTATTTCTTTGCTGACATCTAGAGATGTCTAGTTCTTATTTTTTATTTAGTCCTTGCCTATTTCAACTGAGTGCAAGTAAAGACTGCCCAAGCCAGGGAATAAACTAACAATCACTATGTCACCAAACTCACAAACCAACACGTTAATATACTAGGCCATTTTCCTGTAAATGATTCAGACATAAGTTTATTAAATTTGTTTATTATCAATGCTCTATTTCTCAAAACCACGATCTTTACTTAAAAAGACAGCCCATCTTAAAAGTGTTATCCTCCACAAATAGACAGGACAATTGTTTTTATTTTTTATTTTTTGTGAAACATAATCTATTATTATCTGTTATTATCATTAAACATCAGGTAATATAAAAGAATGGCAATTAACATAGAAGCTTAAAAAAGGCATTTAGAATAAATGCAAGCGAGCAAAAGATGAATAACTCAATAAAAAATGAGCAAAGAGAGAAATGCTAAGGACATAAATTTAACAGGCATAAATGAAAAACATAAAAGGAATGGCAGGCTAAAAAAAACATGCTCCACAACAAAGTGAATAAAATCTAAAACATGCCCAAGTACCAATTATGGGAGTGATCACTTCCCAGTCATGTACAAAATTGAAAATTGAAGATAGCTAAAGCGACACCCAAACTACAATACAACAGACTCCAGAATAACTCATTTTGCAAATAGACAAATGCTTATGTAGTGAAGAAAAACATAAAAGCTTAAAAGAAGTTTGCAATTAAAAGTGGAATATCTTAAGGGAAGCTCTAATGTCATTGATTATCCCAGAGATTATCCCAGTGAAAATGTGACAAGAAAAAAAGAAGTGAATCATGAATAAAATTCTTAATATGATAAAAAGAAAACAACAGGTAATACCAAGGAATGGCACAGAATATAGAATCTTAAGAAAGAAATTAGAAATAAATGCAAGCGAGCAAAAGATGAATAGCTCAATGAAAAGTGTGCAAAGAGAGAAACACTACAGGACATAAACTTAACAGGCATGAATGAAAAAAATAAAAGAAATAGCAGAAGAAAAAACATGCTCCTCAACACAGTGAATAAAATCTAAAAAGGAAACCCTCATAATAGAAAAATAAAAGATGCTACAATGATGAAATGAATACATCAGAGAGATCTTTCATGATAACAGAAAAATCAAATTTATGTTACAAAAATCATGGCAGGACCTTTAGTATTAAAATCTGAGATAAGATCAACATGGGCCAATATGAATAGAAACAAAATAGCAGGACCAAATGAAATTGTACTTTAGATGATGTTAGCCTTTGATGATTTTGATTTTAAAGGTTATTGAAATAATAAATGAAATATGACAGTGGTGAAATACTGGAAAACCTCAGTAGATCTGTCTTTATAATGACAGCAGTGAAGTCAGGTGCAAATGAATGAGAACTCCATTTGACAATCAGCTTAATGTGCCACATAAGTGTGACTTTGTTCAACTGTTTTTATTTTTGGTGAAACACAATCTATGTTATTATTATTATTATTATTATTATTATTATTAATGTGTGTGTGTGTGTATTCTTTGTCTTAAATGTTTTGTACTTTAATAAGATTTGAAATTCAGCAACAAGTGACCCACTAAAGTGTTTAGATGCATAGAAAAAATCAGGACAGTTATGAAATTAAACACCGATGGCCTTTATTTTAATTTTTCTTTTGCCTCTAGCATCAACATAAAAATTCCCACTGGTAAGCTTGTGGCCATTGTGGGTAGTGTTGGCACTGGCAAATCATCACTCATCTCCGCTATTCTTGGTGAGATGGAAAAAATTCAAGGTGAGGTGGAAATCCAGGTAAGTCATTCTATTTTTTAATGAATAAATGACCCAGTAGCACCTGTAATGAATCAGCTTCCAAATTAATATTCTTTTAGAACAGTAAATCACAATATGCTTGTCACTACTATTTGGGTAAAAGAATTAATTGATTAATGATCTGGGATGAGAAATGGATTGTGCGTTGCAATTGAAAGCAATCACATGCCTGACTGTATTATTCTTGATTTCGTCTATAACAGTCAGGGCATACAGCCATATCAAATTGAAACATTGGTTCCCATATGATCACCAAAGTTAAACAACATCAAACCTGGTCAGTACATAGATGGGTGACTGCTTGGGACTACCAGGTGCTGTAAACTTGAATGTGCAGGTCGTATAATGGATAAGGGCTTGGAATTGTTAATTGGAGAGCTGAGTTCCAATTCCAGCTGAGTTCATTATATTCAGTTATGTGCAAAAAGCCCTGAGAAAGGAAAGAATTCTATATTTTTTTTATTGGTTAGTGATATAAAATAATTAAAAATAATAATTAAAAGTGTAAATAAATAGATATTAAATAGTCTAAGTTTGTCTGATACACTTATTTTTGGGAGAAATGTATTAAAAGAAAGTCAGACAGTTTATGAAAAATTGTTACAGATCCCTGTAAAATTTGTCTTACATGCAAATACCCTTGGGAAAGGTATGAATCCACCTCTTCTCCCTGCCTCCGTTATGGGTTAATTAGTAAGACTTATGTCACTAATGGGTTAATTAGTAAAACTTATATCATTAATATAACCATTATTAAAGTTACATCTTGAAGGTTAAAATAAGTTTTCAAATTTGGAAAACATCATGAGTTCCATAACCCCTTACAGTCATATGTGCACAAAATCTACTGCAGTCATATCAGTAATTGTGTGTCTAGGGCAAGATGGTTTAATGGTTGTACATCCTTCTTCAGACTGGTTTTGAATTCAGTTTCCTTTTTCCAGACTTGTTGCTATCTCAAGGGAAGAGAGCTCAGTCTACACTGTTATTTCACCCATAGCTGGAGGAGAAAAGAGATGTATTCATACTGTTCTCAAGGGCAATTGTACAAAAGTGGGCATAACAAATTTGGCTGGAATTCAAACTCAACTTGCTCATTTCTTTTTCTGAGTCACACATCCAGGGAAACCTCAAATTATGTAAATAAAGGAAATTATAATAATCATATTAAAAATAAATATACTTTACAAACACCCTAATTACCAGATAGACTACTTAACAATCAAGAAATGCAGATATACACTCTAAAACATGCCCAAGTACCAATTATGGGAGTGATCACTTCCCGGTCATGTACAAAATTGAAAATTGAAGATAGCTAAAGCGACACCCAAACTACAATACAACAGACTCCAGAATAACTCATTTTGCAAATAGACAAATGCTTATGTAGTGAAGAAAAACATAAAAGCTTAAAAGAAGTTTGCAATTAAAAGTGGAATATCTTAAGGGAAGCTCTAATGTCATTGATTATCCCAGAGATTATCCCAGTGAAAATGTGACAAGAAAAAAAGAAGTGAATCATGAATAAAATTCTTAATATGATAAAAAGAAAACAACAGGTAATACCAAGGAATGGCACAGAATATAGAATCTTAAGAAAGAAATTAGAAATAAATGCAAGCGAGCAAAAGATGAATAGCTCAATGAAAAGTGTGCAAAGAGAGAAACACTACAGGACATAAACTTAACAGGCATGAATGAAAAAAATAAAAGAAATAGCAGAAGAAAAAACATGCTCCTCAACACAGTGAATAAAGTCTAAAAAGGAAACCCTCATAATAGAAAAATAAAAGATGCTACAATGATGAAATGAATACATCAGAGAGATCTTTCATGATAACAGAAAAATGAAATTTATGTTACAAAAATCATGGCAGGACCTTTAGTATTAAAATCTGAGATAAGATCAACATGGGCCAATATGAATAGAAACAAAATAGCAGTACCAAATGAAATTGTACTTTAGATGATGTTAGCCTTTGATGATTTTGATTTTAAAGGTTATTGAAATAATACTTGAAATATGACAGTGGTGAAATACTGGAAAACCTCAGTAGATCTGTCTTTATAATGACAGCAGTGAAGTTAGGTGAAAATGAATGATGATTTCATTGGACAATCAGTTTAATGAGCCACATAACTAAATATCATTAGAACTCACATGAATATGGCTCATAGCAGAATTAGAACTGAATTAGGACAGAAAAGTGTCATTTTGTTCAAGATGCTGGAACAAGAAAAGTTATCTGATCAAAATGCTATCAAAGGAAGTAATACAAATGCAGACAGACCTATAACTAAGCTTCATAGATTGCATAAAATATTTGATGAAGTATGACACACAGACCTACTTGAAATATTAGGAAAACTTCATAGTACATGAGAATAGTGTGCAAACATTTTTGTGCTAATGTTCTTGGCTGACTTGAAGTGGAAAAATTATATTGAATCCATTGATAGGTCAGCTGCCAGAAAGATTGGTTCACTATGATGTACTTGACAGTTTTTCTCTCCAGAGACTACCTTACATATCTATATATTTACCATTTGTCCAAGCTTAGAATATTGCTGCAAGATATAGTCCAGTGTTCCTGCTATCTATCTAGAGCTCCTTGATAAAATCTAAAGAAGAATCAGCAATATTATTGGCCCCAATCTAGCATCTCAGCTTCAATCACCTACCCACCACCATAAGATTTCTATAAATACTTTCATGGTAATTGCTCAGATGAGCTCTTTGCTATGGTGCCTAGACTCTTCAAATTTAAGTGTAGTACTAGATTGGTAACAAGGTCTCACCAATTTGCAGTTAAGCTGGCTAGCTGTAACTGGAAATTCTATGCTAACAGTTTCTTTTCTTGTACTTCTCACTTGTGAAACTTCCATCAAACTCCATGCCTTCCAGCCAATTTTAATCTGCAAAAATTTAAATGCAATGTCAATTGCAATCTGCTGTCCCTCTGATTACTCTTCCTCTGTTCTCACTCTTTAGCAATGTTCTTGTTCCTAATTCTTCTATACCCAGCATCCCCCTGCATTCTTGGAGGTTTTACTGCCTTGCTTGGGAGAAATTTGATTTAAAAAAAAAATAAATGGCATCTAGTGAGAACAAACAGCATGCATGTGGATAGAGAATCAATTTAGTGAATACACAAAAATAGAAAGAGCAGTAAGACAAGGATGTATTTTCTCATCAGATTTATTTAATTTATACAAGATGTTCTTACGAGAAATAGAAGACCTACCAGGATTTATTAATAGAGAAAATAGAAAAAGGAATGAGACAAGGATGTGTTTTCTAACCAGATTTATTTAACCTACACAAGATGATCCTAAGAGAATGAGAAAACCTAGAAGGATTTATTAATACAGAAAAATAGAATGGCAGATTAGTATCATAAGGAAAATAAATGAGAATTGTTTGTTCTCAAATTCTCTAGAAAAGACATCAGATGTTACAGGCATTGGCTTGAGAACAAGGTAACCCTGACCTTATTGCTGTATATGAATGTGTCAGTTGCTGAATGGAGTGTCAATTTATCTACAAAAATTATTAAATTAGAAAATGATTCAATTTACAGTAAATGGGACCATTTGTTCAAATCACTGTTGTATGTTATTCTCATTTGGGACTGTCAATCCTTTTTGTGATGTTGCTTTGCCTCTCCACTGAGTCAGAATATGTTTCTATGCAACTTGATGCTGACTCTTTAAGGCAGTCATGGACACACTGTGGTCCACTGGCTGCATGAAACCTGTTGTGCTTTTTGAATGCACCACCTAATTTCATGAAGAAAATAATATTTATTAAAATTTTGTTTGCCTTGTTTTGTTCTCACTTGCTTACTCACACACTCAAAAAAGTTTGGGGAAACTAGTGTCAAACTATTAACCTCCCTTACTTATTAATGAATGTTGCATTGTGGGTACCTGTTGTAACCTAGGGAAAGTTACTGAATAGAATAATCAAATGAAAGTTGGTAATGAACGATAATACATAGGACAAGAACAACACATATAAGATTTGCCAGCAGCACGTAGAAGTAGTAGTCAACTGCTAAAAGTGAGTCAAGTGAATTCCACAATGAATCTCCAACTGCAAGGTATCTACCAACCAGCCCAAACAGTCAGATGTGGCACAAAGCCGAATTTAATGTGGGATATCCGAACCCATAGGCTCAGCCAAAAATTTCCCATACACCCTGTATAAAACAGGGCCAGGTAGCTGTTTCCTTGAGACGAGACTCTTCCCTCAACATAGCCTCGTCTTGGAATCTTCTCTGCCCAGAGGCAGAGGGTTTGACCAGCACAGCTGGAAACAAATCTCCAACTGCAGGATATCTACCAACTGCCCTATGCAGTCAGATGTGGCACAAGGCCAAATTTAATGTTGGGTATTCAAGCCAATTTACATTGTTTGGATTGTTGCCCTCATCTTCATTGCCAGTGGATAAAAGTGTTTGTTGGATCCAGTGACTTCACCCAAAGAGTTGTGAGTTCAATACCTGGCTACTGCAGTGGAGAACAAAGACTTGGAGAGTTGAGTTAAAGAGAAATAACTGAGACATCCAGAAGGCATGGCACGTGGAATTAGAACAATTTACTCCAGTGGATGAAATAAAGGGTTCAGTTCAAAATTCCAATCATCTGAAGAAGGCCAGAATGTACAAAGGCTGAAATATCACAAATATGGCAATAAAGATGAGGACGACAGTCCTATTTATATATAATCAACTTTCCACACTACCAAAAAACAATTTTACCATTAAGATTTTATGGCCTTGATCCATTATGAAATTTTGGGAGTTCTTTCTTAATCAGTAGATCCTATCTAGTCTACATATCTATATCAGTCAAGAAATATAAACCAGCTTCAAATCTATACTTCTAATGTCTCTACATAAACTCTGAATTTTTTTTTTTTCCTCAATAGGAGTAGATAGATTCCCCTATTGTCCAGTTCGCAACTCTCACTGATCTTTTGAAGAGAAGTAGAGGTTTCTTCCTTGTTTACTGTTTGGGATTGGGCTTCAGATTTCTTCTAAAGTCTACTTCAACTCAATACTTCTAACATCTCATTTAAATTCTGAAATTTTATTTAGTCTTTATTTATTTTTATTTTTTATTTTTTTCTCAATAGGAGTAGATAGATTCACATATGCAATTCACACTCCTCTCCAGTCGTTTGAACAGGAGTAAAGGTTTATTCTTTTTCTTCTTGCTAAGGATTGGGTTTCTAGTTCCTTTTAATGTCTTTTCATTCTCTTTCACTCCCAGTAGCCCCCTGCATCTTAGTGGCATTATCACCATGCTTGGGGTGAATTGATTAAAAAAAACATATTATTGGAGAGATAGAATGGTGTGTTAATGAAGAATTGATAGTTACTGATTTTGAAAGTTTTTTTGGAAAAACACTGAACTTGACATGTAAAAAGAATGAGAACAGCATCCTCTAATATTTTCAATGAAGGGTTCCATTCAACACTCCCAGAAGTTTTGACACCTGAGAAAGTTGATTAGCTGAAACGTTGTGAAGGCAAGGAAACTAATCAGGAAGAATATATGTATAATTTAGATGAATGAAGGTATTCCATTTGCTTTTCAAGTTATAGATACACCATGCCTGCATTTGGGATTATTTCAAAAAGAGACTTTTATAAGTACCCATGATTTGGCTTTTTTTTCTTCCTCACAGGGTAAAGTGGCTTATGTACCACAGGAAGCCTGGATCCAAAACGAGACACTGATGAATAACATTCTCTTTGGAAAAAAATTCAAACAAGACATGTATGATCGCATTGTATATGCCTGTGCTATGCAACCAGATATTGATATATTACCTGGTGGAAGCCAAGCAGAAATTGGGGAGAAGGTAAGAATTCTTTAGAAATATTCTCATATTATCAGAAAGCCAAGTACAAATTGTTTATTCTGTATAGTTATTTACACATGTTTGACTGTTTTTCTGTATATATATATATATACAGTGAGGTAATTGATGTAATGGAATAACCTGACACCACCATGAGTGACTACACTATAGGTAGTAGCTACCTATAAGTATCTATAAGTCAAGAAGCATAAATTGGGGAGAAGGTAAAAATTCTTTAGAAATATTCTCATATTGTCAGAAAACCATATTGTCAGAAAGCCAAGGACAAATTGTTTATTCTGTATAGTTATTTACACATGTTTGATTGTTTTTCTGTATATATATATATATATATATATATATATATATATATATACATTTAGTGAGGTAATTGATGTAATGGAATAACCTGACACCACTATGAGTGGCTACACTATAGGTAGTAACTACCTATAAGTATTTGTAAGTCAACAAACTACAGAGTCTAGCTGAAATCTTTTTAAGCTGTGCTGGTCGAACTCTCTGCCTTCGGGCAGAGAGGAACCTGGATGGGGCTATGCCAAAGGGCAGAGTCTCATCTGGGGAGGTAGACAGACCCAATCCTGTTTATGTGGGATCTACAGGGATTTTTTGGCCGAGCCTACGGGCATGAGAACCCCACATTAAATTCGGCCTTGTGTCACATGTGACTGCATGGGGCAGTTGCTAGATACTCTAGCTGTAATTTTTTTCAGCTGTGCTGGTCAAACTCTTTGTTTTCAGGCAGAGAGGAACCCAGACATGGCTATGCTGAATGGCAGAGTCTCATTTGGGAAGGTAGACCAACCCAATCCCATTTTTGTGGAGTCTACGGGGATTTTTTGGCCAAGCCTACAGGCTTGGGAACCCCACATTAAATTCGGCCTTGTGCCACATGGGACTGAGGGATATGTTGGATTATTTTTCAAGACTACTGTATATGTTGGCATACAAAGCAACATTTATTTACTTATTTAATCTTAAAAAATCCCCCTGAGAATAGGGGGCTATTCTTATAGTCCAAGAATTCTGTGGTTTAAGGTAAGTTGTTAACATGGGAAATTTTTGATCGTAGGCTAACCCCTGCCTCACGTCCTTTTTTTGATGATGTTGAAGAAAAACACAATTGGATGTGTGCCTGTGTCTTTTCCCCACTAACCATCCATTCAATTCCCTGTTCTTGAATGTAATCTTTAAATGGCTTGTTGAGCATTATTTATTATAGCATATGATTTGATTATAGTGGTGAAGGCTTTGTGCTGAACCAACCACACTTTTTGAAGGGCTGAATGCAAGGACCTGGTGCACTACATGCCACAAGGTCCCCAAATGACCCTCTGAGAGGTTTTGAATTCAGAGTTGTCCTTCTCCTAGACTTGTTGATAACCAAGGCTATAGAACCCAGTCTGTCTTGCTATTTACCTATAGCTGGAGGGAGATTAAGAGGATTAATACCTTTCCCAAGGGTATTAGCATGTAAGTGAATGTAATAGATTTGACTGGAATTCAAACTCGGCTCTCCAATTCCTCAATCCGAGCTGCTATCCACTACTCCACCGTATATCATGAACATTTTCCAATTGTGAAAAAATTAAAACTTTGTCAGGATCAGATATCCTAATTTTAAAATATCATGTTGACACAGAAAACATATGGCTAAAAAAAATAAAGAAAATCTTTTACTTTCTACCCATTCTGAAGGACTATATATTTCTACTTGAAAACTGAAATTAAAGAAAATAAATGTTAACAACTTTTTTAAGAGTCACTCATCTTCTTTATTTTTTAGTCACGAGAAACACCAGCTTGGGAAAAAATAAAAAGATTTCATTATTAAAACGTACACAAATGCACATACACACATCTCATTTTTTTCACTTTCGAATCTGATGAAGCCTTAAACATTGAAATGCATAACCGGATATATATTGGAACAAGTATACTTTCATTAACATTTTCCAATTGTCAAAAATTTAAACTTTCTCGGGATCATATATCCTAATTTTAAAACATATATATATATATATATATAATATATATATATATACTTTGTCATTCACAGATAGAGTGTTTCACTGTATGACAGCTCATCAGTGTGGTTAGACATCTAATTGCCTCAAGACAAGATTAAAACCTGACTGATCTGGTATCAGTTGGAGATTTTATCTCTAAGCTATCAGCTTCCAGCAGAAAGGAAAGGGATTTTTACATATTTATTTTTGAATAAGCACACCAGTGACTCAGAGTGCTCGATTCATAGAAGAGCTTTGCCTTATCAGCAGTAGCAGTCACTGTTTACAAATTCACGCTTTACTTCTTTCAGGGGTATATATATTGTCATCCACAGACAGACTGCTTTACTGTATTACAGCTCATCTATATATATATATATATATATATATATATATATATATATATATATAATTATTTATTTAAAAATATGATTCCAACACGCTACATAAGAGGTCTCATGTTTCAAAACAAGAGCCGAAAACTTCAATATAATTATTTGAATTAAATTGAATTAGTAAGCTCTGTTCCATCTTCAAGCGAAATTTTTTTCGCTTGAAGATGGAACAGAAGGTATCATTTAAGGTATCATTCTAATGTCCTTATAACTAGATTTGATCCAAATCTTGATCTCATACCTGACATGAAGATGAGCACTTCAGCCAGTCTTAAATATTTTCTCCTTTTTCTTTCTTTAGGGTATAAATCTCAGCGGTGGTCAGCGTCAGAGGGTGTCTCTGGCTCGTGCTGTTTATCAGAACGCTGATATCTATCTATTTGATGACCCCCTCAGTGCTGTAGATTGTCATGTTGGGAAGCATATTTTCAACCAGGTAATAGGTAATGATGGTCTACTCCAAAATAAGGTGAGACATTAGTGTTTTCTTTCTCTTTTTTTCTTTTTCAGTAAGGAATAAATTAAACTTGACATATTTCTTGATAATTATAACATTTATATTTGCCTCCATCTTAGAGAAGACTCATTAACATTCCAAATTTTTCTCAAACAATTGAATTTGGGGTGGGGGCGGTCAGTGTTGGAGCTCCAACATTTCAGTCAACCCATTCTTTAGTGACTATCAAGTAAGAAAAATGGTAATAATAATAATAATTACAATATCTGCACAAAATCAAACAGAAAAATGATTACAAATTTAACAAACAGATCAGTCCATTTCAGACTCAAATAAAAAACAGTTAAAGAGGAAGTAGAAAATTTTGTCTTCACTGCTGGAGAGTGAGTAAATTGAAAAAGGTGGCAGATATCCACTTGCTGCCCAGATGCTCAAGTCATGCTGATAGGGATTTCAGGTTTTCTTTACTTAGCAAATACGATATGGGAGAACTTCACCATGTATAGATTGGCGTCGCATTGTTACATGGATGGTATTAATGGTTTCATTTATTTATCTGCTGAAATGGACTTGTATATTTTTCTGTTGCCATTTTATGAAAAAGTTGGATTTTTTTCCTCTTTTGTTATAGATTATATGCCCGAGGAAGGCTAAAGAATTACTCATGTAAAATATTGCAGTTACATAATGTTATGGGAACTTACCCATAATAATAATGGACTATTCCTGACATTATAAATACTGCGCCTCTCAAGAGGTATGAGGATATTGTAAGACGAGGAGAGATAATTGAGAGCATATTGTAAGGACATTGGAATAGTGATACTTGTCGAGACAACATAGTTCACTCTAACCAAATCTGATAGTCATTACTAATACTTCTACTTCTTTGTATTATATTTCTGTTGTAATATATCTTTCTATTCCATACCTGTGTTCGTGTTATTCTTTCATTGGTTCTAACCTTGGACCATCACCGTGGTACAAGGAACTTGGACCATAACAAGTGGCGACGAGGAAACCCTAAAAAAAAAAAAAAAAAACTCTCTACACGGACGACATACCTTTTTTTGCTATCCGTTGCACATAACAAGGGGTGACGAGGTAACCCAAGAAACCAACTCTCTACACGGAGGACAAACCTTTTTGCTATCCGTCACACATAACAGTGTCGACAAGAAAACTAAAGAAACAAGTTCTACGTGAAGATTCTAAAAAACAAGTTCTACGCGGACATATATATAAAAAAAAAGGAAATTTTTTGGGGGGTATCAACTTTACTGTGGTAACAAAGACACAAGTTCTACACAGGGATTTTTTTTTTTGGCGTACACAGGTTCCAGAATATCAGGCTACACTAAAGGAAAATACTTACACAAAATTACGTTAACATGGAAGATTTTAAGTCAACCATTGTGGAACTTATGAAAATCCAATTTGAACAGCAACAGAAAAATGAACAGAAGCATCTTGAATTACAAGAATTATTGCTACGTGTAATGTCAAATAAAGGGCAAAATTCCGAAAATGAAACAGTTCTCTCACAAGAATGCACCCAACGAAGAAAAAACTTTTGCAACTTACTTCTGAAGGTATGAAGATCTATATGAATTTGACTGCAGAAATTGGTCAGACGCAAGAAAAGTACGACTACTACTAAGAAAATTAGGTACATGCGAATAATATACTAAATTCGTAGATTATATCCTACCGAGGAAAACAAATGAGTTAACTTTCAAAGAAGCTATAAAACTGTTAACAGAACTTTTCAGCCCTAATACTTCACTATTCTACAAAAGATGGAAATGTCTGAACCTAACAAAAAAGGAGAGCGAAGATTTCGCTTCCATTGTAAACAAATATTGTGATGATTTCAAGTTATCAGAACTCAGGCCGGACAATTTCAAATGTTTAATATACGTCCAAGGCCTGGTTTCAACCAAAGACGTGGAAATTAGATGCAGAATCCTTACAAAATTGGAGAGTGAACAAGATTGACACTTCAAAAACTGGCCAAAGACTGCCAGAGATGCATAAGTGTAAAGAAAGACTCAAAAGATATAGAAGCTGGCATCGCGCACATACGTAAAGTACGAAGACAAACCAACTTTCCCTCCTCACAAACAAACCAAACCAATTTTCCCTCCTTAAATACAGGTAAAACAAATTTTTCTACTTCAAAAAGTCAATATCAGAAAAAATTACCACCCAGTCCATGCTATCGCTGTGGGACTTGGCATTGGGTTAAAGACTGCCCATACAGTTTTAAAACTTGTCTATCATGCAAAAAAGTAGGACATAAAAGTTCCCATTGTTGGACTAGAAGAGAAAGCAAAAGCAGAATAAGAATCACGAGGACTGACCAATCGGATGAGACTAACATAAGAAAATACATGCAAGTAGAAATGCAAAACAGAAAAGTCAGGCTACAGTTGGATTCCGGGTCAGACTTAACTATTATTAACGTACAAACATGGAGAAAACTGAACAAACCTACCATGTTAAGAACCGATAAAATTGCTAGATCGGTAACTGAGAGAAAAATAAAATTTGAGAGTGAAGTGATTACAAATGTGACATTCAATGGAATGACTAAAAAATTGAAAATTTGTGTGCTAAGAAATGCAGAAAATTTATTCGGTACGGACTGGATGCAAAAATTCGAACTTTGGGATTTACCAATAAGCACGTACTGCCAAAATGTAAAAAGTTTATCGATCGAGACAGATAAATTAAAAGAGAAACTAAAAGAGTATTTCCCCAAAGTATTTTCAGCAGGTCTCGGAAGATGTAAGAAAATGGCAGCAAATATAGAAATAAAAGAAAACGTTCAACCTATCTTCAAGAAAAAAGGAGCGTACCGTTTGCTTCAATAGAAAAAATAGATCAAGAATTGGCTAGACTCGAAAACACCGGCATATTGACAAAAGTAGAATACAGTCAATGGGCCGCACCCACGGTTTACGTAAAAAAAACAGGGGAGATTCAAGTATGCGCTGATTTCTCAACTTGTTTGAACGCAGCGATAAAAGACTACCACTATCCTCTACCCCGTCCGGAAGAAGTATTTACGAAAATCGTCCAGAAAAAGGAAATTCACAAAACCTTTGGTAATAGATCTAAAGAGAAAAAAATATTAAAAACCCCTTCTACGAAAAAGCTTCGGTAGGGGGTGTTATGGGAACTTACCCATAATAATAATGGACTATTCCTGATATTATAAATACTGCGCCTCTCAAGAGGTATGAGGAGATTGTAAGACAAGGAGAGATAATTGAGAGCATATTGTAATAGCATATTGTAACATTAGAATAGTGATATTTGTCGAGACAACATAGTTCACTCTAACCAAATCTGACAGTCATTACTAATACTTCTAGTTCTTTGTATTATATTTCTGTTGTAATATATCTTTGTATTCCATACCTGTGTTCGTGTTATTCTTTCATTGGTTCTAACCTTGGAACATCACCGTGGTACAAGGGACTTGGACCATAACACATAATAGATGGATGTTCTATCAAGGTTAGCTCCTTACTTTAACTATCTATTGAGACTTAAGCTTATCCTAGACCTCAAGTGGAAGTCATATAAGCAATCTATTTATTGCCCAGTTCACAGTCCTTCCCACTCTTTGAACAGAAGTAGAGATTTATCCCTTGTTTCCTTTTTAGGATTGGGTTTCCAGTTCCTTCTAAAGTCTTTCAATTCTCTTTCACTACCAGTTGCCCCTTGTGTCATAGTAACATTGCTACCTTGCTTGGGGTGAATTGATTAAAATATAGATACAGGAAGAATGGTTGGTTCATTGCACCACTCCAGTAAGTATCTGACTCACCTTGCTACACTCTTATCTTTACAAAAGCCAGATCTGATCCCAAATGGAGTATTGCTGCCATATCTGGGCTGGAGCTACCCAGTCCTCACTTGCCTCTCTTGATAAGAGTTCAAAGGCATGTGTGCGGCCTTGTTGGTGATTAATTATTTTCCACTTTACAACCCCTTTCCCACAGATGAAATGTCACAAGTGTTGTTGAGGCAGAAATGGATAACCTGAAAGACAGAAGCTTGTTGTTGTTGTTACTGCTGTGGTTGTTAATTCCTTCTCTGCCTCGACAAACATAAATCCAATCGTCAAACAAAAGAAGACATTGAGTATAGATAAATGTATAATTTATTTACATATATACAAAACTAGTAACTTCTATCTGTTGCTATTGATAAGACTACATGGAGGAAGAATGGTGAAATTAGAAGTGAAATGGACATTGGTGTTGGCTGTCATCGTCGGTGGTGTTTCTCTCTCAGCATGTCGGTATTGACATCTAACACTGATCTGTGTCAGGTCTTTGAATTTGAATATATATAGCCATCAATCAGCTCCAAATTAAGGTTTTGGTTTTTGATCAAGACAGGTTATGACTGGTCATAATATATTGTTCATTTTATTTTGGTTAAAGTGGATGTATGAATGGAGCTGATGCACAGAAAACATATTTACAGAGACTGCTTTGGGTCATTGAGCAATCAACATCCAGTTTGTGTAGAAAATGTAAGAGACACAAGACAACCTCTCTCAACTCTATCACTACTTTCATGGCATGCGTTCTGATGAGCTACATTCCTTGGTTCTACCAATCTTGACCTTTGTAGCTGGGACCTGCCATACTACGTACCCAAGAATGACTCATCCCAATTCATTTCATATTCCATTAATAAGAAGTAAGTTCCACTCAGACAGTTTCTTCCCAAGAACTGCTGCTATGTGGAACAGACTCCCAGGAGGATGTTTTCCTGATCACTACTGTGTGCTAGATTCTCCAAGCCTTCTTTCCTCTTTATGTACCTGATGTTTTCCTGATCACTACTATGTGCTAGATTCTCCAAGCTTTCTTTCCTCATTATGTACCTGATAAATTTCAACTCTCTCTTTCTGATTATAAGTAAAAATATCTTTTTTACTTTCATTTTCCTTAAAATGTCATCATTACTCACATATTCAGTCAGCATCCTAATGTAGAACCACATTTCTGTTGCCTCTTCCTCATCTGTGAGGAAATTGTTTAGCATTCACTGCCATATAGGATAACCTATTCAGCACTCTTTTCTTTGTTTCTAATGAAATTTTCCTGTTTCTTAATACTTTGCTTAGCCTTTGGAAGGCACCTTTCGCTATTCCAATACCTCTTTAGGCTTTGGCATCAGATTGTTCAACCTCTGTTAAAACATTTCATAGATATTTAAATTTTTATGCTTGTTTGATTTTAGTGTCTCCAATTAGTAGTTTGCATCTTGGAATGTCCCTTTTGCTGACAACCATACATTATGTCTTCTTACAATTGATGGTTAGTCCTTTCTTCTCACTTTCTTTTATTACATTCATCAAGCTAATAATCACAGACTATCTTCTGCTAGAAAACTATTGCAAGAAATTAACTTGGGCTTGGAAAGCATACCTAGGGAGTATAAAAGGGTATATTTGCTTCCCTACTCCCAAAAGAATTTGTAATAGCCCACTTTTAGTACTTTGAAAATGTTATTTATTCATTGTCTCATTAAAGCAAGTCAATCATTCATAGAGCTATTTGCCTGGTGCCTTGTGGCATATAAGACATTTTGGTGAGGTTTTTATAATTGAATTCTTAAATGGGGTGGAGTAATTAGCCCCACACCCAACCTCTGTACTCCAAGGAAGGTTTGCTCTTCTGTCAGGGTTTTCCTTCCCTTAGACAACCACATGTTCCCACACTAATGATTTCTATCTACCTGTGTTTAGGAATTCAGAGTTTTCCTTCTCTTAGGCTAGTTGCCATCAAAAGCTGAAGAGCCCAGTTTCCGCTAATATTTAATCCATAGCTGATGGGTAGGAAAGATTGATTCATACTTACTCATAGAACTATGAATGGATAAAAATCTTCATTGTAATATTGGTGCTTAAAAGTTGAATTTTATAATTTAACCATCAAATTTAGCAATATTTTTTCATTTTTTTTTATGAAAATTCAAAATTTCATATTTAATCCTTAGATTCTTTTTCCTTATCTCTAAAAATATGTCTTTTTTTTTTTTTTTTTATACCGAAAACAGTCATAAGAGAAAAAGTAGTAAAGTGAGTGGGTAGTGATAAGAAAAATCGAAACATATACTGGATTCAAATACAATCAAATCTAAAATACAAACATAACTGCTGATCTGTTTTACTCTAGCAACCAAAATATTAGCCAACATTTTTCTTTTGCTAACATTTTTCTCTAAAAATCACTAACTTTTATTACCAGTTGCACATCTGAAGAACTCTACAGAATAAACACACTGAAAGGTTTTGCTAACAAGAAAAATGAGTTCAACAGTCGGAACAATTCTAAGAATTATAATTACACCTTCTTTCAATATGGATTATAATACACTTGAAAATAAATTTGCTAATATACAAACCATATGAGAACAAACTAAGCGAATTGGTATATTAGTTTCATCTCTGTTAGTCCACTAGTCAACAAAAGAATAACGTCACTTTTCTATTATTACAAATTGACTGAAACATTAGGCTAACAACCAAAGAAACTAATCAAAAATTGAGATTTCAATTGTCTAAACAATTCTTGGAATGGTAATAACTCTTCAAAATTATAACATTATGTTGGCAAGTAAATAAATAAATATATTTTATAAAGTGAAAATTAAATATATTTTATAACATGTAAATAAATACATTTTATATAAGAGGTAAAAAATATATATTTTATAAAATGTAAAACAAATATATTTTATAAGATAAAAAATAAATATCTTCTATATAACGTAAAAAAATAAATAAGTTGGAAATAAATATATATTAAAAGATGAAAATGTTAGATATTTCATAAGATATAAAACAAATATATTTTATCAGATGTAAATAAATATATTTTATACAATATAAATAAATATATTTTATAAGATGTAAATAAATATATTTATAAGATGAAAAATAAATATATATAAGATGTAAAATAAATATATTTTATAAAATATAAAATAAATATATTTTATCAATATAAATAATTATATTTTATACAATGTAAATGAACAAATTTTATAAGATGTAAATAAATATATCATATTTGATGTAAATAGATATATTTTATATAAGATGTAAAATTAATGTATTAAAGATGAAAAATAAATATATCTTCTAAAATGTAAAATAAATGTCACATGATGTAAATAAATATATATTAAAAGATGAAAATAAATATATTTTATTATAACATGTAAAATAAATATATTTTATCAGATCTAAATAAATATATTTTATAAAATGAAAAAAAAAATATTTTAGTTTTAGCTTGATTTTCTGTTTTATTCATTGTTACAACTTACATATACTGTACAATTGATTGTTGATAATTTTTTTACTTTAATTGTTAGACACGAATTTTAGTGACTCATGGAATTCAATGGCTTCCAAAAGTTGATTACATTCTGGTGTTAAACAACGGTGTGATAACTGAAAATGGCACCTATGAAGACCTCTTAGCACATGACGGACCCTTCGCTCAGTTCCTTCAAACTTATTTAACTCAAGAAGATGAAGAAAATGAAGATGATGATGAAAGTAAGTTCCTATGGATAATAATACAAATTAATATCCTTGTATTCAACACCACTCAAAAAAACAAATACTATCATGCTGTATACAAGACAGATTTGATAAATCTACCCATATAAAGTTGAGAGTGGGAAGTTGGTCGAATTTCTAAATTATGAAATTACGTTTTCTTCTGTTTTGTTTTTACATGGCAAGATAATTTACTAATTTGTTACATTCATAATCATAATTCACAATGTTTTTTACATTACAAGGGAGATAATTTTACTTTATAAGGGAGGTAATTCTTCCTGTTATTATTTTGTAAGTTTTTAATTTTTGATATTATAAGGGAGATAATTAATAATTAATATTGCGAGGTTTTAATTTAATTAACTGTCATCACCTCGGAAATTATCGATACGTCAATAAAAATCAAAGTAAAACAAGACCCGTCGTTAGAAATGCTTGTATATTACTTATTATGCTATAATTAAGTATTATTTATTTCAGAGCAGATTGATTTAACTTTAAATTTGTTAATTTTTCTCAAATAACGTGTCACAAATATTTTATTTTTGGAAGATTTTTAAAACCGATAATTTTGTTTTGTTTACAAATTTCTTAAAATTAAGAAAATGGACGATTTTAAGAAAATTTTCTTAAATCGGCCAAAAAGTTGAGATTCCGATCTATATAATTTCTATTTGAAATACACTAGAATATTTTACTTACTGGAAATAGTAAATTTAATTATTTAGTTTTCAATTAAAGCTAAAATGAAATCTTCAAGAATGTTTTATCATTTTTAAAAAATAATTTAAAACCTTAGGTATTGAAGATTCAGTGGAGGTACCTAAATTATTTAATAATAATATTAATTAATATTACCATTATTATTATTAACAATAAAAAAATAATATATAAACGATAATCACTATCAATATGTCTGAGATATGAGTTTTTTTTTAAGGATGAACTGAAACAGCTCTGATTGAGAAAAAATTGAGAAATAAGTATACCAGGCAATCATTAAGATCGCTACACATAGGGAGTCCAAGATTTGTTGATAATTGTTGCTGCCAAAATTTGGACTCTATGGATAGTTCCCTTCTAGAATTTTTAGAATCAAGCCCATTTCAATACATCTTTCAAAAAATCTCAATATTTATACAGGAGATAGATATGTAAACATAGCTTTAATTTTGACAATTTTTTTTTTTTTTAATTTTTTTTTACCATGGTAACAACCTAAGCAAAAACTTTTTGGCTAAGAAATAAAGAGTTAACTTCCAACTCGTATCTATCCTTGGGCTCCTGTTTTCAGCAAGACAATGTCTTATATGAGAACCAGCCTGTAGATTTTAAACTGAAATTAGAATTTTTCATTTTAAGTTTGAACCTAAATTTAAATTTAATTTTAGATTATAGTGTAATTAAATTTTAATAACAGTAATAATTTATCCAATTAACACCACAAAACTGCGAGAGCCAAAAATATTAACCAGATTACGACCAGTTTATTTGTACCTGATTATTGCATAGCGCATCAAGCTCAGTCATACTGTTGGCATAGAGTATGTATATTTATTAATATGTACTTAAATAGCACTGTTATTTAGCATTGGGCACTGTTTTATTTACACCAAATGATATATATTATTATTGTGTGTATGTGTGTGTGTGCGTGTGTGTATGCAAACACTTGCACATACATTTATTTATATTTATTTATTTGATTATATATATATATATATATGAAGAAAAATATACGGGAAAAACTAACAAAAATCCTTATATGCAATTATGCTGTCATAATTTCGATTTTGATTCCATGAAGATTTTAAAATATTTTCATAATAAAAATCTTAGGAGGATTTATGAAGCAGGCATAATATCCATCTCATATAATATATACAGGATAAACAATTGTGGCCTACAAAACAGAAAACACAGAGTTACTGATGAACTGTTATGAGGGAGAAAGAAAGGGAGTCAAATATCTTTATCACTTTAGGGCTAGTGAAGTAATCTAAGTGCTATATTTGGAAATCCACAAAGGTGTGTAAATAAATATTAATTTTTAGTTTGGTCAATGAAAATTAGTCAAAATTCTATTTACTAAATTTGTTCCATGAAATTCTCTTTTGGGTTTTGGTTGGTCGGCAACTTTTTATAGAGATTCTTTCGGCTGGATATAATAGTCCTTGAATCAAAAGCCGGAGTTGATAACAACAGAAATTCCCTTTAATCAACTGACAACCCTTTTCCAAAATCCCATTTTTATAGAGGCTAACACCTAATTTGCATATTTCTAGATGTTTCTCGAATCATCTAGATTTTTCTCAAATATACTAGAATGATCTAGAATATTCCAAACATTCTATTTCTAATTTCTCTATTTTACAACTAATTCATGAATGAAAACTTTTTTGTAATAACAAGTAGAACTCAGTGGA